>JAPZDZ010000010.1:8502643-8528803 GCA_029783805.1 Acanthurus tennentii
TCCATCATATCTGCTGTTTTTAACTAGTCCAGGCATTTCTAATAAGTTGAACCTTACTGCTGAGATCTTTAATTTTTCTGACTTCTTGCTAAGATTTTTGCTTTCGTTACAGATAAACTTAACATCACAACAGGAAGCAGTATTGACATGAAGCTAAGAACTCAGAAAAATATTATATGTATATGTATTGTTAATGGAATCCAGACACTGCACTTTAGAAAAACACTAAATTCATAAATCATCTTTCAAACTTTCCTTCCCTCACTAGATGATGTTAACACCCAATTTTCATAATTTTTTTTTTTTTTTTATAAATATACAAGCTGCTAAGCAGGTCTGATGTCATCTAATGTTAAAGATTTTTTTCTTTGGCTGTGACAAACTCCACTTGAAACACTTAATCTCAGGACCAACATGGTGCTGCTGACACTGTTCCACCACCAAACTAGTGATCATATTTCTTTTTTTCACTCTCAACATACATCAACCTCATTAGAGCAGCAAACCAATGAAAAGAGAGACAGTCCACAATTTAAAAAAATATATAATAAATATCTAAAATATCTATCCATGGGCTTAAATTGTTAATTGATGAAGAGACAGTTATTGTGTCTGAAATGCAAATGTTTAGATTCAGACTCCAAACTCGCTTCAGACAATCCTGAACTTGCCCTGCTCTCTTCCTCCAGCTGTCCCCCTTCAGGTATGCACCATTCCAGCAACACTAACTCATGTGTTATCTGTCACATTTCTGAACATCTACAGTCCATCAACTTGTTCTGAACCTTGAGTGACTGAGTGTTATGCCGAGTATGCTTTATCATGGCCAGGCTTTATTATGGCTTAACTTGTACATAGTGTGAGGAGATGTGTTCAATGTCTGTTTGCTGTATGGACAACTGGGCTTTCTGTAAAAACGCTGTACTCACACATTCAATTCTGTAAATGTCAACAATAAAACAGAAGCTCTGGCATGACGAATAGCTGTCTGTGTTGTGTAAGCAAAATTACATTAATAATGCGGTGTGAAATTTCACAAATTGTGGAAATGTGTATGAGCAATAGGGTGACAGTCTGAATGTTTTTCTGTCACAAAATGACCATGAACGCAAGAGAAACCTTATTGGGAAGAATTCAGGACCAATGCAAACAATGCATCAAACAATTAAAGTTTCTTGCAAAAAGTAAAATGAGTAATTTAAAGTTGACAGTGACCTAAAATATAGAAATTGGTTTTAATTGCCTTTAAATTGGATTTCTTCAATTTCATTAATTTTGTTTCATGCAATAAGCGAAGGCATCAGATTTGTGAATTTGATTTCTGGAAAGTAAGAAAAGAATAGGTTATAGCTTAAACATGTAATTTGCCACTCAATGATTACTCACTTTTTTGAAGATGACAGAAAACTGATGTTGTGATTTTTCAAAAAAGAGGCCCAGATGTCAAGAGAACAAATACAAGTTTACCTTAAATAGTAAAATCAGTTTAGTACATGCTTGTGTTTAGTCACTAGATGGAGACATAATACCTTTTCAATAACAGCCCGAGTTGCACTTGTTGACTATAAACTCTACTGAACAGTCTTAATACCTGACCCATTAATCTGTAATGAAAAAAAGGTCATCTGAGCAGTAAAATGTTCCTGTGTGTCCCTGACTGAACTGACCTCACTGTAAACATGCTTTGCTTTAAAATTATTTTACAAGGGCCTGTGGCTTTGCATTAGTAAGGCTTTGACAGACGTCCTGTTTACATTGGGTAAACAATTTGAATTAGTGCTGCAACTACTCATTTTCATATCTGATCAGTTGATTGATTGTTGAGGAAATAACATGACAGAAAAAAGTTGTAACTGACAATTTTCGTTTCAAAAACTCATGCTGACATCCAGACTGCCTGGTATACCTGACCAGCAGCTCTAAAACCAAACATATGTAGGTAACTATCATATAAAACCAATACATCTTTAAATTGCTCATAGAGTTAGAGTTGCCCATATTAGCTGCCCATATTAGTACTATTATTATTTTAACTAATCAAATGTCTATTTTTAAGCAGCAGCCAAGTACGTACCTGTATGTGCTGGCCCTTACTGTGAAGTTACTACTTCAGGTGATTAGAACAACAAAGTGTTTTGGGTAAACAACGAAAGAATAAATAAACAGAGGAAAACAATGTCAACTCAAAGATTTACGATGAGAAAGCATGTAAAGTCCGCTTTGGTCACATGCACCTGCGGTAAATGACCCTGATGTTTCAAAGGTTTATGTGTCGAGCATCGTTTACATTCTTTACTACAACGTCCATGAAGCACCGTTCTAACAAAGGTTGGCGCATGCGCATTGATCGCTCGAGTAAACCGATGACATCACGGGCTGCCCGGACCAACCAGTCTGTTGAATCATCTCCGTGCCGTCTGGACTCTACGCTTTTTTCTGTTGCTCTACTTTTCTTCTTACCTGATGAGCTTGTGGACAAAGTTAGCAAGAAAAATGCCCGTGGTGACGAGGTAAGAACAATGCCGTTATAACATGAACTCTTAGCACAACGGTTGAAACAATACCCGCGGCCACACCGGGCCGTTTGGTTGCGTTGTTGGTGGTCACCTCCGTGCCGGTGTGGCCAGTCAATACAACAGCCATCATTAACGTTAGCCGTGGCGAGTTTATTAAAGCAGTTGAGCGTCTGCAGTTGCACTTAACGAGCCTTTTTACAAGATTTAACGACTTAAACCTGGTCCAGACCGGAGTATAAAGACAGGAGTTGGTTGACATTTGCATCTCTTTTGCAACTTGTTTTTATACTGTGAGCTCGGTCTGACCTGTCCATGCATAAGCAGCAGCCTCCACCTTTGGTACAACCTTAATGACACAAAGGACTGTCCGTACTGGGGCCCTTGAGGGTCCCTGGGAGGTTTCCTTCAGGTCCTCTCAGAGAAGTGAGGAAAAGTTGAAAAGTCATTACATTCACCAGGCAAGACGATGTCATATTTATTTTTGTTTCGTTTTAATGTCATTACATCGAGATATGACACAATGCTTAAAGTTGGACGGAATTACTGTGTAGTTTTGGGGTTAATATTGGGATAGCAGGCAAAGAATAAAAATCATGAAAGTCCAAATAGTAACTCTGGACAAAACGGGTTGAATTTTTTTTTTCTTAACATAAAGTTTAAAAAAAAAACATTTTTGATCATTATTTATGAAATAGAAGTGATCCAGATATGGGACATTTCACAGTTGTGAAACCATACACTTTTCAGTGACCTTTAGTTTATAAATTATGCAATGGAGTCACACTTCCTCAGTTATTTCAAAACTAAAATTGTATCTTTTGTAATTCTGTGGTGTAGTTTCTGTTGCTCACCCGCGAATCAAATGCTGATACCAGCTGCAGTAAGCTAATATTAACTAGTTTACCTGGTTGGCTGATTTATCAGTGAGGCTGTAATCTGAAGGCACACAGGTCCTCAAATGCTTGATGATAACCTCTACCTTGATGTGAGCTGTAGAACATATGGATAACAGCAAGTTTGCACATTAGGTAAAACAATATGTTTTAATTGGGCTTTTATTAGGGTGTCCCAGTGCCATAACACTGTTATCCTAAACAGATGAACTGAGTTATCGTATAGTTGCTGTACCCTTAAAATGAGGCCCAACTGCTATATTACGCTTGATAAATAAAATGACCTCCTCTTGGGCCAGACAGACATGAATCTTCACCTGTTCTGAGTAAATATTCACTTGTTTCACATTGCTGAGAGGTGTAATGGCTGACTTGTGAAAGCCATGAAGTTACAGTTCAGTCAAGAGAGCACAGCACAGAGATTATCACAGCATAGCGGTAGGCTTATACCCAGTTAGGCACTTATCAGAAAAGGCTTGCATTCCCAAGAATTAAAATGCTCTAAATTATCGAGGGGCCTGTACATGCTTGTAATGGGCCGCTGCCTTGTGAAAGGGCTTACTGCTGTGGTGTGATCTGCTGACATGTTTTTACTGTAAACATGGGTGAAGCCTTACAAGATGTACCATGCTGTTATTTTGTCCACAGTGTTAATGCTCTGACAGGGAGTTGGCTGCTCACAGATCAGCCTGGACAGGCCCTGACATTTGAATTGCATGTCTTGTTTTTTTGAATAAGTTCACATTGCAGATGATTAGTCCGTGTTGTAACTGCAGGATTTCCCAAATGGTTTGGATGTTAAAAGCTGGTAAAACCTGACCAAAATGAGTATTTAGACAAAAATCTTTGCCTGATATTGACTTATCATAGATATTGGCATAAATATGGGCAGAATGGTTGCCTGTGTAGTTAATCAAACCATACACAGTACAAGTACAGTGCTTTGCTTATTTATTCTGCATGGTGAACCCTCACACCAGTCTTAGTGACTGTGTTTATCCTGCTGCCTGTTGTCCTTATCTCGCCTGACAGATCAGCAAACACAATAGATTGCATGTACTTTGACAAGCTTGTTGTTCTGTGTTAGTTCAGCATATTAGTTGCCTGTCAGTTTTATATCATTGCTTCCGTTACACAAGAACAGCCTTTGGCTACAGCAACTACCGTCTTGTTTTGTTGGCACTGGCTCTGGCATTCATTGATGTGTCTCATCATTCTCCTGTTGTCAGAGACGTTTAAACTCTTGGTGCAGCTTCCTTGGTGAAACTGACTGCAGCATTGTGACTAAGTTTCAGTTGGCGCCGTCAGAGAATCCAAGCACACATCGGTCAGTTGTGTCCGTTGGGATATAAGCTGCTTTGTGCCTACATATCGGCCCCTAACAGCAGGCTGAGCATTAATGATGTCCAAGAAAAACAAACAAAAAAAAAGCAGACTTTCACAGTGCAGCTATTTCTTTTACTCTTTTGGCATCTTCAGAAATCAAAGTATGTAAATAAATGGCATAGGAACACTGCTACAGAATTGTCTAGTATTAACGATAAGTAGGATTGTAAGGTGCTATGTTAGTCATCCCTATGAGCTCATAGATGAATATTGGCCAATGTCTCTTTTATGGGTTTTACTTGGCAAAACAGAGATAGTACAAACTGAATACACTGTGCCAAACATTTTACAAACTGTTATCAACAAAAATTAGCCTAGTTAGTGGCTGATGGCTGGCGGCTAATCTGCCACCTTTCATCATCAGTAGTGAATGACTGATGATGAAAGTCCATTTCCTGTATGACTAACAGAGAAACTGCCTTTTATGGAGAGCATGTAAATGAGCTCTGTTTCCTCTATTAAAATATAAGGATTTGCAACGTGCACTACAGACTTTGAGGGAAAACAATTTGGGATATTGACTGATTGATCAGCCCTTCCTTCTCCAGATTCTCATTATTATATCAATCTTTTAAAATCAAGCATTTGATTCAGTTTTACTTTGCAGTAAAGCAATCACTTCAGCACTCCATAAATAGTGGCAGTGTATTGTACCTGGTGCTCCTCTGTTCATCAGCACACATAAATGCTTCTAAAGCTCTCTTGGGGAACTAAGTTAATGAACTGAGTGTTAAGTTTCACAGGACCGGCAATGCATAGTAGGGGGGCAGCCTCCCTGTCTGGCTGACATTAAGCACTACAGAGTGAAAGAGTAAACGACGGCACCAACAACAGGGGGGAGGTATAGACTAATTATTTTTTCAATGGTGGGTGTCATTTAGGAGTGGTTGTAACACAGCTGAGCCCTTAAGACCACCATATGCCAGCGTGGTTTCTGGATGTTGTGGTGGCATTAATGTATAGAGGCAGGTGTTGAGCCACATCCCCATAATGACTGTTTTCCCAGTGGGAATAATATAAATGCATATCATTATTTAAGATGTCAGATTTTGTATGAGCTTTCTTTTAACCATCCTGAGCCCCATTAACATCAGGAATGTAATTGTTAAATTAAACCATGCACTGTGAAATACTGTTTAATGTTCACCTGCAGTAAGCGTGTATTTATGCCTGTAACTACTTTGGTTAAGCATTTGGTGGAGGCGTACTTACCTAATATGGATTCATTATTTGTCACTGTCAATAAAATAATGGCTACATAATGAGAAAGTTGGATATCCAGTTAGTATACATACTATAGTTATTTGACTTGGCTTAAATATCAGCTCACTCTGCATGTTTCTCCACTGAATTCAAAATAGATATGTCTACTGTCAGTCATTCTGCCATTACATGTATTCAGTAGTGTACCTTTTTAAATATGTGTTGGGGTAATTTGCCATGGTAGGTGTGCAAATATGCTCTATGGCAATGTTGGTCAAACAGTCTCAGAAAGGATCTTACAGAGACTTAATTGTATCTGAACATATTTTACATGAACTGTGATTAAGGATTTTATCTCCAAGGATGCTCCACATTAATGCCACTGCAGAAATGGGTATTTATAATTTCAATAAACCTGCTGATTGTGCTTTTGATTAATTGCCTGGTTGTAAAATATCAAAAAAGTGCCCAACAAATGTTTTTCAAGTCTTTACAGTTAAGGAGTTCCTCAGAACAGAGAATTTTTGGAATTTAAGCGTTCAAAAATTAACTGAATATTCATAGATAAATAGTTGCTGATTGTTTTTCATGGTTTGCTAGCTGTTTCACTTCTGTCCAGACATGTGATACGTGATAAAGTTCAGGGTAAAGTGGTCTGTCTTAAAAATTTTGATATGTTGTGATGTTCTTCTTTGCCTAAGGCCCATATCAGAATGTTCTGCCACTGACTGCTTCAGATCAAGCTGCAAATGTTTAAGAGCTAAACAGAGGACTGCTATTGTCAGAGTAGTTCAGTGATGTTTACATCCACGAAGTGACCTAAAAGGTCCTAGAACTGTTTGAGGGAAAGTTCCTCCTGGTCAGTATTGTTTCCTGCTGCTCCTTTCGGTGTCAAAGCTTCATGTTCTCAGATCGGACTCTGTCTATATGATGTCTGGTGGATCCTCTGGGATAAACTGTGGACCTGCAGCACTCTGCTGGCCCACCACAACAATAGGCCTGTATGACTGTTTGAATGTGCCATTCTTTGTGCGGTGTGCTTCACTTGGGCCAGACAATGGCTTCATTTAGCATCCCTTCTCTGGCGAGGCCTGCTCCGTCACCATAGCACCCCTGCCATGCCACACCCTGCCCCCAGTCTGGCTTGGCTTTGCACTTGTCCTCGCTGTTGAGACAGCCGGGCTTAGACAGGCATTATTGGCCACACCCAAGACCCAACCTCAAATTTTAAGGATTGTTGCTTTGTAGCACAGTTGGAGAACCTCTCATCTTGTTACAATTTGCATTTCTGAGTATAAACATGAGACTCAACTTACCCCAAACCTTGAGCTTGAGGGTGACTCACGATAAATTGTTCATCTGGAGAGACGAACAAAAACAGAGAAAAGCCTGCAGTGTTCAAAGCAGAGGTGGGCCACCTCGCCTGAAGTAAGGACCACGGCTGATAATGTGAAAAAAAAGGAAAGCTTTAGGGAGAATGAGCACATTTGCTATTTGGTAAAGGAGAAGCCATCATGTTGAGTGCTGTTCTGTTGTTTAGAAAGTTATCTATAACATAAATTAAACACAAGATGAGATAGGTAGATGGGTGATGAGGTAGCTAGGATGATTGTGGTTATTGCTTTATCTAGCTGTTTTTCTGATGGAAACCCTAAGTTGTAGCCCTTGAATTGACAGTTTTTCTGTTAGAAGTATGTCCTCTACAAACGTACATTGGCAGATGAGTTCGGATACTCACTCAGTGGCTGTGGACTGCTTGTCCCCTCCCAAGACCCCTGGCTCTTGACCTTTCTGATTGTTTGGAGGTGAAAGGGCAGCACACCCTGTTTCCAGCTCAACCACTCAGTGGTGGCAGATATTTAATTAATGAGCTTTAGGCTGACAGCTTTCAGATGTTTCTCTGAGTATTAGATCCTTGTAATAAGTAAATCACTCTTTTTTAATAGCAGAAAAAAACATCCCATCCACAAAATGATGTAAACTGGATCTATAACAAAAAAAATCACACCTTAAATCATCCCGGCATTACTTATTTCCATCCTTTGTTATCTGTCATTTTACATTCCAATGAATATGATTATGAAATATAAACAGTGTAACGGCCCTAAACGGAGTTTAATGCACAACCTTGCATGCCTGCAAAAGTTAGCACTTTAGCATTACCCACCATTCACTGAAACCAGTGTAATTATTAGGTATGTTGAGCTCTTTCACAGTCCTGCCATGTCACTAGTGTTGCAGCACAGACTCATCTCCACAGTGCAGGATCCCTCCAGAGAAACAGGCGTAGATCTGCAGTCTTATGGTTCTATATCTAGAACTGGGTGACCTATGAAATTATATTTTGGGACAATCTGAACTTGTTGCAGTTGCACCTTTGAGGACACAGCACAAGCTGTGCTACGTGCTACTTCTGACGCATGCAGAGATAGTTTCTTTTATGAGACGGCTGTAAGAGGTAAAAACTTCATAATCAGAGCTTTAATGTGCAAAGTGCAGCTCCTTGTCTTTCAAATTGATCAACATGACAATTTTCAAGAATATCATGATATTTCTAGTAGTTAGTAAGTAGCCTAACCCTTAAAATATTACCTCTGAGAGTGGGGTTGTAATAATAAAATCACCTAAAATCACTCTCATCTACATATCCAGGTGTTTTAAGCTGTTATAAGCAGAAAATAACCAACACTTTCTTCTTTGTACAGTGTATAACCAGTTTTAAAATATATAGCCATAAATCTATTCTAAGACAAATGGTTTGCCTTAGGAAACATAAAGGAACACATTGCAGACCAAGTGATGTCTCCTTTAATTATACAGAGCCGTTATTGTTTTGCACACACTGAGCTGAAAAGTGAAGGATCATCGCTCGAAGCTAAATAGATTAAGTCTAATTCTTTCCAACTCAAGACAAATATAAATGCACTATACACCCTAAAAACACGTCAGTTTTGGGAAATTGTCTTTCCTGGTCATGTGCCTGTTATGTCAATAACATAATTGTCTAAGGCTCTTACGGTATGTCACATGACAGAGGCTATATTTATACTTGCTTCCTTGGTTTTGTTTCGACGTAAGTCCTTTAATCACTTAATTTTTTTGAGCCTGTGTAGTTTTTAATTAATAGCCTCGCCCTGCTTTTCCTGTTCAGTGGTGTTTGCTTGTAGTTAAAAAAGTTAGAAAGTGACTGTTCTCTTGCCAGATTGAAAAAAAGTTGAGGGAAACCTCAGATTATCATGACAATGTGCACCAAAATTAATTACTTGTGTGCCGCAAGATGTGGAAAGAGTGTAGCCATGCTGCGGTTCAAACAAAGGGAGCATGTGGGTTCTGTCCTCTGTGTGTGTGTGTGTGTGTTTACATGTGTGGGGGAGTCCCGTAACCAAGATGCTGGTAGGGAGGATGGATGGGGGGGTTTTATGAGCCAAATGGGATTCATGTTTCAAGCCCTGCTTGCATCTATTCCCTTTGTCTGCTCCAAGTCATTATTATTAATGTTGATTCCCAAGGCAGAGATGTTAGCAATGAGAATTTCGTATGAATTAGCAATTTTGGTGGGTAAATGATCCCTCCATCCTTTTTTTATTTAATATTTATGCTGAAGAGGTTCCAGCTGGTTGGATGCCAGGATTTTGTCAGACATCAGATTTTGTGTAGTCATCAGTTCAGGCTGCGACTTGTAGTTATGGTAATAACAGCTTAATGACTTAAAGCTGACGCATGTTCTACATATCAAAGCTGACCTTATCTGGCCCACCATTACAGCTTGGTATTTTTTAGTCTGTATAACATCATTTCGACTTTGAAATGCTGGAGTTCATAACATTTTATACATCTTATCTTGTAATGGCAAACAAAACAAGAGGATTCATTTAAAGATGGAAAAGTTAACTATGACCGTATGGGTTTCTGAGGGTGCAGACTTCATCATCTGATTTGAAGCTTTAACACTTTATATATATATATAATATAAAACTTGTTTCGATTTCTATGCCTGATGAAGCCCAACTGCAGCCTTTCTAATCAAAGTATATAAATTTGAGCCTTAAGGGTGCATAATAACACTTAAAAGAAAACTCAATGAACTGTTTTAGAAATTACATGCACATTTGCAGAATATTCAGTGCATCTTGTCTGATTCATTCCCTTGATTGGAAAAGGTCAGATGCCGACATGTTTCACCCTCAGACACAAACCAAAGCATGTGTAGCGAGCCTTCAAACAGCCGACAGATATCAGATTATGCAGCAGACTGTGCCAGAGCACGGCATGCTTTATCCTGCTCCCAAAATGCCGCCCCACCCTCCAGAAAGCATGCTCAAGTTCTGACAAGTAGTCAAGCAAAAGGGCAAAGACAGAAAAATATGTGTAGGCTATATCTCTTATCTTACCTTCATTCATGAATTGATGCGACTCTAACAATTCCAAAGTTCGCAGAAGGAGGGGACTACGTGATTTGATTCTACAGAGTTAACTTTCTTTGCGAAGCTCGAGATGATCTTATGCTTAATATATAGAAATAACCACTTTGGTTTATCAGTTTCTCTCTCTGTTGTTTGTATACCTCCTAAGCTGAGATGTCACTGGTATTTTTATCGCGGTAATGTAATTTACTGTTAACTGAGTTGGCGCCTGTGGAGTTGGTAATGTTAGTCATGCACATTCTTATTGAATTTGTAGAATTTGTGATTGTTCAAAAAGCACCTTTGTTTCTTTGTCGCTGTAGTTGTGAAGCACATTGTGTCTTCTCACTAATAACATTCATAAAAGTAATGAATCCCAGGCTGTTTAAGACTGAAACTGCTGCCTGTATCGTTTCCTGGTGCAGTATATTCACGCAGGTAGGATGTTTTTGTTGTTTATTTGAAAATTGGCTGCAGAAACCAACATGCTCTTTCCAGGAACAGAAGTTTTTCTGGTTTCCTTGGGCTGGGTTTTTGGGTTACTGCTACAACGAGCAGGTTCCCACAGTATAACATATCTTCGAGATAAACATTACAGTAGAAAAGCCGTCAAAACAGCCATGCAGTCAGACGCAACCAGCTGCGTCAACAGCTAAATGTTCCTCAGGAGTGATTGTATTACAGCTTTTAGTGGCGACCATTGTCCATGTCCATATTTCTTTCTTTTTTCACAGTTATGTAACTTGTACTTTTATCAGTGTTTTGATTTTGAGTCGATCCCTCGGAGAAACTGGGTCTAGGTTTTCACTGCTCCGACTCTTACATTAGTTTATTTTGGATTGTTTGAAAATTGTATATCAGCCTATTTTTGGAAACTTACTGAGACATTAGTAGATTATAACTAATACTTAACCAACAAACAGTAGTAATGTTTTCTTGTTATGTTGCAGTGTTACCCTGACCACAGTGTCATTTGCGTTGCTGATAGCTGAGACGCTACAGGGCAGACCCTGTCAGGTCGATCCTGTTTAACAGCAGGTGTCCTTGTTGATGTCCCCAAACATCCCTTTTTCAGCCGCTTCTGTTTTGGTTTCATTTCTCATTGCATTGCCCAGCTCTTGGTTTAGGGCTCCCAGCAGATTTTCCTGGCTTTAATTTTTTGCTCAGGCTGATCTGATCTCAGGTTGTTTTTCTCTGCCGAGATTATGACACACTCAGAGATAAGCAGCTTGTAACCCAGCCATACAGCCATGCAAGATGGCCGTGCACTGTATGCCGGCGAGGTCTCACTTTAGACTTTGCCTCTGTGTCAGTCAGCTATGCGTCTGGTTAGCAATAAGCCACACTGACATGCATGTTGGCAGTCAAACATGAGTCTGACACCTCAGACCTCTTCACATGGATTTAGTCCAGCGAACTAATTCATGTGTGACACTAGCTAAAAGCTGCACAATGCAATGAAGCTGTCTTTACCCCCAGAGCAGACTGATGACTGATAGGATTAAATGGGACTGACGTTACTCTATTTGATTTGTTTGTTTACATGCTGCCTATACTTTAATTCTCGGTGCCTCCTCTTTCTTATCTCTCCACTTGAAACTTAACCACTGGTTTCACCGCGCTATCAGCCTGGCCTACATCTGGAGGGATCAACGAGTTAAGCCGCAGCCTTTTAACCCTCAAATTCTGTCAATCCGTTACAAGCACATTCACTGCAGCTGCAGCCGTTCGCTTCATTATATTTCTGCAGCAGTGCCTTCATCTTCTTCTGAGAGGATCTTTTATGAGGGGTAATTAAAATTATCATTTGTTTTTTATAGCACAACTGAGCAAATAAACCATCTGACAAAGTATTTTTCTTAGTTTGTGAAGCTCAGACCTCTAAAAAATAATAAGACTTTAATACAATAAATTCTTAAGGTCTTCTTACCAGCCATTTTCAGTTTTTACATGTTACTTTGTTTTTATTTTGCATCTGTATAAACTCCATCCTCCGAGGAAAACCATGAGATTAGTTCTGAAAAACATTAGTTGCTCTATCTTGATTTAAATTTTGGTTGTGAAGGACAAGACTGAACTTTTCCCTTTCATTAATTCACACTAATAATATCTGTTCACAAACAGATATCCAACCCATTTTCACAGAAAGGAGATCAGTGATAACATCATGTGAGTCCCCCAGCCATATCATAAAAACTGAAAAATTCCTCATGTTTGCAGTTGCTCGACTGCGTTTTAGAGATCAGTGGATGCAGAAAGTCACGTGGCCCTTCTGGGATGGACCTTTCTATTCCAGGGGGTAATTACAAGCCTTCGAGAAGGTGGGTAGAGACCAGCAGGACCCTTTCTAATCCTGGCATTTAATTTGTGATAGTTAGGGTCTCCTGCAAGGGAAGGGCTGCATGAGTGGAATTTATAGATATAGCCCCACCCTGGATGAAACATATGTACAGTATATCCCTCTTTCCTTCCACCACATGATACGAGCCATAATGTAACGTTCCCCCTTCACACATTCCTTTGCAGCAGTCTGAGAAACTGTTTTTTTATTTAGGGGTTGTCAGTCATGATTCTGCTGAGAATATCAATAGCATGCAGCAGAACTTACTATACATTTTCACAGACTCAGCAGTACTCAGATGTCTCACTGAAGAGCTTATGGATATGTGTCTTAGCTTCCGTGTGTGGGACTATTGACTGATCCCAGGTTTCACACTGTACGCAGAACGATAATCAGGTCACCAGATGCTTTTATTTCCTAGATAACCAGAGAAAGTCGGTCAACAAGCTTGTCATTTTTTAAAGTTGTCAGGGTCATCTCTAATCTGCAGCCAATCTGATTTTAAATGCTTCTTTATTCTTGTCTGTTAGGGTGTCTAAACAGCGGTGTTTAGAGAGAAGCTATGACTTTCATTTGGGGTTAATGTCAAGCTCTCAAGTCGTTTTTGTTCCTGTTTATTTTTCATCAGCATTGTGCTTTCATATGATGTCATGTTGTTTAATCGCTGGCATGCTTTTTTGCTCGGTCAACACATGACAAAATCATTAAAAACCAAATGGTAGCCAAATGCACATGGTTGAATGGTTGCAACTTTCCTGGAATCGGTTCTTTGGTTCCAACCCTGCCTGCCTCTGTAGGATACAGTATAAAATATTCAAATCATTAAAATACAAAAATCATTAGAATAAAGTATTATCAGGTTTTTTTTCTATTTTTAGTGGCACATTAGAGTCTAGTCTGACCATACATGCTGTTTGTGTAGTTTAAGTAAAAATGCTTTGCAGCTGAGCTCCTTACCTGTGATGATGCAAACTATCAACCCAGATCTTGAATGGAGACACTGTCAGTATGTCACTAAGGCTTGATTGGTCCCACTGTAAATTGTCCCACATTTAGTGTGTCAAATGGAGATAAATATTTGTGATTTTGAGTCTTGGTGATCAATATTTTATATTGATAAATTCCAGAGTTGAATCCATGATAGTTAAAAGCTTCATCACCCAAAATATCTGTTTAGTGACACTAACCTCATTCAATCCAGACAGAAACAGTGAGGTCAGAAATACCCAAATCTTGATTTAATTAAGGTCTCAGACTTAAGCTTGTGTAACAGGTACACTTGTATTAAAAATCACTCAATGGTAAGAGCATATTGTGGAAAATACAGAGGTATATATTGTGCATCGCAATTCAGCCTGAAAATACCGGGCCAGTGTTTTCATTCCATGTTGTTCAGCCCCACCTAAAGATACACAAAGCTCTTTCTTATCAACTTACAGTGGGACTTTGATTATTAGAAGTTCCTAAAAACTCAGTACTGACAAAACCCCTGATGACAATACCGCTGTCTATGAAAGCCCTCCAACCCACACTGTCCCATACATTTCCTGTTGTATGTACCTGATGCCCTTAAGGTCACCAAAACATCAGCGCTGGCTTTTATTGACACAGATGATCTGTCCCACCAGAACAGAAGCCCTTCATGAGAACCAGGACCTGTCTGTTATTCCAGCTGCATAACATTCTTTTTAGAGGCAGCTACCCAGGACCGCACAGCTTCCACTGTTATCCATTCATGACTGCACCGGCGCGGCTCGCCACTGATGTCTGTAACACCAGCCCTGTAGAGATAAACTGTTTCACATAAGCCCAGTTTCTGGGATGAAAAAACACAGTGCAGTCTCTGATATGGACTATTCAAATCCAAGCAGAGAGTTGCAACGCTTTAGAAGATTATATTATATCAGCTAGCATAACATGTGACGTGGAAGTGGTCCAGAAGTCTTAAAGCTGCAGGCAACTTTACACTTCGGCATCTTTAAAATAGCAGCAAGGGGCAGCTTTTTTTTTTAAAAAACTAAGTTTTAATAACCTAAAGTCATATAAGGATCTTTATTGGAATCATAACAGCATTCTTATATTAAACAACCTGGCTAGTTTGTGCTTCTTCATGGTCAAGGGATACATACAGTGAGGCAGCATTTCTCATACTGACAGTTGCTGAGAGCTCGCACACAGATGTTCAGGGGAAATTTGAATTTTGCTTTAATGTTTGATTTGTGACTTCCTTTTGGCAGAGAGGTGTCCAAGTCCAGACTTTTCTTGGCTAGTACTGTTAAATCTGTAGTCTAAGTTACATTCTCAGTTACAGGGCATGTGATACTGTTTTTCCCGTTGATGGTGATTGAATAAAACTGTGTTGAATAACAAAATATGCAACAATAGCACTGTGACGTCTGGCTGGTGTAACAACCACCTGTAATGCCTGACTCACTTCTAATAACTGGAAGTTAATGACTGATAGTTGACACCTATTTTGTCAACACCTGCATGCAAACCTGTAGGGCCTGAATCAGGTACATGACTTCTGCTTCTGTATGAGAACATGTCTGGTTTCCTTTCTTT
This sequence comes from Acanthurus tennentii, assembly GCA_029783805.1. NCBI lineage: Eukaryota > Metazoa > Chordata > Actinopteri > Acanthuriformes > Acanthuridae > Acanthurus > Acanthurus tennentii. The sequence goes on from JAPZDZ010000010.1 coordinate 8,517,951, forward strand.
GACATAGCAGTAATTGGTTTGCTTGCTCTAGCGTCTTGAATGACCTCAGAGTTAAATCAGGTCCTTTCTCATACAGTTTTTAAACATTATATTTAGATTTTCTTTTATTGTGAAATGATAATATTCTCTACATTTTAGTGTTTCATGACAAAATTTTAAGCAAAAGGAAAAAAAGAAAGTCTGTTCAAGTCAAAACGACCACAGACCTTTAGCACTATTTGTATAATGGGGTTTTGTGTTTTGTTTTATGTGACTTCACTTACTCATTTAAGTCATTTGGGAAACTCGCATGAAATGACGGCTTGAAATAGTTACATTATTATATTACAGGTTCTCTCATCTGCAGCATAAATCCAAATTACAGGGATGTTGTGTGCATTCTTTTGAAGTGATGAGCATCCTTCCCCTGAAAACTAAATTCCTTTCACAATTTCATTACTTTGGTATTTGTTCAGTCCAAAAAATATCACAATGTTGCAATGAAGGAACATTTACAGTTGCTGGATCTCATGAGTCAGTAATTAACTTAGATATAGGAGTAATTCTTGTTCTGTAAATCATGTGGGACTGTTTGGGATTGTGTAGACTAAAATCATTAGGAAATTTTGTCAGTTGTCTCATCATAATCACTATTTGGATGGGATTAGCGCAGTGTTTAAAGTTGTTTTGGCTGAATATGTGTCTTATTACACACAGGAGCAGTTTGAGATATATAATGGAAGGTCGTTCAATTCTCATGTTTCCATACTCAGTCATGTAGTTTGACATTATCTCATTTCTTCAATTGCTTTGTCACACTTTCACTTCATAACAACATTTTTCACCACACACGTTTTACACCTTAGCTTTGTTTCCCTCCAGCAGCTCTTCAAACAAGCCCTCTCCAAACAAACCCTAAACAAGTTGTCCAAAGCCACTCCAAGAGGGGGGGAGGGGGGGAGCTGGGCGGCGACCACGGCTCGGCTGCATCCTATTAGGACTGGGAGTGTTGAAAAGGGGTGTGGCCTGGAGCCAGTAACATCTGTGCCTGTCCCCTCTGCCCCCACATTCTGCAGAGAAAGGCAGAGAGAAGGAGGTTAGGGAGGGAGTAGATACGTCGAGGAGAAGTTCTCGCCGGCCAGCTGGCTGTTCGCAAGATCTCAAACAGCAGCTCATGCTTACTTGGCAGCTTCATCTCTTATTTGTCCCTGTGCCATCAACCAGTCTTGATCTAACTGGGATTTTCCTTACGCTAGATCCTGACAGCCTTTTGGATTCAAGGTGCTCCAACCCCAAACACACGACTTTGAACCTGCGTGGATTATACACGTTGCATAGGAAATGCTCCACTGCGTGTTGTGTACAAGCATCATTTTTACTGTCGACAGTGCAGATAGCAGGATGCTGCAGTGACTTGAGGATATAAAGGGAATGCTCAGAGCACAACAGAGGCGAGCTCACTCCCGGACAGGGTAAGACAAGCTCAATGAATCTGCCTGTTCTACCCTGTAATCAAATGAATGCAAGGAAAAGGAGTGCAGGAGCCGGCTATCTGCTGATAGGAATGGTATCTGTATGTGTATATGTGTGTGTGTGTGTAGCCTGCATGTGACCGGCACATAGTCTGAGGCTATCTGTGTCTCTGTGTATATGCACAAGGGGAGTTGGGGCTGCTGCTTTGCTTTATCACTCCTCAGGATATAGGTTGGATTCCTCTCGCCAAGATGTTGGTGATTGTGTCATGTCTGTCTAATTAGGAGGTGTCTGTGCGGAAAATGGTGTTGCCGTAGCAACCCGGGGGGAGGCCAGGGTTGATTTCGCGGTGAGAGTGTGTTGTCATGTGTGTACGGGGAATGCCCCATAATGACAAGGCTGGTCTGTAGATAGGGTGAGGTTGTGGTAGAAATATGCGCACACACACAGAGGCATCAGGGCTGCTACCTCCCACTGGCTTCTCTCTGTGGTTTGGCAAATGCAGCCCGTTATCAGTGTCAAGTGAGTGTGTGAGAGAGAGAGAGGGGATGGCATACTTTTTTCCATGATGGGGGGGCGGAGTGCAGATAATCAAGTCAGTGAAAAGGAAAGTCACCTTGAGCAGAGAGGGGTCTGCTCATTTACCCCGCTCATTTCCTGTCGCTGCCCATCCTTCTCAGGTTCCACACCTCAGCTTCTCTCCAGAAGCTGTGTATGCTCTACATGCATGTAAATACTATACAGACTGGTGTGTTACAAAGGACTGACAGGTAGTCTTTGTAACTCTGCAGGATTTCGCAGTGCCTCTTTAGTGATGGCAGACGAGATTTTACCCTGTAATCCTTAATGGTTCTGTTATTTGTTTTTGTGCACTGAATTAGAGAGACAATCCTATTTTCTCCTCCATAAACATCCAGGGCAGATTAAAAAGGAGGGTAATGTGCGTTGGATGGGGCTTACATTAAATCACCCACCCACCCAGCCTGTACCCGACACCCACTGCCTGGTTACCATAGCAACTGAGGAAGAGGTAGGGATTTTTTAAAGGACAGGCTGCAGCTAAGGGTATCCTGAAAGAGCTTACAATGCTCTCCACGCCCCATTATTGATGTTATGAGAGGTTATTAGTTTCACTCCTTAGAATATAATTTGTGAGGAAAATTGGGTGCTTCCTGGCTCAGTCCATTATCAAGTGCACGTAATAATGTTTTCTATTCTTTCTGGTACACAGAGAAAGACCATGATGAAGGCTGTTAATGCTGTTTGATGTTTTCAGTCATTCAAAATCCGCATCCTATTTTTGAACCACCAAAGGTCTTTTCTTTTTAATACTAAGAAGTTTCTCTTATATTCCCTTTTTTTTTTACATTACTGCCAATTTACAGTCATGCTGATCCTGAAATAGCCAATTATTTATTAATAGAAGCGAAGACATAACCTACTTAACTAATTTGATAATGGTACTTGTGATTCTCTTGGCTTACTGATACTCTACTGGTCTCCAACCTCTTAGTCAGATGTACTCACAGAGATCTGTCAGATGAGTTTAAGAACCCTTTATTTCAAAGAAATATTTTGAATTGATTTTAAACTTGTTTGCTAACTAGTTTTAATGCACTCTCAATCATAGACACGGTGTTCAGAGGTTACAGCTGATTCAGTTAGTTAGTTAGTTAGTCTGCAGTCTTTCCAAGCCTTTTTTGGCAAATGCAAGAGTTCTTCCTGTGTTATAAGTCACATTGGTTGTGAATGGTTGCTCTCTTTGAATCTGCATTAACTGAATACAGAAACACTCTCAGTTGGATGTTCTCTCTCTGATTACCAAAGTATGCTGTCATGGTTATAATTTCAAAGATGTAATAGGAATAGTCTGACTGCGATTTTGGGTAAGGCTACTCTCTTATACTAATTTAAAGTTTCTTGATTTTCCAGTCTTAATATGAATGCACAGCACTTTCTCACCATCTGCTCACTTTAACGCTTTGGCTCATTAGATCTAAGACATAACATCACATTCGTTGGAAGCAGCACATGCAGAACAGTCAAAACACAGCGGATAAAAATCTAAATTGCAAATTTATGTAGCACGAGTCAAAAGCAGCTTGGTAATTTACAACCAAAACATGAACCTGCATGACAAATAAAAGATCATAAAAGTCCAGCTGCTGATTGCAAATAAGCAAGTTGTTTGCATCGTCAACATCTATTCTATGTTGCCCTTGTGTTCAGATTTTTCACAATTATGAAGCAGCTGGAATGAGGTCTGCTTGTGTCGTACAAGCTATTTTTAAACTAAACTGTTCTTTTTTTCATTGCCAACAAAGTGAACCCAGATGACTAAGCTGAAACCCTGGAAAGGGTTTCGTCGCATGTTTGAGTAGTTTCCCTCCGTGCCCCGAATCTAACCTCCACTTGAAGGGTTGACCCGAGGAAGAATGCTTACATGTTAAGAGTTGGGGGTTGGAGGGTCTGTCTGCAGAACAAGTTTGACAACCATGCCTGTGGAAAGAGCAGCAGCCTTTAACCTGCTTTTTAATCTCTGTCCTCCCTAAATTTCAGCCGCACACTCCCCAGTCCTAAGTGTACATTTTTTAGCCTTGTGCTGTTTTTCATTCATGTAAGAGTTACAGGGGGAATACAGCTGAGTTATTTTAAGACAGGGAGCAGATAACATTCAGTCTGGAAAGTAAGTTATTTCTCCCTCAAATCTGTGACATAATTAAAAGATCATGAATCCACCTCACAGATTCTTTTTGGAGATCATTAAAATTTGTTCAAAGCTCTAAGTTTCTGTCTAAATTAGAGATACATTTTAGAGTTTTGAAAAAAACTGCGGCAGTGATACAGTAAAAAACATAGGGTGGGTCTGCCAGTAAGTGGACCACTTCTTAAGGAAATAGAAACTTGCAAAAGCTAAAGTGTACCACAAATTAGATTCACCAGTGATTGAATGTTTCCCAGACAGCAAAACAACCAAACTGACAAACAACTCTTTATCAGCACTTTGTTCAAGAAATAATGCTGTGGCCTTAGCATGAGGAAAAAACACTGCAGGTTAGTCAGCTTGCACTCATCACTGCTTTTATCTTCCATTCCTGTTTGGTGAACATTTTTGACCAGATTATTAACCCTGCGTGTTGAAAACAGGTGTGGCCAGGGAGGCAGAGGCTGTTCTCGAACTAATCTGATTCATCACAGACTGACTGCAGATGACAAGGTCTCCAGATGAGACGTGTGAAGTGTTTGTGAAATGAGAAGAAAGGAGGAAAACAATTAGATTGCTCTCTTACTATGAACGGTATTTAGATTTCTTGTGCACTTTAAAATGTCATACTTTTTCCTAAATAGTAAGACAGAATTTTACTACAATGCCATTATTCGGTATTTGTGGTTAAAACACAATTAAGAGTGTGCTCACAGCGTGAAACTTTTTTTTTATTGTACTAGCAACATTTGTCATAATGGACCCTGGAAATTGGGCTCAGCTCCAAAATACCATGTTTACAAGTAGCAAACAGACTAGGACTGCAAGTGGCAATTGTTATGTGAGTCAGTCTATAAAAGGTAAGAAATGTGCCCATCATCATTTCCACAGCTCAAGGAGATGTTTGTCTTGAGTCACCAATATGTAAGTAATCCAAAGTTATCACAGTTTTTCTTGACATATGGCTTAAATGATTAATCCTTATTTTAGTTGGTAGAATTGTTGGTTCAGAAGTTTAGGTAGTTCTCATCAGATTGTATTATTTATAGTTTTGCTGCAAAGCCAGTAATAACATTGGTTTAGCATGGATGCAAAACACATACATCAATGCAAACACAGACATATGTCATCATAAAAACTGGAAAAACATCCACACCCAAAGAATCACATTACATTCTAGCATATGCATTTCTTTACGGTCACAGCTCTCAGCAACTTCGTCACAGTCAGCCGTCCCCACTTCAAAGTCCTACAAGATCTGAACTTTTTCAACCCTCAGCCACGCAGAAAAGTACAAAATGCATCAACTCAGGGAAGAAATGCTTCCCTTGTCTCTGTGCTGTGATCCCCTTCTCTCTCCCTATATGTTAATCCTGTAATCTGAGAGCCACTTCAGCTCTGCTCCCTCATCCATGCGACATTAATGCTCCAGAGACAATGCCTTTGTCATATCTTGACACACAATCCTGTCATGAAAATGCACATTAGCCCACAGGCATCAGAGCTGAACAGTTCTGCTACCATAACATTGCTTCTTTTACACTACAAGCAGTTTTTATGGCTCTCTGTTGTCTTACTGGCCGTCGCTTAGGAGTGATTGATTTTAATCTCCTCTTAACCTGCCAGTCAGCATTTCTGTCTGATGTGTGTCCAAATCTGGGTGTGTTTACTCATTGTGTACTTAAGACACCATTAAGCCATAAGCATGCTATCCTGTGCAAGGCAGTTGGTCACCACTATGCCATTTGTTCTACAGTGAAACCAGAGAGAATTAGACTACGCGAGATACTATGTTACAGATAAAATGACTTTTAAATAGGTACCAGTTTTAAGAAATAACAGAGGCTGAACATTCGTAATGCTGCTTTCAGTTAGTAGATATTTATGTTGGCTTTGAGCAAAACATAAGGGAGTTTCACTTTTCTGTGTTGGAAAAAACTTACATGTTTTTCAGCTACATTTAGAGATGAAGATTGTTTTATTACTTTTGATTGTTGCTGCTATTGAGCATTTTGTGGTTGAGTCCAAACAGTTTTGAGTTTCACAGATTGTGTCCAAATACTGGCTTGCTCATTGATTTTCAGCTGGGCAGCTCCAAGCTCAGGCTGTTTTGATGAAAAGGGCTACCACTAGCCTTCGCTGTGTGACTCCTGAGCCTTTTGTTTGCAGCTGTCCAGATTGATCCAAAATAAATTACCAAGTGCAGTGCACAACAGTCGTGGGGGTTTCCAAAAGCACACTGCAATCCCCAAACCATGCTGTGTCTCCAGGGTTTTTTTATTTTCATAATGTGCTTTTATGCTTGATGGTTTTCAGTTGTTGTTGTTTTTTTATGTCATTGTGAGTTGCCCTGCTCAATGCAATGTAATGCAAGTATTTAGTAGTAGTAGTAGTATGAAACCACTTTACCTACTTTGTCTGGATGCTTTGCATTGAAAATACTGTGGTGAGACGATCATGAAAATGCAAGTCTGAGCCATCCCAAATCCTAAATCAGAAAAGGAGATTAAATTTCTGTGCACCAAATGCCTTTCTGGTCTGCCTATAGCACAGCTGCAGCTATACTCTGCACAACTTAAGCAGGTTTTTTTTTTTCATTGTTAAAGCCAAAAAACAACAGATGAAATGATTTGGGTTTTGTTCAGCTGTTAATGTGAAGGGATGATTGAAAGCATGACTGTACTCTGTTGTCCTGGGTGAGAGGAATGTCATAATCTAAGGGTGATAATAATAGCAACACAGCGCTCCATTGATTAAATTTTCGTGACAGATTTCATTTTCATTTGCTCGCCCCACAGAGAGGTCAAAGGTCAGGGTCAGACAAAACAATGTCCCTGGTGCAGGCAAAAATAAGAATCTGTCTTGCTGAAGGACATTTCAGCAAGGTAAATCGTTGCTAATGATAGCACTTGAGCCCAAGAGAGACATACTGTAGCTCTGTTTTTAAAATAATACAAGGTGAAGCATCTCTGCTGACTAATGTGGGGTTCTTCTCTGTATTGTCAGCGCTGCTCTCAAACCCATTCAAGGTTTCCTCCATTGCCCTTGGCGGTAGAACTGCTTTGCTATATTAGCATTAGGAAGAAGAGCTATTACACTTCTTCTCCCAGACATTATCATTTGTGCAGCTGCTCATTGAGGTAGCCAAAGCAGCTATAGATCTCAAAAATTAAAGGTACACCTCAGTGCAAGAAACTGCTGAGAAATGCCAGCTGGTGCAGAAGAAAGTATTTCACACATCTGTTTTCAATACACTACTGTCCACTGTGTTCTCTCTCCAAGGTTGAATTCCTGCTCCAAGTGAGGCACATTTTGACTTATGAGCATCAGCTATTAGTTGACCTGTATGTGTGTAAATTACACACAAAGCCACCTGACTATGACAGCAATTATTTTAGATATGCCTACATAACTACTATTAGCTTACATAATTGCATTTGTATTCAGGTTGGAATATGATTTTCTTGTTTTAATGACAAGTTTGTCTTGTACTTTTGCAAATTTCCCTCATGTTTGTCAGTATGTAGTACTTTGATTTGGTGTTATTGTCATAAATGAGTGCTTGGATACCAACACCACATATTTCACTCAGCAGGGCCACTGTGGGAGTCAGTTTTTAGGCAATTAAGGTGTTATACTTAAAAGCAAGGAGCAAGGAAGAATTGTTGTAGATTTGCTCATGTGCGAGTGACGGCAGCACTTTGTAAATCTTACCAAATTTTTTTCCACCACATGCTGTGTGCTGTCAACACTAATCCTGAAAGAAATTAATATAAATCTTGTTGTAAGCTTGAACAGTAGAAAAGGCTGAAAGATGAGTAAAATACACAGAGCAAATTGTTAGAAAAGGAAAAGAGGCCTTGGCAAAGCTGGAACTCAACAGCTGGATGAACTGTCAGTTCATCTTTTGAATTCTTGAGCTCTGTTCTTCATTCCTTTCACACGTCAAGTAACATGAGGGTCTCCTCCTGTTTAGCTTAAGATGCTTCTCTCGGCCTCTGCCTTTTCTCCAGCGGACCTGACACTTGTGCAGGTTTAATGGAGAAGTCTTCGGCAGGCACGGTGCTCGGACTCACACTCACTTTACAAACACTGGGATACTTTCCACAATCTGGACTCCCCCCAAGTCACCCGCCAAACCACATGGTCAAGAAAACAACAAGGCCATCCAATGATAGAAATCTCCAACAGACAAAGACTGAAGTGTTTCTGTGTGTATGGGTGGGCGGGTTTAGGTTTTGGATGTGTATGAATGAAGAATTACGGAGAAAATCTGCCTTGTACTGCAAGCAGAAGCCTACAGAAGTCATGATGTTTCTTTGGTTGATTTACGTCAGTATAAACAGCATTCTTCTTGATTATGTGGAAAGTGCAGCTGTTACATGGCATTATCATCCAACTAGGAGTCTGTTAACATTTCAGACATTCCTATTACAGGGATAATTCTTGGAAATAACTATTTTTCTGCTCCTTCTCACTGCTCGGACGGCCAAGGCTCATTTGGACTGGTTGACTTGTACTTGCTTAATTTAGGATTTTAAGTAATTTGTGTTCCTTCTCAGTTCGAGCAGGTGACGGTAAAGGTGTTGTTGTATGGGTGTTATTCAGGGTCACAAGACTCACCTGGCTATGAGAGGAATGTCCGCTTGTTGCAACAGGCCTCTATCGTGTTGGGAACCTTGACCGTCTGACAGACAACCTCCGGAGGCTAATGTCGGAGCACTCGGGTCTCTCAGGTTAACAATTACAGCACAAACACGGAGGCTTAACAGTGTCTGCTTGTTCAGGCTTTAAATGCTCCTTTGCCTTTGTACCCTCGACATGCTGCTGAGCTGTGGCACCTCTGCAGGTCCCTGAAGCTGGACCGAGACCAGCACTGTCCCACTCTGGCTCAGAGTTTATACAAAGTTTACTGCTCGTGTTAGCTAATGGAAAAAGATGGGTGGTTTTGTGGACTAATATGGTCAAAGAAGGCTTTGAATTGTTCTTCCCTTCATGCTAGAATAGATGGTGAGCATGAAGCCAAGCAGCTGCCGCTGAGCCCTCTGGTAGTCTATTTGGAAAAGTCAAGGATGTGTCAAAATAAATACACTATTCAGTGTGTTGGTAAAAGTGAGCCGTTGTGTACTTTATCCCACGTGTGGCCCTTTGCCCTTAGGTACCGTGTCTATGCAGTACACTTGAAGCTTTTCTTAACTGCACTCACATTCAGACAGTTGCTGTCTTTATTTTTTGTAGCAGATATTACTGTAGAAAAAGGATAAATTTGTCTGTTCTTAGTTTTGCTTGACAGTTTGCCCAGTTACAAAAAGTTTGTTGGCCACCAAGAGTTACAAATTTGATTATTTATAATATTGAATCATTGCTAAAAAAAAAAACATAAGGGTGCAATATTAAAATAATATGATGTATTTTTTCATCTGAAATCAGATGCAAACAGGTCAGGCAACTATCCTAAATTAGAAAGTATAGATTTTGAATAGATGTAATCAAGGAGAAGCAAAAATGGGACAGTGAGGGCATCAGACTTTATTTAGGTAGACCACAAAACGTACTTTTTGTTAACTCTGCTGAGACAAAGTTGCCATAGGAAATGTCCTCACTTTCCCTTTCAGAATAGATCAGCTGTGCCTGAGCCTGGTGAGCCACAATCTTCGATTACAGTAAAAAATGTGACCTGACCATGGTAAATTTAGACTGCATCACACTGCTTATGATGCACTCTGTCTGGGCGAAGCCTTTGACTTTTGGAAAACTCCAGAGAACTTGGTTATGTTCACCAAGAAAAGACATCCAGAAATTCCTGCAGGTCAGCGCAGCTTCCGTGGTCATGATACTTGGCATCACAAGGCTTGGCACAGCAGAGAGGGAGACTGTCGAGCTGTTTTTGTGACATGCTGACGACAGTGTCCTCGTGGACATCTGGACACACCACGTCTTTATTTCACCAGACAGCAGAGAGGTCTTGTGCACTTTATTCCATTATTTGTGCTTGGAGTCAAGCCAGTGGATCCTCTCTTTCACTCTTTGTTTGTGCCAATTAGTAGTTTGTTATAAATCAAATCTGTTTTTGTTTTCAGTAGCAAGATTTAAGGTCAGTCACGTCTTAAAATATTCCCTTGTGTTCCAGCTTTTAGCTTTAGCAGCACAATAAACTGTCACTCCCATTGTTTGAATAAATACACAACCAAATGCTCCACTGTTCATTCTTATCCCAGGTCAAAATATCTGCTGAAGAGCTGACAGTAAAGGCTTCACAGCAAACACAACAAAGAGCCTGCAGTGATGCTGAAGAGTCTGTGAGGCAGCTCTTTGACAAAACAGTGCTTTAAGCTAAATTCTAAAGCAAGTCTGGCAACATGCTTATAGTGACAATGCTAACACGCTGATGTTCAGTGGGTAAGATGTTGACAATGTTAAGCAATATAGATTAGCAAGTAACCCTGCTAGCATTTGCTATTTAGCACTAAATACAAGAAGTACAAATGTGGCTGATAGGTCAATTGTTTAGAAAAATTCCACACCATTTGAAAAATTCTAAACTGATGGAGGGGCTAAATAAAAAGATAGTCCATCACTTAAGCTGTTTAAGGTTATCCAGGGGAAACATGAGTGTGTTTACCAAATTTAATGGTAAACCATCCAATAGTTGTTAAAACATTTCACACAACATTACAAATGTGGTACTGTTAAACCA
>JAPZDZ010000010.1:8533560-8551248 GCA_029783805.1 Acanthurus tennentii
GAACATATTATTGTATATACAGTATAGTAACATCAAGCCTAATATGGAAGTGTCTGCATTGGACCTCCCACACCAGCTAACATGGGTATAAAACACATTTTGGCCAAACAAAATCAGCAGAGAGCTCCAAATGCTCTACAGGACCGAGAGAAACATTTTCGTACTAAACAGTTAATTTACTTCTGCTGCATTGTAAACAATAAAAAGCCATTGGCTGTCAAAATGCTCACATAATTGTATAAACTTTCTGTAAGGTATTGTAATGGAAGGCATGCTGTAACAAAACATACAGTATAATTCACAGAGAAACACCTGAACATTTAAACATACCATTCTAGTACCTACAAGAGTGCTGTATAATATCTTGATGCCCTCAGCCTCACTTTCTCTCACCTTCCTCATTACTGCATAATAAGCTCAGAGCTTCAGAAGAGATTACTCACTTAAGTGGATGTTACACAAGGTAGATATAAAAATATGATATGTAAAGGGAGTAAGACAACTGCTAAATTCAGCAAGTTCTATCAGATAATCCACTCACAGTGAGGAATTATTAAGTATTGAGATATATTTTGAGACTGCAGAATCTAAAAGTAGTGTCTTGTTAATAATAGAGAGCAGCATGGACCTGCTCTGTATGGAAAGTGCCATGAGACAACTTATGATTTTCTTCAGTGCTACATAAATAAAACTGACTTGACATTCTTGTGAGTGTAAAAACTATAGAATTAAAAAAAATCTAAAAAGCTTGGAATGATTCCTTAAAAGGAATTTTTTCTTTAAACATGCAGCTTTTCTTTTTAGATAAGACACCTGTCCCATCAAAGCGTCCGTGTAGCCATAACATACTCTACCACTCTGTGACAGTGTCATATTTCATTACGTCTTGTCTCCCTGATAAAAGGGGTGTCAGCTGTTCTTCCTCTGCCTGTATATTCATCCCTTCTCTACATGCAGGAAATCAGAGACGCCTGGCCTAGTTTAGATCAACTCCAGTTGAGCTTTCCAGCTACCACTGAATGTGTCCTCGCATTTTTATTGCAGTGTTTCTCAAGGCCGTAGGTATGAGTGTGGGATATCCTGTCATGACTAGTATGCACGCAGGGCTTACAGATTTACTCAACTTTTCCAACATCCGGTCACAAATAGGAGGTGAGGAGTGTTGGGATTTGGTGTGATGGATGACTAGTTTGCGTGTCAGTGTACAGTACGGGTCTGCAAAAAGCAGTAATGTATTACTGACCTTTGGATTTGACATTTGTTGTCTTAAAAATGCTTTGACCATCCAAAAAAAAAATCTATATTCTTTTGTGTTTTTATCACTCATTTTAAGTGGAATAAAAATCATTGAAGTAATAGATTAACATTTTGGAAAATATTGCATGTTTGCTTTAGATGTACGAGTTGGTAGATTTTTTTAAACTTTGGAACAGAGCCAAGCTAACTGAGTCACACTGCTTCCTGTTCTTAAGATAAGCTAAGTTCAATGATTGAGCTGTAGCTTCATATGTACTGTATGGACATGAGAGCAGTATTGATCTCCTCATTACCCTCTTAAGAAGGAAATGAATAAGCAAATTTCCCAAAATACCAAACATTTCCTTTTTGTTTTTCAGTAGTTTGAGTTGATCCATATGATAAGAAGCCTCAGAATCTACATCAGAAGCCATTTTTGCTTTTTGATGCATTTTGGCTGCATCCACTTGCCAACAGCAACAAGGCAAGTGATGGAAAGAAGGTAGCACATTTGAAGACATCTCAATGTTTGCTCCCATTTCTGTGTCCCATTTAATGGCCTCATTAGGAATAGTCCTGGGGCCCACCATAGCCTCATAAGGCATTCTGAAAAATAAAACCCCCAAAATGTTGCTCTGCCTCTGCTCAGCTTTCCAGAGATCATGCAGGGTTGTTTCAGTATCTGTTTGAAGGTGGGGGAGGATTTGCTGGAATCTGTTCTTTATGTGCAAATTGACCTGCAGAAGGGGGGGAAGGTGGAGAGTCAGAAAGGAATCAATATTGCTGAGTCGGCAGCAGGCTCTGGCTCTGGCCCCGACCCAGACAGATACGAACTCAGCATCTGAGCTCAGAGAGGAAGGGTGTGTGTGTGTGTGTGTGTGTGTGTGTGTGTGTGTGTGTGTGTGTGTGTGTGTGGAGAAACATGAGGCAAAGGAAGCAGTCGGTCGTCCAAGGCAAACAGGAAGGCTTCACTTCCACAGGTGCAGCTTTTGGTTGAGGCGGGAGGGGATGATAAGGAGGAAGGCGGGGTCATCGTCAGGGTGCTCTGAGCCCGCCAGCGATGAGCGAGGGCGCTCTTTGTCAGCAACCCTATCTTGGCTTCAGAAGCCTGGCTGGGCCGGGAGGAGATAAGCCCATCAAAGCAGCAAAGCTTGAGCTGTTTGCTTTGGCCAGGCACCTGACCTGATGAAATCACGCTGCAGAGAATCAATCTTCCGCCTCCTCCTTGTCAGCTGTCTTCTACACCACATCACCTGCCAAGAAGCAGATTTACTCATCTGGTTGTTAGCAGGGATCTTGCAGTTGGATTTCAAATATCATACGATAAAAATGCGACTTGAATATCTGTGAGGACAGAGCTGTAATTTCCCCTTAAAGCCAATTGTCCTTTCGCTTCTAAATAACTAAGATTGATTCCTGTTTCCAAACATCTTTGATCTTTACTTAAGCAAATGTGGAAAATATGAACTCCCAGAAATACACTCCCCATGATTTTCTCTCACCATGACCCTAAATAAACTGGAGACCTCTAAGTGTTTGAAGAGTGCTGACTTCCGAGTGGAAAGATGAACTTTTTAAGTTGCAAAGGAAGTGGTCCCACCTCTGCGTCTGCTCCACTAATGTACTGAACGTCTTCCAGCAACCGCCCGGTCAAGCTGGCACTGGCCTTGAGTGGAACAGCAGGATCAGATCTTCCCAGCGCCGCACGCTGATCCCTGCAGACCAGCCAAAGGCCCTGCCGTTTCTGTCGGAGCAGCCAAGTCTCTGCAGGCTGCTTTATTAACTGACGCCCAATTAGTTTCTGATGGTCACAGCTCACTTGTGCTTAATGGAGCGAGGGTTAAAATGAAAGCCGGCGGGCCTTTTATGAACAAGCCAAGTTCATGGTCAAGTCATTTTCTCCTTAGCGTTTGCCCTTGAGCAAGAATATTAAATCATTTCAAAAATGTCTTGCAGTTTTCTTCTTTTTTTTTTTTTTTACTTGTAATTCAAACGTGCCTGTAAGGAGATTAATCCCAGTATAAATCAGGCCAAGTCCTTAATCCAAAGTTTTAACATTCATTTGCTAATCTCAAGATTTTCCCAAGCAGCTGTGCTCTCTTTTCCGCACTTCTCACCACCTCCTGAAACTCAGTGAAGCGCTAGATGATAAAATGGGCTGAATATCTGTGCCGCCCTACTTTAAGTTTCCGCTCTCTTTCTGGCTTTTGGCTATTTATGCTCCGGACCGTCTGTTCCCAGTGTGTTTGTTGCTGTTCATATGTTTCATGTCTTTAAAAACTAATTGATCAGAGAAAAGATGGAATGAAGTTCTTGATCTGGTTTAGAGTTCCACTTTGATGTATTCAAACATGTGACTTGAACCAAAATAACAACACGTCCCTCATGTGAACTACTAAAACTTTTCCTCCAAGACCTCGTTCTTATGTGATTTGTCATGAATACTTGATATGAACTAGCCATACACATCTTTTTCTATTTAATTTATCTTCTTTTCTCATTATTACGTGACATTTGTTGAAAGCAAAGCCAACCTGGATCCCTGTGCAGCGTTATTCATTTTCTGCTTTTCCATCTTTTTCAGGAACAAGAAGAAAACAAAAGTGCAACTAGTTGGCCTGAGTACTACATTGATCAGCTCAATTCAATGGCAGCTGTAAGTTATAACAAGAATTTCATTTATTGTTTGTTTAAAAAATAATCTACAAAATAATCTTAGAAAATGCAGCCATCTTTCAGTCCTCCTTAATTTTTCCCTTCCCTTGTTTAAGGGTTTTCTCTTAAAGTGACCCGAGGTAAATCTGTGATTAAGAGCCATAGAGAAAAAGCTTGTCTTGACAACTTCTAACTATTGAAAGCCAACAAATAACACATACTTCAGTTTAAAGAAGACAACAAAACATCATTCAATGACAAATATTCTGATTACTATCTGCCACACACTGTATCTATAGTTTAGCCCACAAACCTTATCGTTCGTCATTTTGTGAAAACAAAGCCAAGAACATCTTTGCACATCTTTGTAAATTAGTTTTATATTGGCTCTGACTTATTCAAATTTCAGGCTCAGATCTTAATAATGTTTAATCTTTTGTTGAATAGAGGAAGACGCTCCTCGCTCTGGAGAAAGAAGACGAGGAGGAGAGGAACAAAACCGTAGAGAGCTTGAAGACGGCTCTGAGGACACAGCCAATGAGGTGGATAAATCCCTCTTTCATCCCGCTCTTTCCTGTCTTTTTATGTCCTTTCTGTCCTTCACATGTAATGTCATCACATCTCCTCTCATTTAACCTCTTCACACCTCGTCCGTCGCTCCTTTCAGTTCCTCACAACAGTATGTAAATGAGTCCTTTAAGAACTGAACAGCCGTAAAGGTCACTACAGTATTGGTTTAAAATTCATTGTTGTGAATGTAAAATAAATGCCCTGAATTACTCATGACATTTGCTTGGGATGTTTCAAATGTAGTAAAAGGATGTGGAGCTTGCAAAACTGTGCATTTAACCATTTGGCATGTGATATTACAGCTTTTGCATGGCTATTTGTTCAATATAATCATACCCCATATTAAAACTACTCTGTCTTGTTAATAAACTTAGATGATTTCTCTGTGCCTGCTCTCCTCTCAGGTTTGTGACTCGTTTTATTGACCTGGATGGCCTGACGTGCATCCTGAACTTCCTGAAGAGCATGGACTATGAGACCACAGAGTCGCAGATCCACACGTCTCTGATCGGCTGCATCAAAGCTCTGATGAACAACTCGCAGGGCCGCGCCCACGTCCTCTCTCACTCGGAGAGCATCAACATCATTGCGCAGAGCCTGGCCACGGAGAACATCAAGACCAAAGTGGCCGTGTTGGAGATCATGGGTGCAGTGTGTCTGGTGCCTGGCGGGCACAAAAAAATCCTGGAGGCCATGCTGCACTACCAACGCTTCGCCTGTGAGAGGACACGGTTCCAAGTAGGTTGGAGTAAGTTAAGTGCACAGTTGGAGGCACAGTTGGAGGAGGTATTTAACACCTGTAATTACCTGTCATCCCACAGACACTTATAAACGATCTGGACCGGAGTACAGGCCGATACAGAGATGAGGTCAACCTGAAAACAGCAATCATGTCCTTTATAAACGCTGTGCTGAGTCAAGGCAGCGGAGAGGTGAGTTACGGGTATCAGACAGACGGAGGTCAACATATCACTTAATCAGACAAAAGACACCCTTATGAACGTTTTTTTGTAATTTGTATTTCTGCTCATTTCTTTTTTTAAAAAAACAGACAAGTGTGGAATTTCGCATTCACCTGCGATATGAGTTTCTCATGTTGGGGATCCAGCCTGTGATTGATAAACTACGTTCTCATGAAAACTCCACATTAGACAGGTGAGATGGAACAGAAGATAGAGAATGTCTCAATTCAGAAAGTGAAAGGAGCTTTGAAAGAATTGACACTATTGATCAGATGGAGAAAAACATAAAATCAAAGAGACAAGGTATTGGTTTGGTCTAGGAAAACATTTATCTAAATGTTTTAATCCATAAAAGCCCAAGTCATGCCAAAAACAACTGATTCTTACCCAGAAATAACAAAACAACAGAGATTGTGCTCATAGAAATTATTTGTGTGACTAATTTAAAGAAAAAATAGACATAAGCAAAACTGAGGTACATACAGTGAGTGCATCACATCTGCAGACTGCCTCTCTAATCCTCTCCTCTTGCACTTTCATTTAGGCATTTAGACTACTTCGAGATGCTGCGGAACGAGGATGAGCTGACATTGTCAAAGCGTTTTGAGTCGGTAAGGAGAAAAAAAACAATTTCCTGTCATTTTTTTGCCTAATTTGTGATGAAAAATTATTTGCAGAAATAAACAGGTGCGGTTGTTTTGCTTCTTCTCCTGCAGGTGCACATAGACACCAAAAGTGCCACCCAAGTTTTCGACCTCATCCGCAAGAAGATGAACCACACTGACGCATACCCGCACTTTATGTCTGTCCTGCATCACTGTCTCCTCATGCCACGTGAGTGTTTCTTTGAATGATTCATTACCTGAAACAGTAGATTCAGCTTGACAAATACAGTCACATGTGAAGGCAGCTCATAATCTTTTGTGTTTTAAATGTGATTAAGACAGCTGTACATTAACAAACAGTCTGAAATACAGCAAGTTCACAAATTAGGTAGTAGTATTACACCCTCAAAATACACAATACGCATTGGTACCTCTGGTTTAGGGCCAAGAAGATAAGTTTGTTGACTCTGTCCAGGTTAGTCAGTCCAGCCAAACTGAACAATCTTTCATTCAGAGGCTGTTGTTGGCTAATATTTGTTTTTTGGTGCATCAAGTGTTTGCAGCTAGTCAGCTTTTCCCACGACAAACAAAGTGGCACCAAACAGCTGCAGTAGCCTTTTTCTGTAAAACTAAACCTCCCCTTTGGTTGGCCTTTTAATGAGTTACTGTAATGAGGTAATTAAGAGTTTAATTAACTCTCAAGCCTCAAGTATAAGTGTTGCGGTTATACGCATGTAAAGTGTAAGCTTGTGCCTGTTTGGTACCTGGAATCAAAAAAACACCACAGCATATTATGTGATACAGTAACATTTTTTGAAATACTCTCATTTGTGTGTGTTTTCTTGTTGTAACCTTTAAAAATTGGGCCTATTTTTAACTCTTTGGTGTAACTTTGGAATATCTTTGCCTGGTTTTATCAGAATCAAACAGCCCTTGAGGATCAAACTTCAATCAGTACTTTTCTAGATTGGAACAGAGAAACTAAGCCTAATCGCTGAGATGAATAATGAGACTCAGGCCAGCAGGCTAATGGGAAACTCTGTCTTCCTCTCTCCTCAGATAAGAGGAGCGGTAACACGGTGCAGTACTGGCTGCTGCTGGATCGTATTGTCCAGCAGATGGTCTTGCAGAATGACAAAGGTCACGACCCCGACGTCACACCACTGGAGAATTTTAACGTGAAGAACGTTGTCCGGATGTGAGTCCTTCTGATTTCCTCTGACACATGAATGAGTGTGTGGAACAAATTATGCTGCTGCCAGATTGTAGAATAGAGAGCAGTGTTTGTGTTCCTGTTAAAAAGCCATGTGCTTAACAGTGCAGGCTTAAAAATAACTTCCCTTTCAAGTAGAGAAAAACAAAGACTGGAGTCATTCATGTAGATGCTGTAGTGAATAATGTGTGTCATCTTTTCTGCAGGCTGGTCAATGAAAACGAGGTCAAACAGTGGAAGGAACAGGCAGAGAAAATGAGAAAAGGTTTGCATGATTAGGAATTACACAATTGAGAAAAAAAGCTTTTTTAAGGTAGCTGCAAATTAAGATTTTTGCCAGTAAACTGAATATTGCTGTGACTTTCAATCTCAGAGCACCACGAGTTGCAGCAGAGGTTTGAGAAAAAGGAGCGTGAATGTGATGCAAAGACCCAGGAGAAAGAGGACATGATGCAGACTCTCAACAAGATGAAAGAAAAGCTGGAAAAAGAAAGCACCGAGCACAAGAATGTCAAACAGCAAGTGGCCGAACTCACAGTCCGACTGCATGAACTCAGCACCGTACGTTGTCATCCCATTCACTGAGTCACTTTACAAAATGTATAAAACACAATCAACATTAAACAAGTGGTGGCTGAGTTCACATAGAATAATAAAAAAAATACCATTATGTGTATTTATCCCACTGTTTCGAGTGATGCTCCGGATGTTTAGATGCCCCACTGCATGCTTGGATGTTGTAAGAGAATGGATGCAGGGATGCTGCTAGATGCCACTAAATCCCCCTGTTGTTGTCTCCTTGCAGAGGCAGGCAGCTGTCGTTCCTGGAGGCCCTCCCCTCACGCCCGGTCCCCCCGGAGGTCCCCTGTCTCCTCCACCGATGCCAGCTTTCGGAGGCTCTGGCCCACCTCCCCCGCCTCCTCCTCCTGGGGGCATGGGGCCTCCTCCACCTCCCCCACCACCCCCTCCAGGTGGACCGCCACCTCCACCTGGACTCCCACCCTTTGGAGGTATCCCTCCCCCACCGGGAGCTCCCCTAGGACCATCCCTGAAGAAAAAGAACATTCCTCAGCCAGCCAATGCGCTCAAATCCTTTAACTGGGTCAAGTTAGCTGAGGTGAGAAAAGTCCCAAAGACCTGAATGTGTCGCTGCTTTGTGTAAAAACATGAGAGAGAAACGTCTTCTTCTCCTCCACCCAGAATAAACTGGAGGGCACAGTGTGGATGGATATGGACGATGCCAAGGTTTTCAAAGTCCTGGATCTGGACGACATTGAGAAGACCTTCTCAGCTTATCAGAGACAGCAGGTACTGAGGGCGATGCAGCTCATTTCTTCAACAAATGTCATCGTTGGGTGTCAGAGAGGCTGGGGGTGGTGTAGAGGGGAAGGAGGGAAGGGCGGATGAGGGCTCAGCTGGCTTGCATTTTCTTAAATTTCTTCTGTTTTGCAACTTCTGATTTCTCAATCATAATTTGAGCAGGGACAAGGGAAGAGGTCAGATAAGCACAAAAAACACAAAGGACAGCCTACATTTAAAAAAATAGCAGGGAGAGTTTGCTTTATAAATTTTGGAAGTTTATAACAGAAGATGCAAATCTTTCATGCTTGAATCATCTGAAACACCTTCTTACACTGTAATAGAATGCAGTTTGTTTTTCTTGCTATTTTGTGGTTGTGATTATTTTGCCATGTTATGTGATTGAAAATGCATGAGTGAGCTGCTCAGAATCATCTTTTTTCTCTTGATCTTGACTTTAGTTTGTAATTAGTTTACTTATGAGATATTCATGTTCAGTAGAAGAATGAGCATGTCTTTTTAGAGTTCAAGACGTCAGCTGACACTTTAGATCCAGTTCCACACATCCATCGCTAAAACACGACCCTCTGCATGTCCAACACACATTCAGATGTAAAAAAAGAAAGATTGAAAATGAAGTAAGCAGAACACATTCCTTAAATTTAGATCAACAATGTTGACTCTTCTAGTTAAAAGGGAAAGTTCGCCCCAAAAACCCTCCAAAATACATATAAGAAAACTAAAGAGCAATGTCTCTTACCAGAAATAATGACCTGGCTACTCAAGATTATTCAGTCCACAGTTCCTGGTGTGAGCTCTTTCATGTAGGAATATTTTCTACTTTCCTTTCATGTAACTACACCCACAAACCATTTTCCCCACGCACAAGGGAGTGAGCTGCATAATTTTCAAGCCAGGAGCTGCCAGGACGCCTCAGCAAATTCCAATTATTTTTTATTGTCATGTGTATTATCATTATATGTAATTAACAATAATGCATTAATGAAATCTAGAGTGCAATGCCAGTCAAAACATCATTCCTCACGTCATAATCTGTTTGTTTTGGTACGTTCTGCGCCTGCCACACAGCTGCTCTGCTTTTGAAATACAGCTAACTAGCATTCTTGGTGGCATCTAGCTGCTCCTTGTTATTTTTAGCATTGCCTTACTATGGCATTCTTAAAGACATCTTACAAAAAAGGGGGTCCAATACTCAACAACTCATATCAAAACAGTCAAAACAGTGGAGTGAACTGTCCCTTTAAAAATAAATAAGGCCTTAATTCATCCCTGAAGAATAAATTCAGTTATCAATTTAAAGAATTTCAAACCAAAAGACAAAATTAATAGACACACTCGACACATTGCTTAAATGCACAGCATGTAAACAATAAGCACGTATTGATCGACTGAACGACTCACGTCTCACTGCTGCTCACTTCATTACTGATGGATCCATTGTTATTGAATTGCTGAATGAGCTTTGATTCATTTTGCTGTTTGTTTTTTTTTAATGGGCTGCAATCACGTAACTGCTTTACTTATTCTAATGATTGCTTACATCTTCCCTGCTTCTTGCCTGCATTTTAGGACTTCTTTATGATCAATAACAGCAAACAGGTGAGTGCACTTACAGTACAGTAGATATAGAGTCTGAAACGTTTGTCGCCCCTTGTGGATTCAGTCAGATTATGTGTTATATGTCATGCTTCATGTGTGTCAAACAGAATATTAAGCCTTTATTCAGATTCAGCTGCCTTTAGACGTGTTTTTATTGCATGTATTCATGAAAGTGTGACTGTTTTCAGAGGCTCTGTACTGTATTTTTTTTTTCTTGTTTCGGATGTCAGGGCATGCGTTATTTTCATTGTTGTGTGTCTGGTGGGCGAGTGTAACTAAAACTAACATGTGCACATTGAAATAGCCTGTTGCACTCTGACTTTCTCACCACTTTGCCCACAGAAAGAGGCAGAGGAAGACATGCTTAGCTCCAAAAAAGTCAAGGAGCTATCAGTCATTGATGGCCGTCGAGCTCAGAACTGCAACATCCTCCTCTCACGGTACGTTTGTTTCAGCATTACAACACTCAAAAAAAACAAAAACAGTAATCACAGGAAGTAATAAGATATATTCCTGTACTGATATATGTTCTTAATGGATTTATATGTTGTGTTCTGCAGGCTGAAGCTTTCAAACGAGGAGATCAAGAGAGCAATTCTAACCATGGACGAACAGGAGGACCTTCCCAAAGACATGCTGGAGCAGGTACGTCATCAGATTCCCAGCATGCAGCAGCAGCTCTTATACAGTGTTTATACATGCAACAAGTTACAGCCACTTTCCTGCAGTAAGCTGATTTCATAAAAGTCATGTAGACCAGAAACCTGGTTGCCACAACTGGGGGTGAGGATTAGAGAAATCTGATTTTCCGAAGCAGATTTTCTCCTTGAGAACTCAAATATCTTGGCCGTGTATACAGTTACCAGGTTTTTAATCAGCCTCTTACATGAATGCATGGGAAAGTCTCTGTGAAACATAATCAGCAAGAGAAGAAAAGATGAAAATGTAGTAACACATCATTATGTTAGAAAAAAATCAACCAAAAGTGAAATAGCAACAGCACTTGAGAATTAAAAGTGGTTGCACTTAGTAATGAACATAATTATCTGTAGAATAAAGTGATACATGTCAGTACTCGGTGCGAACTTGGTGCTCAGTGCCATAGGCTGTGTTTGATATCAGTACAATTTACAAAAAGGAAGAAAGTGTCTTGCTGTAGCAGGTTACCTTGTTAATCTTACCAGTGTAAAACAGATGAATGAGTTTCACGTGTTGAGTAAAAAGTGTTTTTCTGCCCCGCCAGCTGCTGAAGTTTGTCCCAGAGAAGAGTGACGTGGATCTGTTAGAGGAGCACAAACACGAGCTCGACCGAATGGCAAAACCTGACCGCTTCCTCTACGAGATGAGCAGGTACTTTACTCATTCAGTAGTTCTTCCTCTTGCATTAACTTTTTAAATCTGTATTAAGCAGATACCAACATCAGACCCGACAGCTTCAGGTCAGCTCAGCACTCTGCAGTTTAGACCTGCTGAGAACAATGGCCATTGTTTGTTCTTCGTCAGAGCAGATAAATGAAATGACATGTGGGTTTCGACCAAGCAGGAACAATAGCTGTTTTTGTGACTCATTATTTCTAAACTGTGTTATTAAATAAACAGTCTGTAATGTAATAACAGTATTTTATGTCGCAATTTTGTAAACAAAGTTCAGCAAGATAAGAGAAGGAGAGAAAGTAAAAGTTTTATGTTTTTAATGCTTTAAGTTTGCAGTTTATCTGTCATTGGAGTTTCCTCAGAGGTCAGAATGGATGGGAGGACGGACTGTGGGGATCATTAGCTGCAGAGTCTGCGGTTTTTAAACCAAACTCAAAAAATGCTGGCAAAAATAAACTTTGCAACCACAAATAAAACTTTATGCTGTTAAAGTAAACACACAGGCGTCTCGCCTCATTTTACTCAGGCTCAGTTTCTATGTTTGTGGCTTTTTGTCTAAATGTGTGGATTTCCCTGTTTATAATTTATAATTTTTGTCTATTTTTGTCCTCCTCTGACACACATTTTCCATCCTCTGTACAGAATAAACCACTACCAGCAGAGGCTGCAGTCTTTATACTTCAAAAAGAAGTTTGCCGAGAGGATAGCCGAGTTAAAACCCAAAGTAGAAGGTGGGAAAAGTCTCATTATTTGTGTTATTTTTTTCTACTCTTATTATGCTAGCAGACCACAACAGATGCAACAATTGAGAGAAGTATTTTCTGTTGAAGCATCTCTGTCGTGTCATACCTAAATCAGTCAGATACCTTCATTTTCTTTCTTTCTTTTGGTGTCTCAGCTCTGAGGAAGGCATCCAAGGAGATTTTACACAGCAAAAACCTGAAGCAGCTGTTGGAGGTGGTGCTGGCCTTTGGAAACTTCATGAACAAGGGTCAGAGGGGGAACGCTTATGGCTTCAAGGTGTCTTCCCTCAACAAGATCGCTGATACCAAATCCAGTATCGACAAGTAAGAACATTTTTCACCCCTAACATCGAGACAGAAAGAACAGCATGAAACCTATAAAAGTCGCATCTGGTGGAAACTGGGAACGGAGATGAAACTCCATATGGTCATTTCTATCTGAACCTATACAAAGAAAGTGATATATAATGCACATTTAACACGTCAACTCAATGTTTTCATACGTCTCTGTGTTTGTAGAAACATCACTCTACTGCACTACCTGATCACCATCCTGGAGAAGAAATACCCCAAAGTCATGATATTCCAGGAGGACCTGCAGAGCATCTCAGAGGCAGCCAAAGTCAAGTAGGTGAAGCTGTAGAGAACCTGCCACCTGACATACATACTGTTTGCTTTCCACTTTGCATTAAACTATTACTTTTCTTTTTTTGGCAGCATGACTGAGCTGGAAAAAGATATCAGCAACCTGCGCAGCGGCTTGAAAAGTGTGGAGAGTGTGAGTCACAAAGATCGATGACATAATAAATGTTATGTATTGGTCATGATGTTAGACTATGTTTAGCAAGGATCTACTGTAGCTCTCCTTTCGATTTTTCCTTTAATATCCCTCCTCTGCATCATGTTCTCCTGTAGGAGCTGGATTACCAGAAGAAGCGACCTCAGGAGCTGGGCGACAAGTTTGTGTCCGTGGTGAGTCAGTTCATCACAGTGGCCAGCTTCAGCTTCTCCGATGTGGAGGACTCTCTCACCGAGGCCAAGGAACTGGTAAGTCATTTCAGCTGTTTGAGCAGCACGGACGGTTGTGGACACAAACGCTGAAAGCTTGCATCCCATTTCCTCCCAGCGCAGCTGTTTCTACACGCCCTATTGACCTCATCAGTCACCTTTGTAGGAAAGCTAACAGCAGGAGTGTTTCTGCTTCCTGCTGCAGCACCACTGATGCTTTAATGGTCAGCTTGCTGGTTGTCTGAAGGTCAAGAAAGAGAAAAGAGAGGGTTATGTATTTTTTTATTTATTATATTTGGCATAAGATGGACATCAGCCTTGATGCTTTTATCAAACTAACTGTTTATGCAGGCGTCCTTTGTGAAATTAAGTTGAAGCAAAAGAAAAAAGAGGTCCGGATTTTGCAGCCATTTTAATAGAAAGAGGCTTTTTACGACTAGAAACCTGATCATATTCACCTTTCTAGAGAGAGCTCGACACCCTGAAGTCAAATTTATGCGTCTGTCCACGTTTATTGGTGCAAGACAGGAAGAGTTTTTATCTGGAACATGTTTTTCGGCCCATGGTGTGTTCGCCACATTGACCCAAGTGCTCAGCTGGTCACATGGCAACCATTAGTTTCTGTGAATCATTTACGGTGTCCCACAGTTAAATATTTGAGTGTGTTTAAAGTGGTCCCTTCTTTACTAATGATTTGGAAACAGAGGAACATGGTAAACCTTGAAAGAGCTCCCTGAGACTGGTTTTACTGTGTGCATGTAATAAAATGGTTGCAGAATAACAAGATTTCTGTCGTAAGAAAGTGAAAAACTGCACTTCCTGAACAAAAAACAACAAATAATTTAAGCAAGCAAAAGGCATCTTTGCTGCAGCTGGTGCGGTGTGCGTGCCACGGGCAGAGCTGCCGTTAACATACACATCTTAGACTGTATATATTCTCAGCATGATCTCCCATCTGGATGCTCTGCTTTTAACTTATTGAGAAAAGTACTTCACAAACACGTTGCCCTCATTTGGGCTCTGGCTCCAGTCTCTGGCCTCGGCTGTAATCAGTAGCCAGTCAGATCTGGGTTAACACAGGCTTCAAAGCCCGACCACTGGTACCCTGCTCTTATTTCAAAGAGCTGAGACCTAATGAGTCTCCTGTAAAACAGTCAGAGACGGAGTAAAACATGGTTCTACTGTGTCCTGCCGTAAATCTAATCCTGTGTGCCCCTTTCTCTTCGGTCCCGCAGTTCCTGAGGGCAGTAAAGCACTTTGGTGAGGATGCCAATAAGATGCAGCCAGATGAGTTCTTTGGCATCTTTGACCAGTTCCTGCAGTCCTTCACCGAGGCTCAGCAGGAGAACGAGAACATGCGAAAACGCAAAGAGGAGGAGGAGCGCAGGGCCAAAATGGAAGCTCAGGTATGTGATCGGTTCCTCGTCTCCATGTGACCCACAATGAACCCCAGCAGTTGTAAAACAGCTTTTGTTTAAATGGGGAGAGTTATCTGAATTATTCTAGAAATTCATTCAGAGTCAAAATGAGACTTTTGAAAGAGGATAAATGAAAAAAGTACAGTCAAAATGAATTTTAACAGCATCTCTAAAGCTTACTAATGATCACATTTTGTCTTGTTTTTGCAAAAAACAGTATGTGAGCCCAGCAAAGAAATTACTTTAGAGGCGCCGACAGATTTTGTTACTTTGTATAGAGCAGGCTGTTTGTTTGTCTTTATGCTGAGTTAACAGGCTGCTGGCTGTAGCTTTAACTATAGCTCAACAAAAGGCAATAAAACAAACAAATGCTAACTCATTCTTAGCAAAGATTAATACATTTTATTTTTACAAATACACATGTTTTTATTTCTGCCACCAGCTGAAGGAGCAGAGGGAGAGGGAACGAAAGGCCCGAAAGGCGAAGGCGAACGGGGAGGATGACGGTGGTGAGTTTGATGACCTGGTGTCGGCGCTGCGATCAGGCGAGGTCTTTGACAAGGACTTATCCAAGATGAAACGCAACCGCAAGCGCATCAACAACCAGACCACAGACTCGAGCAGAGAGCGACCGGTCACAAAGCTCAACTTCTAAGCCTTGTTGGTCCCCCCCCCTCCCTGCTCATCATCAGTAGCCCTCTGGGTCGACCTGACATGCACATTCCTCCGCACCCTCCTCCATTCCCACCCAGCTCGGCTTCATCGCTGCAGAGCCAGCGCAGCACACACAGCACAACATGTTTTAGACCTTTTCATCCTCTAAGATTTTAATGTAAAATGGAGCAGAAGCCAAAAGTTGACAAAAAAAACGACCAAATTAGACAATTCCCTGCCAGAGGATCAGTTTGGTCAAACGCTTTAAGAAGTGCAGGAGCGGAACGTTAATTCCTGCTGGAGAAAAAGTTCGCTTCCAGGTGTAACGAGCTCACGGTTGTTTGATAGGAAACGTTCTGTGCTGTTTTTGTACGTCAAAATCTATGCACAGAGTAAAAAGGTGCAGCTAGCAGACTCCTTCAGGGCTTGATGCTCGATCCAAACAGGAAGATGATTCCAATAAAAACTCAAGGGCCCATTTTGTACGGACTGATATCATAGATCGAGAGGGGCTGCTTTCAAAAGCCTGAATTGTCCAAGAGATCATTTTTGGAGAGACGGAGACTCGCAGTCAGGACCATCACATGAATGAGACGCTGTGTTCGATAGACGGTGGTTTCGACTGCGGTGCAAGTGACGCGGCTGAGAGGCAGAGGTTTCTTTTCTATTCATCATTATTGACGTGCAGCATTTATATATCTGATCACTGTATTGTTTTATTTGAACTTGTTTCTGTTAAGAGCTGGCCTTAACTCTGTTGATTTTAATTGTTGAGTGGGTACTCTCAAAGGCCTGGGCCTAATCTGCAATTTCTCAACAAGTGTGGACACTCATAGATTACATATATCTATATATAAGGTTACGTGCTTGTTACACATGCACATATAAATTCATAATGACTATGCTAAATGCCATTAAAACCATACCCAGTAGATGCAATACATTTGTCCCCCTCTGAAGGGAGTACCCTCCTTTAAGTTTGTATTGAAAAGATTAAATAATGTTTTCTGTGCACTAGATGGATTTACACTGCAAAAAAACAAAAAACAAACAAAAAAACTGAAGAGGAAAAAAAAGAAAAGAACATAGAAACAAAAACCTAATTTTACTTTATTTTACAGTTCACATGTGATGTTTCCATTCATGTAGGAAACATTTCATGTGGATGTGAAACCTTTAATTTTCAATTTGTCCCATCAGCTGTGTGAATCCATCCAGTGTAAAACACCTTCATTCAACTTTTATAATTTAAATTTTGCCTTCCATTGTACAATGACCTGATGATAATAAATGGGAGAAAACAGTTTGTGAGGTTTTTCATTCAGTTAATGAGCACATGCACTTCAAAAATAAATCTAATAAAGCCTTTTCTTAGGTCAAAAAGTAATTTATTACAACCAGTAATTTCAAGAAGTTATTGCAAAGGTAAGTCTAGAGTGTTAAACTTCAGGCAGTGTTTTGCCACCATCTAGTGGTCAGTAAGTGCTACTAACAATACCAGACCCTTACACAGACCCCTGATATTTAATGCAAAAATAAAAAAAATGTGATGATGAATCTGAAATGAGCCAATTCTCAAATGTAAACACAGCAAATCAATTTAAAAATGCTTTTATATTCACAAAAACTAACTTAACACCTTAGTAACTGTTAGTATTGTATTACCGCTAATAGTAATAATAATAATAGTAAAACATTAAAAACTAAAAGGAATATAATAGTTAGCATGGATTTTCGTGTCCTTGTGCATTTGCTCTGAGTTACAGACATTTTCTGCATTGCAGTAGTTTCTCGTTTTGTTTCGTTTTTGTTTTTTTTTGTTTCTCAATGAGTTTGGAGTAACTGCTACTCTGTTAGCTCCATTTCTTTAATCAGGTGGATCATTTAACCATTTCTACCGATTTACTTCTCAGGTTAATCAGGCTTGAAGTAACTCTTAGAAAAAAATCAGAAAATTTGTAAAACTCTCTCTTAAGTACAGTTCATTCTTGATCCAGTCGTCTTGAAGAGCTCAGAGTTTTTCATTTATACCATTACATACTTGTGAGTTAGGCTCATTTAAGCAAAAAACCATGTGTCAGCTCGTCTTGTGGCTCCTGGACGAAACGTGAAACACCAGTATAAAACGCTCTGCCAGCAACTTCCACCACTACGGCCTTAAAGTCTCCACACTTGGTCTCCTAAACAAAAAACACAAAAGAGAACGACAAACACCTGAGGAGAAGTTTTTAACTCTGAAATTCCAGCTTGGTTTCTTGTCCACTTGTATCTATTTCTGAGGGCTTTGGGTAACAGGTGAACCAATTCAGCTCACATATTCTTCAAAAGATA
>JAPZDZ010000010.1:8572869-8583581 GCA_029783805.1 Acanthurus tennentii
TCTATTCAGTTTTTTAATAGATTGTGTAAGCGATAATTACACCTCTGCTTGTCTCTGAAGGTCAGTGCCTTCAAAAAGTGTAACTTTTTATTATGTGAACACCAGTTTTGAAAGCCCAAACTGAGGTGATAAGGGCATCAGGGTTTTATCTGAATTATTACCGACTATGTCCTCTTTTCTATGGCTTTTTGTAAAAATGCAGTTTTAATGCCTTTTTTATTTTTTTGGTTTGATATTATGCTTACACACTGCATATTTGTGTTAACTTAAACAAACACTCCCACACATCAGGGGAGGTTTCAAGCTGACTTAGCTGGTCCTTAAACACAACAGGATACATACACAAAGAGTGCACAAAGAGTGGGAGGAACAGGGGGCCACGGCTTATTTTTAGAACCCCCTGCAGTGTTAATCCAGCTTTAAGGGAATGTGTTATTACAGACTACAAGGCACAACCTAATACATCTAAACCAACAAATAACATAGTGTTACTCCATTGTCCACCCTCATGTTGTATTAGAATACAGTGGCCTGGCCTTGACCTACACGATAAGGACATGATTTGTTAACCAACATGGAATGAGACCAAATGCATCAAAGTCCTAGACATTCAATAGCTCTAAGAGCCACAGTTTCATGTTGAGAGATTTGCAATATCTTTCAAAAAATAGCATCTTTAAGCACAGTCAGTCATATTTATATATATATATTTATATTATATATTTAGTTATATTTATGCTCTTGTTTAGATAAGTTCTAAATAAGAAATACAGGGGGCCTAACTCAGTAAGAAATGAAAAGTTCATGTGACATTTTTATCCACTGCCCCTTAATGCTGTGGGGGGGTCAGTGGGTTAGTCTGGCTAAAGGAATGGAAAAGCCTGCACTAACTTGAAACCACTATTAAGTTTTGTTGCCCAGTCTCATATAAAGACAACAAACATTCCTGTTTTTAAGCAGACCTTTTAGACATAACAGGGTGTGTCAGAAAAAAAGGTAGCTTTGTTTTTTAGATAAACAGAAACTCACTGTTCTACATTGTCAGACAAATACCAGACTTATGAATGTGACCTAGAGGCAAAGAGAGACTCATATTAAGTTTCAGTAAACATTTAAATCCAATATATCAATGCTAGATCAAAGTAGAACAGTCAGGGATGAGAGAATTTGACTTTTCCTGCAACTGTCTTTGAGTCTGTTCTTGGTAAGACTGAAACAAATGAGTGGAGTCTGTTAGACAACTGCTGGGGAGTTAGCAGAGTAAGGAGTCCAGTGTAGAGTCATATCAGCGAGCGAGGTCACAGAGCTCAGAGCAGCTTGTTCGCCTGCTGATAGGGCTGATGTTACAGTTTGGATTTTCCACCACCATGGTTGTGCAAAGAGATAAGTAATGTAGGACAGCAGTACATCAACCGCCTGCATCACAAATGCTTAAGGATAATAAATGATAAGGAATTTAAATGCCTTTTGTGTTAAACATTTTGTACTTGATCTGTGATGACACAGGTACTTAATATGTAAATGAAAAAAACCCTTATAAATAAGCAATGCCAAGCTAAATATAATCAAATTTAGCTGCTCACTAAACCTTAATGAATATGTTAAGAATGGATTGAAATTTGGAAAAAGCAGAGTAAAACTTAGATCACATTCAGTAAGTCTGATTCAAACCAGATTCAGATTTGTGGAATGTTGTCTATTGTATCATATTTGCAGCTCCTCACAAGAGTTAGCAGCCTCTCTGCTGTTTAAAAATGTGATGCATTAAAGAAGCACAATGCATTCCTGTACGTTGTTGGTGCAGATGTAAATCCTGTATTTCTAAATTCTTTTGTAATCTCTAAATCAGTTTGATTAAATCTGTTGAAAATGCACTGATACTACTTCTGTTTCTCAAAAACAATGCTGTGCCCCTGAATTTTTCAAAACTACAAAATAAATGTCAGCATAGAGCAATGTAAGCAAGCGGTCTAGGGGATCTAAGAATCCTAAAATACTTTTTTTGGTTGGTTTTTAAGCAAATACAGGCAGCTGTCTGAACTGCGTGAACTGCCCTGTCTGGTGTCATGAAGTTCACTGGTTTTGAAGGCTGAGGATCAGAAACAGAGAAAAAGGTTAGAACAGATTACAAAAGATAAGATGAAGTCAGACCATCAACAGTGTCCAGGGCAGGAGGAAGATTCTAGGTGCTTTCTAGTATTAGACTTGCATGTTAACTGTGCTGGTGTTGTGACTCTAAAGAAGTCTATGAAGTCCAATCTCCTCCGTCCAGACTAAAATGAATCAACAACTTATAGATGTATAACCATGAAATTTGATGCAGGTATCTGACTCTGGTGAACCTCTGACTTTTACCTGTAGCTCCACAAAGCTGGCATTTGTGGTTTTGTGAAATATTAAACAACTATTTCATTTGTCCAATACTTTTTTAAGACTTAATTCCAGCAAAACTATGGTCGCACTTCTCAGCCGAAGCATGCTAACATGCTTAAGTTAGATTATAAACATATACAGTGTATACAGCATTACTGCACTTGCACTTTTGATTTTTTTCTAGATTTACTGAGCACTGTGTGTTTCTAAAGTTTTTATGTCACTGTAAGGAAACTTGTATGGTGAAAAGAGGATTTTAAGAAAAATATAGTCCTACTAGATTGGTCCATGACTCCACTGAAAAAACTCTTTGACCCTGAAAACTGTAACTTGGATTTTGGTATTTGTCATTATTTATTTATTTATTTATTTAAGTCAGCTTACTAGTAACTATGTTTATTTTTTCATACCATATCCTAATTTCCTGTCTCTCCTAGTACCCCTTTCTCTTTGGATTTTGTTTGGCTCTCAGCTGGAGTGTCTTGGTCTGTGTAAGCAGAGTCTACATGGGGATGCATTCTATTTTGGTAAGTATATAAAATAAATAATATGAAATAAATAATCTATCACTAACAAAGTATAACTCAGTTTAGTCTGGAATGGCAAAACAACAAACTGCAAAGCAATGCTGCCTTCATTACTAGTGTCATTGATCTTCTCATTATTATATGCACCTCAAATGCTGACCTGACCTCAGTATGCCAGATGATACATTGCATTTTTGAGTATATGATGCAGGACAGCAAAGTTATCACCAGTTTTTTTTTTAATATGTGTCTTTGGAGTCTACATGCGTATTTTACATTTTTCTAAATTTACAGATTTGTTTATGCATATTTTATCAGAAATACATTTTACTGATTTGTAAACTGTGTGTGAACTCTTTTTATCTATAAGACCTTCACAGAGGCTTGATATCTGTGTTTCCTAGAAGATTATCCATAAGGAGAGCAAATAAAAAGATCAATGCTAGTAGATAGATTAGATTAGGTGGCAATTGATGTGAATAGATATAGTTTATGTCCTGCAATCCTCCAGTACACCTATTTGTCAGTCAGCAACTCACGTGATTTTACAGGAGGT
Organism: Acanthurus tennentii; assembly: GCA_029783805.1. Classification (NCBI taxonomy): domain Eukaryota; kingdom Metazoa; phylum Chordata; class Actinopteri; order Acanthuriformes; family Acanthuridae; genus Acanthurus; species Acanthurus tennentii. Next base: position 8,576,326 of record JAPZDZ010000010.1, read on the forward strand.
GTTAAGACTCGGGACAGCTGCATAGTAGCTTTTATTAATCGTGTTGGTCGAAAGTGTTACACAGTACCACCTACAGGACATGTAGCAGTAAATTTTTTAAAATTTATTTGATGATATAGAAACTGATAAGGCTTTACATATGCTTCATAAGACTGTTAATACATCAAGCAAGTAGATGTTAGAGTGCTCATATGAGTCTATCTCTGCTAAAATTTCTCAGCATTTAAACCTGGTTTACAGTGTGTTATGTTCCTGTGTTGCAGGAGGTAATCACTGGCTTCCTGTACAGCCTTCTTATTCTAGCCTTCTTCCAGCCAATTTTGGACAAGATTGACAGCTTCTACATGATGGACAGCTATGCTCCACTAGTGATTATCGTATCGCATGTAAGCTTTGGACTTGTGGCTTTCTCTCTGGATTCCTGGAGCACCTCTCGGGGGGATACAGCTCAGGCTCTTGGCACCGGGGCAGGAGCTGCTCTGGCCTCCCATGTGAACTATCAGCTGGGGCTTCTGCTGGATCCACCGCTTTCCTCACTTCCTCTAACTTTACCACCAATCAGCACTGGCTTGGTTTTCGTCTCCCTGCTGCGTTTCTTCATCGGAGTCGCTGTCCTCCTTGTCACGAGAATGGTTATGAAAGCAGTGACTATTCCGTTCTTATGTGGACTGTTTGGGCTGCCTTCAGATGATGTAAGAAGGGCGAGGCAGCACATGAAAGTAGAGTTGCCATACCGTTACATTGTCTACATTGTTGTTGGTTTTAGTTGTTTCTGTGTGGTGCCTCTCCTCTTTAGGATCTTACACCTTGCCTGAGTGTTGTTTGCAAACTGTCTTTTACTGCTGACACGTTCACCTGCATGGTGAAGTCAAACAGCACTTGGAAACATGCTGCTTGGTTTGATGCAAGACAAAGTCTCTGTTTCTGCACAGCAGAAGCTAATTTAAAGGATAAACATGGTGATAGTCTATATCTTTTGAATTGTCAATACTTACTGCCTCTGTGCCAAAGTGCTCCATTGTTGTTCCAAAAACTATGAAATGCCCCACACTGTTGCACAGGTTTATTTTGGTTGAATCCACATACATCATTTTAATGCAGTGAATGTGTATCATTCTACTGCTGAAAATAGTCCCCAACAACATTTTTAAAACCTACCTCTTGAGTAGAAGCCACTGGACTGGAGGCCCAGAGTTAAAGACTGGGGGAAGTTGGACTTAATTAGAAAAACAGAAGAAAGCATTGTTGGTTTGGATCTTTTCCATGGGTGCAAAAAAAAAAAAACTGGATACATTGTTGAAGGCAGGGCCTCGTTCATTCGTATGAAAGTTGCTCAGTGGCACATGAAGTCAGTAAAGTTAGACATTCATGTGTGTGAAGTACCCTGATCTTCTGTAAAGCATCTGTTTTGTGGGGCCTGTAGAGCAATTCACTTGAAACTTTAGGCGGCCAAGCCACCTGACCTCCGGTTTAGCCATCTACTAACTTAATGAGGATTGATTTAGATGATTTAATGCTGCAACTCTTCTAGACTTTCCAAGAGTCATAAGACCAGTTTAATCTAAAAGTCATTTTGTGAGGGTTGTGATGCTCAAGTAAATTTATCTATCGTTTTCTTGATGCTACTTCCAAAATATAAGCTTATGGGAAAACAACTTTTTGGGCTCCAGTGCATCATGTGGTATGTAATTACATGGTTAAACCACTATGAAAAATTGACTTCACAGCCTGGTGCACTTCCTGGAGGCTTGCTCTTTTGTTAAGTTGTGTTGACAATAACAACAGTAGAGAACATCACCAACTTTATCCTTTAAGATCCACCTGTGGTCAACATGTAAGTGTTAACTTGAACTTTGAAAATACAAAACCTGTCAGATGTACTGTAACAATGCTTGCATTCATTATTGTGCATTTCTGTCATTTGACCCAAATACAGTATACTCGTATGATGATGTGTTATCGGAGAATTCCATGCTTTAAGAATAAAGCAAACCGTGAATCGGTTATGTGTGAAGTCACTTAACTTCTCATTTGTTGCCATTGTTAAATTAAAGTCTGTAAGCAATAAAATACTGAAGTATTTAAACTCACAGGTTTTGGTGTGGTTACACAATCTTTATTTAAATGTGGCAAACTCTGACTATATTATTCCTCTTTCAGCAGGCCTGTTGTATCATTACAATTTTCCTACATTACCTAAGTCAGCATTATTTTATCTGCTCTTTTTTTACATTTTTGTGCTTGTTTCTAAAACATTTGTGATTTTGGTAACATTAAGTTACTCTGAAGTTGTCTCTAAATAATCATCTGACACAATAAAATTCAAATAACAGATATTTTTGATAAAGTATTTTGACTAACTTGAGCTGAATTGCTGCCCTTAAAAAAACAATCTTAATCTGTTTTATTTATGCTTGGTTTATCAGACCTTTCTGCTGCCCTTTAACAATCTACAGTATAAAAACACAGACTCTAAGGCTTGTGTAAATGTAAAAAAAAAACCTGTTTATTTGCTGTGATGTTCCAGAATGGTTTATTCCAATATACATGTTGGATTATTAATGACTGAGCATTTATACTCACATTTACTTTAAGGTCTAATATAATCATCCATTCCCTCATCTTTTTTCTGTACTGCAATAACTGTATCCTTTGAAGAAATATGGAAACAAGAAGAATAAAAAATAACAAAAAACTGTATGCATTGTTTAGAATTGCTTTAAGTGTATTAAATCATGAGAAGACAAATCAGTCAATGAATTTGTAATTTTAGATCACTTTTTTTCTGCTTAGGAGTCCTGGATTGCACGTTATCTCAATTCCTTCTTTTACAACTGGGTCATGTAGTTTATTTAGTACATCCAAATAGCTCAGTGGGTTCATGCTTAACCTTTGATCAACTTAGATAAGGTTTTAGGTCTTTAACTGAAAGTAATCCACGTGTACGTCCAGCCTAATCACAGGTCTTCTCTGTGCTGACCTCATGAACTGGACTATGGCTTGTTTCTTAAAACTCTTACAAGTCAGCACATGCCCTGATTCTTCTAACAGCCTTTTACTATTAAAAATTTACTAGCTAATGAAAGATATTAGCTTAGTGCATTTGAAAACTATAAACAAATGCATAGGTCTTATAATGATAATTATAATGATATATTAATGCAGCTTTATTATTAGACTTAATCTTTTTCTGTCACTAACGGTCCAAAGGATATTTTGCAAAACGGCTTGTTTTATGATCAATTTTGAATAAATGCTGCATTTTCAATTATGCAGCTTGAAAACTTGTCAAGTAGGAAGTTAAGTTTATGACCACGGAGCCATTTTTTCACTGGTCACGCCCCTCTAGTATGGAGTAACTATTTATTCTTTTATTTTGAAAATTTGCAATGCATTTAACCGGACGTCCGGTATTTTACTTTGCCTACCAAAACCAAAACATTCGTTTAACGTCAGTTCGCAATAAGGAAGACTAACAATGTAATAAACGGCTAGGAATTGCTACACTTAGACGACATTTATGTGTATTAAGACAGCTGTGAAGGGGATAAAAAGGGTTTTTATTTTTTTATATTTTTGAGAATATTTATTCGTCTTTCCCCCGCCAAACACTGAAGGTTAACGCTAACAATCTTCTTCCTCTTGGTCTTTGACTTCAAAGTTAACTGCTGGTTAATATTTGCTCCAATTAAGTCCGAGATAAACATATGTAAGTAAAAGTTAAAGTTTTATCGGGGAAAACTATCCATCCCTGTTGCTACAGCGCAGATGCCTCGTTTGCAAAAGTCAAATGCCAGAGGGACAAACAGGTAAGACTGAAGTTAGCTCATGTTACTATTTCCTGTGGGGTTTTAAATTAAATTATGTGCAACATCATTGCAACATTAAAAATAAATCAGCAAAACCTTTTATTTATTTGATAATTACACAAATTCAGCATAACACTGTATTCACAGATTGCAACAATGATTTTAAGTAATGGTAGTCCAATATCAGGGGAAACAGTTTGCTTGATTGAAACAAAGTAATGCAAGAATTTCAAAATGATGTTGTCCCATCTTTCCTGCATGTGAACACCGGATGCAAGTTCAGAAGATTCAAATGTTGTTATTTCCTAATAATTTCCTAATTCGCATGTTTTTTTTTTCTGTGCTGTGCTTATATTCAGACCAAAATTAGACTGGAAGTTTGTTCAGAGGCTCTGCAGCATCCAGAGGGTCCTGTTCCCATCATGGACCAGTCAAAGCGCTCTGATGTTTTCGACGCTGCTTGTTGTCACTCTGTCAGGTAGCTGACCCAGTCATAAAAGCTCTAAGGAGAGGAGAAGTATGATATTCAGGAGGGGAAATTAATTCACAAGTAGATCAAGTAGATCAAGTAAGCCATAAAAAGAGTGTAAATTAAACATGTTCATTGCCTGTTGGTCAACACCTTTTGTCGCAGAGTAAACTAAGCATCAGATAACACTACACTGCATGCTGTGTTTTTTCCTCTGCTGACCTTTGGCTCACACTGTTGCATTATTTCACCACATCATTTTATGAGACTCTGTATGAACTGTCTCCTAGCAATGTGCTAACACAACATTTTTTCTGTCATCAGAGCAGCTGATCATTTACCAAGTGGGTATCCTCCCGAGCCACTTCTACAATGTGCTTGCAGACAAAGATTACTCCAGCTTCAGGAGTCTGTTGAGCACAGCAATGGTGCTCATCTTTCTCAACTCCACAGTAAGTTGAAGGAGCTGTGGGCGATGGCAGAAGTTAGTTACAATAACAGCCAAAGAATACCAAAAGTCCCAAAAGAGTTAAACCCCTGGAGGTCATTCTTACAATTTTTCTGCACATGGAATTTGATCTTTTGACAGTTTTTGCTCTTCAGGCATGTGCAAACTCAGCTGTATGTCATTCTTATCATTTCCCTTTGTGCCTAGCTCTGCTTCTGATTGGTCTGCAGACTTAAGGTATTGATAAAAGTATCAGTCTCTTTACTGAAAGATTAGTACTTTTAGATCCTGCTCTCTGAACAGGTTTCTGTGTAACTTTCATCACACCATAGCTTAAGTAACACAAGGTTTTTCTTTGTATGATACAAGATATAGTGCATGTGACAGAGTTTTTCTCAAGACTCTGGGATTATTCACCCCACATATATATATTACTCATCAAAATAGTCATTCTCTAATTTGCCGTCTTCTCAAAAACATCTGAATTCACTAGAGGCGCTTGTTTGACTTAGTCTGTTTTTGGCTATGAGCAGTAACTTGTTTCCAAAAAAATAGGCGCTGATTTACTTATTAATAGATATTAAGCCAGATTCAGAATAATTGACTCATTTAATCCCATGCAGATTATCACCACAGTAACAGTTTTACTACCATAAAAGCAAAGGATTGATTGTATCATAGCATACAACATGATGTTGTTATAAATGGCTTAAATGCTACATAATGATAGATAATGCATATTGTTTCCTCTGTTTTATTGTCTGACATCATGTTTGGTTTTAGATCGCTGTTGCCATAAAAAGCAGTTAGTGTTCAGGGTCAGGACAGCCTGACATGCTCATTTTACAGCCTACACACAAAAGTTGGATTTTGAACCTGAGCAGTTTCAAACATCTGTCACACCACTGAATCTCCTCTGAGGAAACAGATCCAGTTCAGCTGTCTGAGTTTAGCTGTTTCACTCTTGTTGTCTCATCATGGAGTGAAATTTATTGTCATTTATTGTCACTGTTATTCTTTTTTCTCTCCAGCTGATAATCTCTCTCTCTCTTTGTCTCTCCTCTCTGCCTCTCTCAGTTGAAAAGTGTCGACCAGTACATTTGCAATCAGATGTATGTTAGCTGGAGGAAGACGCTAACTGAGAGCCTCCACACTGCCTACTTCCAAGGCCGAGTCTATTATACACTTAATGTGCTCAGAGAGGACATAGACAACCCGTAAGCTTTAATAGTTTTTCCATTAGTAGTCTGATGTGGGAATTTTTAACAATATAGGCAAAAATGCATTTAGCTGCATCATTTCAATCCATCGCCTTTTATGAGTGAAAAAAAAAAAACAGTATCTTTTAAAATATATCATCTGAAGGGTTTTTATTACAAGAGCATGTATCTGTTAGAATATCAACACCTTGGCCATAAGGTTTTGCGGTTTAATTTGTTTGTTTTTTGTTTTTTTCTTCTTTGTGTTTCTGTCTGTCTGTGGCCCTTGCAGAGACCAGCGAATCAGTCAGGATGTAGAGAGGTTGTGTAAGCAGATGAGCACCATGGCGAGTCGTTTAATTGTATCACCATTCACACTAACTTACTACACTTACCACTGTTTTTACAGGTGAGTTTGTAGAGTACTGATGCTCCGTGGTTTGTGACACTTAGGTTATGTTTAATACCTGCTCTGAGGTATAAGTTCAAGCCTGATCTGAGACGCATTCTATGTCTAATAACTCTGTGAACTTATCATGATTTACCAACATTTGTACTTGAGATGAAAAAATTAGGATAATTATAAATGTTTTCAGAAATTAAAACTGTGATTTTTAGCCATCCTTGTTGTTTTTAAGGGACAAGAGTCTCTTAGTTAGTGACTCTAAAGTCATAGTCAGATATAAGGTATAAAAAAGCAGTTTCTTTGTGTGTTTTTCAGCTCTAAAATCATGTTGCAACTCTAAGCTTGTTTAAATTCAGGCTTAAAAATTGCCATTGCCTTTTTTTTTAGACCACTTTTTTTCACTGTAATTGTAGCAGAGTGTCCTTTAACTTTTTCACCTTTGAGTATTATTGTGTAGGCTCTGAATGTTTGTTTCCACTTAGATTTATTCTGTTTTAATAAATCTTCCTCCTCTCATTCACTGTCATGTTGTTTCAAAGCTTTATGTAAAGCATTCCTAAATGCCTTGTGTGTTTGCAGCACTGGCTGGATCGGTCCTGTGAGTATCTTTTGCTACTTTGTGATCGGTACCGTCGCCAATAAAATCCTCATGGGACCGATTGTATCGACTCTGTTTGAACAAGAAAAACTGGAGGGAGACTTTAGGTAAGTTCAGTGTGTAAGTCGCGACGTGTCACAGACACACAAATATCTGTGTCAAGAATGTGTGCTGGCAGACAAGCAGGGCAGGACTGACTTCAATTTTTCCTAGTTTGGTGTTTTTTCAGCTGTATTTGATGTGAATCCTTTTAATGTTTATTGTCAAGGAAGTCTGTCCTCTGTTAAGAGGAAGTTTCTGTCGACTTTGGCCCAGTGCCTTTTGCCT
>JAPZDZ010000010.1:8626903-8648239 GCA_029783805.1 Acanthurus tennentii
TATTAAAAATCACAGTGAAAAGTCTTTAGGCCTATAATAAACTCTTTGTAAGTGTATAATATTGTACATAGATTATCCTAGATTTTTTTTCATATTCTATTATTTGAATTTATTTTCATGTTTATACACCTTTGGACACCAGAAGCAAAAGATAAAATCAGCAAAACAAAGTGGGTTAAATCCTGTCAAGCAAAACTACAATGTCCATTTACTGTGCTCCAGCCTGCTTTTTGGAGGTCCCTACTGTGGCTGAAATTACAATTTCAGCCAGTTTGTCAGGTATCCCCTGAACACTCCTCCTGACCCTTGATGTCAAATATCTGCATCTGAATAAATTAAACTGAGTCACACTTGGCATGGTTAACTACGTTGAGAATGTACCTGGAATCTCTGATGTCCAACTTGCCATAATTATGACCAACAAGTGACATGAATTTTATTTCAAAAGAATGTGAATTTTTAAAAATAGTAACTTAGAAAGTCCATACAAAGTTAGAACATATCTTGCTGGACTTTGGTTGTGGTGCCATGTTGACTTCTGAGGCCCACAATGAGCTCCTGTACTGAAGCACTGCAAATACAGTACTGGTCAAAAGTTTTAGAACACCCCAATTTTTTCCAGTTTTTTATTGAAAATTATTCAGTTTAATGTCTCATTGCAATCTGAAATGAAAGCATAGTACAAATAAGCAATTGGAGTTAAAAAAGAAATCATGGAATCAATTTATAGTATTGTACAAAATGTATTCTAAACTTATGACTCATCAAAGTAGCCACCATTGGCAGATATAACAGCTGCACACACTCGTGGCATTCTTTCTACAATAGAAATCAAATATTCTTTAGAAAGTTCTTCCCAAATCTGTTGCAGAAGTTCCCATAAATGTGTGGCACTTGCAGGTTGCTTTGCTTTCACTTTCTGTTCAGTTCATCCCAAACCAGCTTGATGGGGTTTAAGTCTGGAGACTGTGCTGGTCACTCTATGTTTTCAAGCTTATCATCTTGTTCTTTTTTCCAGAGGTAGTTCTGGCATAGCTTGGGCTAATGTTTTTGGTCATTATCTTGCTGTAGGATGAACCACTGACCAACAAGGCGCATACCAGAGGGTAGTGCATGGCGCTGCAGAATGCTGTGGTAGCCATTTTGGTTCAGGGTGCCTCTCATTCTGTACAAGTCACCGACCCTGGATCCAGCAAAATAGCCCCAGACCATTACACTTCCTCCTTCATGTTTTACAGCTGATGCCACACACTGTGGAACCATCCTTTCTGGATCCCATCCTTACTTGATGGCGCACAAAGATCCTGCGTGATGAAGCGCAGATTTCAAATTTTGATTCATCAGTCCATAATACCTACTTCCAGTCTTCAATAGTCTAATGGCAGCATTTCATGGCCCAGGCAAGTGTCTTTGTCTTATTCTGACGTCTTAGCAATGGCTTCCTTGCTGCAACTCGTGTCAAACCTGCAGCTCAAAGTCTTCTCTTCACAGTTGAAACTGAGACTTGCTCACTATGACCACAATTAAGCTGTGCTTGAAGCTGTTGTCCTGTAAGCCGCCTATCACGCAAGCTAACTCTCAGAAACTTGTCCTCTGATTCAGTTGTGGCTTTGGGTCTGCCAGACCTCTTCCTGTCAGAGTTTGCCCCAGTTTCTGAGTGCCTTTTGATGGTGAAGGAAACTGAACTCACTGACACCTTGACTTTCTTTGCAATTTCTCTGTAGGAAAGACCTACATTTTTAAGTGTTATGATGGTCTGTCTCTCTTCCATTGTTAATTGCCTTTTTCTCGCTATTTTTATAGCAACACACTACTTTCTGCAGTACAATACTGTTTAACTGATGCTCACGAGGATATGGTACCACAGCGCGTTCCAACATTGCTTTTATGCAGACAGAGGGGGTTGTAAGTAATCCAGAAAAGTTGGAACACTTGTAGGAATTAGTAGCACCAGCTTTCAAGGCTTGATCAACCTCCATTGCTGCAGAACAGCTTTAAATTGTTAACCCATTTTGTGTTCCCTAAAAAAGGCCTTTTTTTTATAATTCTGAAATGTACATTATTTTTAGTTTTGGGTAACCTTACCCTTTTTTTAACCTCTTGCAGTTCACCACTTACTTTTGCACCATTTCAAGCTATTCATTGGACATGAATGACTTGAATTGCAATAAATAAATGGAAAAATTGGGGTGTTTTTAAACTTCTGACCAGTAGTGTACTTTTAGCTGTTTATTTGGGAGGGATATGCTCATTTTTGTTGACATCAAGCTTATGTTACTGGAGCTTTGGATAAAAGTGCCTTCCAAATGCATGCAATGACTCCATCTGGTCTTCAAAGTGCACCAAAGACATGAACAGCTGGGGTAGTGTGACCGTCATGGCAAGCAGAGCATCAAATATTTTGAGTCATGACATTTAGAAATATTTTTAATATTTGTTGACCTTTATCTTTTATGTTGTATTTCTGTGAGGATATGGTGCCATTTTCTCCAGTAGCATTATGTGTCTATCTCTCACAATAGTGGGATATTTCAGTATTTAAGTCAAAAACTACCTTTCAGACCCCATACATTAGCATCACAAATGGGGAAATACATGTTAGACTACACCATAACTAATGTAAATCCATCCAATATTTTATTGAATAAAAGCCCAACACAAATTTACAAAATTCATCAGTTAACATAAAAATCACTGATTGCGCCCAATGCGCATGTTTTAGTTAAAAACGTATCCATGACAGATGCCTCAATTATTCCCTGTCAAAAACAATGTGAATATTTGCAACCACCCACATTCTCATGTAGCCCAAGCCTCATTAAGTATTTCTAAAGTAAGGAAGCAAGCTGGATGGATCTGCAAGGGAAGTGATATTTTGAAATTACAAAACATTGAATTAACCAGTGTGTTAAGAAAATGGTCATATGACTAAAAGGAATTTTCAGAAAATGTTCATGTAGACTACTTTACATTTCCTGTAAAAACTTCCATCTGCTGCACTCAATCTTGCACAAGTATATATGAATTGTATTGAAGAAGTCAAGTGGTAAAATTAATTTTAGCCATGTACAGACAGTATAATGCTGCAACAAGTTTTTTGGTTTCTGGCTACTTATGATTGGTGACAAACTAATATTTAGGTGTTCCAAAACAAAACAAGAACGTGCAAGCGCTCAAAGAAGTGACCTAATTTATAACTAAGAAAATATTACTTTAACAACGCACAACCCCGCAAAAATATACCTTTTAGAAGCAACTAAGTAGCATTTACAATATGAAATTGAACTAAAGACACTTTTAAATTTAGCTACCAAACATGTATGCAAATTAATTGACATAACACAGAAGTTAAGTGGTTGCCAATTTTCTCATTAAAGTAACAACAAACCACTTTTCAGATAACCTTCACTTGAAAAAGGAACACCAAGGATCTAGTCTGCTTGACATGGCAAATAATGTGTACATCAACAGAAGGGCAAAAGACTTTCGCTCATGGCACATCCATTCAAACTGAGCTCGAAATCAAACATCACTGTTCAACTGATTGAAGGAACAAGTTCTTATTCAGTAAGCTGCAACATTCAAAACAGTGCAGACAGAAACGTGAAGAATCATGGAGATGGGCATAAGCCTCCCATGTCTCAAAGTGCATTTCTCCCTACAGCGCTTATCATGTTTCAAACCACTAAATAAGCAGGTGGATCATTTTTCAGAGGACAACGTTGGTACTCTTGCTCTTACAGCTGTGAAAACTAGAATTTGAGCTCCTCAGCCCCACTTGCTGTTGTTTACTGAAGCGAGTCCAAAGAGGGTGGATGTTGGGATGTGGTGGCTGACTGGCAGCTTCCCCCGAGGTAAGGAGCACGGGGCTGCTCTACTCGATCAGCTTCTTCGCCTTGAAGAAGCGCCGCAAGTAGAAGACCTGCCATGTGGCCAGCCCGATGAGACAGCACATGGAGAATATGCTGAAGTACAGTACACGTGTGTTGGTGGATTCTGGAGAGTGATTGGGGAGAAAAAAAGAGAGTCAATCAGAAACTTTTTCTTCATAGAGCTGACCAAAATTTTTGACAAGCTAAGACACCATCCTATTGTCTAAAAGTCTGATTGTTGATCATTCCCTGGCAATTAATCGGAACCTGACACCTGACAGTGTCTGCCTGGCTTCAAAAAACAATTAAGCTTTTTATTTATTGAATCAGAAAGAGTTAGTGGTTATGGTCGAGTAAACTGTACTATGACTGTGGTCCTTTACGTGCTGTTCCAGCAAATAACTAGGGGCGTTGTATACTTACCATTGGTGTCTCGCATCTCTTCCTCTCTCTTCTTCATGTAAGCAAAGTCATTGACGATGGACTCTGACAGGTCTTCCAGCCGCCTTAGCTCTACCTCAAGAGGCTTCAGTTTTTCAACCTTGGCGATCTGGATGGACAAAACAGAAGCTTTTAAAACAGCAAAAGTAGGAAGGACAGGTGTACACTTTAAGCATTGTCCTTATATACTCTGTCCAGCAGGTGTCACTCTTGGGCTGTGTATGCTCCTGTCATGTTTTAACAAATAGTCTTTGGCCATTTACTCTTTTCAGTTAGGCTGGTGACAAAACTGCAATTTGATCTCTAGTGTGAATCATACAAATGAATCACCCTAGAAGCTGGGTCTTAATCTTTAACAAACTCTAGTGTAGCTGTTAAGTTTGAACAATTCAAGAATGACCTTTGTAAGAGTAACATGAAGTGATCAAATACACTGCAACATTTAATTTAGAACAACTCTGTAGAGAGGCATTCTGTGCTCTTTCACCTCAAAACCCTGCATACACTCAGCATCCTGTGCAATTATGGCTCTCCATGGAGCTTACGGTGCAGCAGAGAGGCTGCTCTTCACTGCAGGAAACCTAATGTTTATAACCCCAGCAGAGCAGAGCAGTCGTGACCTCCTTTTTTATTCTCCTCCAGTTACTGTAAAATGCTTTTCAAATTCCTCAACTAATTCTGTTAACTTAAAAAAAAAAAAATTTAAAAGGCTGTGGATCATTGATTTTAATTGCGGGATCGGTTTTATTTCTCATGTATTATCTCGTATTTCAGTGGTTTGAGGACACCAGTGAATGACTCGAAATACAGTATGCAAGAGATTAATAACAGTGCCCCCATTTCTATTTAGTCAATTGAAAATCCCTTTTTGCATTGAGAATTGTCAAATTGTGAAAGAAAAAATTTATATTTTATTAAATGGTAAGGCTGCCAAAGATTCAAAATAGTGAAGCTTGCATATGCCAAGTACACATTCTCAAACATTGTGTAAAAGAACAAAGACTTTTTCCATCATATTTACAAGATACAAACACATCTACTAAACAGCTTACAAATCAGTTCTAACACATCCATCTACGTAGGTGAATGCATGTGTAATTTCAGCTCCACCTTCCATGCCCACAGACAGGCATGCCCACTTGAGCTCTCCCTGATCATCCACCTACACACTTGCTAAGCAGAACAGAACGTCATATTCATGCAGCATGCGTGGGAAGGAGGGTGATTCTCAGCTCACAAGGCTTTATCACTTCTGTCCTTATTTCACAATGTTGCCTGAGGCAGCCACAGTAGAAGTGCCATACATTCTCAGAAGGACTATGGAAGTGATGACTGCAATGTGTCTCCATATAGTAAAATATTGAATGATGTGGAGGCAAAGAACCTCCTCCACAGATTTCTATTGTTTGTACTGGGACATCCTGCAGCCATTACATTTTGATGATCGACATAAAAAAAACAATGTTTGCATGTGGCATGAGTGTTAATAAGACACTGTAGCAGTACACTGTTGTTTCCACAGCTCAACTTAATCTATTTATCTAAATCTGATTAAGTAATTGCTTTAGTGAATTTTGTACAACTGTTACCAGCATAGGATCGTACTCTGCTTGCATCTCTTGGTCTTGACTTAAGGGCCTTTATACTTGCCTGTTTAACTGAGCGGGTCAAATGCAAATTTGCAACTGAGAGTCCAAAGGCAACTTCTAAAAGGAGAACTACAAAATTTGCACTTCTTGAACCGGAAGAGTGAATTTATGAAGTATAACTCTTGCTGCAAATTCAGTGACCTGCATCCTATGACCTAGTCTTACAGACTGCAGGCAGACTTTCTCTATCTGCAGTATCAGTTTCATTCTACAAATGTAAGCTAACACTTACCTCTTCATAGTTCTTGGCCTCCACACCATGCTTCATATCCAGATTGACCAGCTGGTCAGGTACTCTTCCAGTCCCTGATTAAAAGCAGCACAGATTTTAGTATCATTGGCAAATTAAATGAATCAAAGATTAGTTCATTCACTATGTTATGAAAACCTAGTCTTTTTCCAGAATTGCAAAACCCCTCATTTACATGACAACAAAGGATCTTCCCATTTTTATTTAATTAATTTTATTTATTTATTTTTTTTACTATCAGTAGAGATTTTCCTGCACCTTTTTTTCCTTTCCGAAAATAATTCCAGTACCTGAAATCATCATTATTATGTGGTTATCGGCCAATAGTGAGTACCAAACTTATGCCAGTGAGTTGAAAAAATATACACATATCTTTATTATTAGTTTTACAGCTTCAGTCTACTTGCCCCATACAGATATGGTGTCGTGGCTGTGGGCAAAGTTTTACAAATCATTTAGCATTTATGGATATTGGCTACCAATGCAGCTGATACTTAGCATGCTCCTGTTTCTAATGAATGTATTCCACAGAATTGGATGGGTGTCTAGACTAGCATACTTGCCAATACGTGCTGATCCAGCATTTTAGACAGCATTAGAGGTAATTATTTGCCTCCAGTCATACTATCATTTCAATTATTTCCATGAATTCATATAGCTATCTAAATATATCACAATGACAAAAATATCACTTAAAGGGTTAAATGTAATTGTCATTTTATTTCTACAGAAAGTGGAGCTAAATATTTATCATAAAGCCTGACACTTAGATCACTAAAAAATATGTAGAGCTGTTGCTCAGTGATTACTGCAAAATACTTGTTATCAACCAAATCTGTCAGATACACAAAAATAACAACACTGCCTTTGGTGAGTGTCTTAAAATATATATAAAAATTTGTGCCTGTAGGCTGCCTGATTGCAGAGAATAACTTACCCATGGGTGATTTGCTCTCAAAGCACACCTCAAACATGTCATAGTCCTCTGTGGTGAATGCAAACTTTCCTTTCGTTGCATCTTCCTTGGAGTACAGTGTGTGGCTGGAGGAATCTGTAATCTACAAAATCAAAGGTATTAGTATACCTGTATTAGTGGACAGATTAATTTATTGACAATTATTCATTATTCTTTCTTAAAATGGAGATTTGCTCCTGAGTGCTGTGATGGTTAAGTTAAGTTAGTTGCATAAAGCAAGCAAGGATATTGTCTTGGACATGCTAATAGTTCCTGTCATTTTATAGGTTATACTTTCAGCTGAACAATAAATGAAAAGAATGGGTAATATAATATAATAATAACGTATCATTATATAATATAATGGTACAATGTAAGTGACAGTTTCTCCCAGCCTACATAGACTCCACTTAAGTTTGTCAGGCGCATTCATCAAAACTAACAGTTACTTTCTTGATACCAGTAGAAACTAAGCTGATTTTTTCTTTGTTGACAGCTGTTCAAACAGAGCCATTTGACAAATCATTATTAGGATGCAATTGGTTATTGAGAATGAGGACAGAAACCTCTACAGGGTTATTAAAGCTTATCTTAAAGAGAAATTCTCTAAAAACACACTGACACGCACGTTACTACTTCACTCACTTTGACATATGATATTAGTGGCTAATGTGCTAATATCGCTAGCTTGAGGCTGCCAATTGAATGGACGGTAAGACTGACGTGTAACGTTAACAGCAGCAAGGCCGAACGGATGACACATATGGAATTGTTTAACACCGTAAAACACATGAAAGATGTAAAATACACTACTGCAATAGTTGATACAATGTGCGTTCAAAAGCGTAAGACTAATTAAAGTTTATGTCAATACGCAGTTTTGAGAATAATCTAAGCAGACACTGACGTTAGCAAGCTCATTAGCAACTAAAACCAGGAAGACGAGGTTTTCGGGGCCTAGCTTAGCTCCAATGCTAACAACAGTTGTCAAATATTACAGCCGCACTCAGATAGTTTAGACAATCTTTAAATTGGGTTATGGCTATGTCTAGTTATCACTAACGTATTTAAAAACAGAAACTGACTGACTGAAGCCATTTCGGCCTCCAGTTGGTTGACGTTACGTTAACTGTAATATCAGCTAGCCGCAGGTCTGTGCTCACCTTCAGATTAGTTTTGGTGTTCGCCTGTTCGCTTATTTCATACTCCCCCGTGACGAGGACGTCTTTATGGATCTCCTCTCGTAAGCACTTTCTTGAGTTGACCGGTAAAAAGAAGGAAATGGAAAATACAGATTCGATAAGAACCGGTAACAGCAGTAGCGCAGTAAGTCGAGCCATGGCTACCTATCCAACGGACCAACCAGCCCGTGCCAACCAACCAGCTTAACACCGAGTTCCAACTCACACAACCGCTGGAATGAACCCTCCAGCGCCCCCGCTGACCTGGAGGGAGAACTACGCTTCAGCTAGCGATATCATTAGGTAAAGGTGAGTCGATTCTTTGTGTGCGTGTCCGGTTAAACCTGTTCGAGACTGTGGATGTCTGTATAATTGTCTTTGCAAAATATAAAGATTAGACACATATTTAACAGTCATAGTGGTGCTTTTTTTTAAAAAATCTGACATTTTTGCTTGACAACACGACAGAGTCTATGGAACAAACACAGGGGTTATAATCAATCCACGCCACCAAAACAGAAGACCAAAGTTGCACGCTTATATCGACACTTAAGTTACCTGCCAACCAGCGGGACCCCGACATGAGTCAGGTAGCCGGGCTTTAAGATTGAGAGCTAAGCTGCCCGCCCAACATTGATAATAATTACTGATATGCTGATTGATATTTATAAATTTACACGAAAACCAAATATTTGTTTAATGTTACCAGAACTGCCGGTATCTATCCATTCCATCCGGTATACGTGTGGTAAGTCAGGGTTATAAAACAGACATATGCTCGGTGTTGGCATGGGTATTTTAAAAATCCCAAAAGCTATTATTTTTCTGTCAGCAGCTCAGGGATTACCCAATTACATATGATAGAGCTGTCCAGTTTCCAGGGAAACATCCTTGCTACTGATCCCACGAGACGAGACGAGGACACGCTGCTGTGTGGGGAGTCTGGCACTAAGTGAACAGTAATTATTGGATAGAGAAATCCCTCCAGTACTCTGTCTTTGTGCGTCAAATAACCTCCAAGAATAGCATGTCACACACTCCTCCGTGCTGCAGAGCTTTTATGCCAGAAAAGAAACTCTCAAAACTTTGCATTGACATATCTGTGACTAATTTAGATTTTAACGTTTTTAAATAAAACCAAAAGGTACACATCTTCATAGTAAACCTTACTTTGTTTAAAACCACTTTAACAGATTTTTTTAAACCCCTGACTTTAAAAAAATATCGGGTGTTAATGAATTATATAAAGGGGTAACACAGCAAACCACTTGGAGAGGCACTTCAATAATCTAATGGTTGACTGACTAACCTTTTTATTGCCTCTGGGCACTGGTTGAGTATTGCATGTCATTAAGAAAGTTCCACTTAACCTGGTAGATTACTTCCAAAAATGAGCACGTGTTGTGACGCAAGTGTCTACACACCCTTTTTTGCTGTCATTCCTTGGGTTGTGCTTGTTATCACCTCCAGAAACGGAAAAATACACAGGAGAAGCAGACACACGCAGATAAGAGCCCAGAATCCAGACAGAGTTTAAACCTTAATTTCATTTGTCATCCACTCCCACAGATGAGCACAGACTGTGTCACAGGAACTTAAATTCATGGAGTACAAGCATTGTGTCAAGTGGACTCTTTTCTCTCAAGGACAGATCTCATTTGCTTAAGTAAAAGCATAATTTGGCGTCATTGTAAATGCACTATTACTCAGATACACACTCGGCCAACAGGAGAACATGAAAGTATTCATGGTTTCTTAAGCTTTCATATCCTCTTTGACAAAAGGAAGGTATCAGGGGGTGGATTTCTGTGAATATGGAGCTGAGCCAGACTGAGCTCTTGTCGTTGTAGCACGGAGGCGAGCTCAACTGTTTCATCATCACTGTGTTCACAATTACACCCAGGCAGGAATCTCTGTCTGTCTCCCTCACTGCTATCATCATACACTCTCCTCTACCTCCCCTAGGCACGCTCTTACTTGCCTCCTCTCTTTCTATCAGGCGTACACTGCCTGGTTCCTCCCCTGGGTTGCAGCACAGACGCAGGTTGGCGTCATAGTGGTCTAATTTTACTGCTGTTGATGCTGATGTTAAAAGAAGCAATAGGCACCTGCTATTTCTGCCGCTACCCCATCTCCCTGGGGCCGGCAAAGAGGTATTAATAGACAACGTTATTAGTCGCTGCATGGTCGCACACAGGGGCTTTATTGAGGGAAAAGAGGCTCTGCTAAAGTGGGAAGGAAAACAGACAGGTACTCAGAATTCAGCTGTTACACAACAACACAGTGGTAGCAAAACAAGAGGCTTTGTAAAAAGTTTCAATCCAACCTTTTAAAAGTGTTCTGCAAGCACAAAATAGGGAGGTAAGATTGCATCTCCGCAACTTTAATTCTTGGAACTCTAATAAATATGTCAATGTTTTGATTGGTCACAATTTGTACTTTGGAGGTGCAGGCCTGTATCTGTTTAGGAAGCAGAGTAACAAACCCTGATATCTTGGCTCTGTTGCACAAAAGGGTGTGTCAACACTGGAGAGGCTCAAGCGTCAGAGTAAGTAAGTTATTGTTCAATGGTAGTCTTCCACCCAGTTTGTCCCTTTCACGCACACACCACACATTTCCGGTGCAGAGCCATTAGGCAATCTGCCTTCCGATTATTCTTTACATGGTAAAATATTGATAAAGGGTGAAATGAGCAAGTGAGGTGTAAGAATGACAAATACAAGCTAAGGGTAGGAAAGGTTTGATGGTATCAATGAAATGTTGCACAAACAAGACTACAACCACTCACCTAGTTTCCTTTGAAATTAGACTTTGTTACTGATTAATCCACCTTTACATGTAGATGGTGGCCATCTACATAACAGTGTTCTGTTAGAAAGATAGTAGAGACAGTGTTGCACGTATACAGAGAAATATAAACATGTGGCCCTTTGTTGACTATGAGGTAACCCGCAGTTTTAACCTCACATGCACCTGGACCATGAAGCATTGAGATAAAGCAACAAATGTTCTGAACTTAATGAAAAACACATTGAAAAATAATTAATTTAACAGTTGCAGCTAAATAAAAAAGATGAGTGTTTTTTAAAAATGATTTTAAAAAATGAAATATGTATATAGATGTATATATCTTGCATCAGTTGTACGTTTCTGGGAAAGCACATTAGACTTATCAGTAGGTTACTTTGATCTGGCGGTGAACGGAAAGAAAACATCTGTTTGCCCACAACCTGCTGGTGTTCATTTATACTGCAGCATCGACAAATGGAAAAAGATCATATTCAAGACAACCTTGTTTTCCTGATCATAATGTTACACATAATTTTTTAATGTGTTCTATTTGATAGTCAAGACATTTTCATTTTATGTTGGCCCCTCAGTTAGTTATCTTAGATCAGCTGTGTGTCCAGAGGTTGTGGACTGGTGCCTTTCTGGTGGGAGGGAAGAACTGGATTAGACTGAATTAAAAACCCCGTTTTGCACCTCATGTCCAGCTGTCTGCATGCCCCAGTCCATTTGCACAAAGAATAGCTAAAGAAATCGAAACTGCTGTCTGTTCTCTCATGAATTATTTCTAGAGACTCTGTTCTTGCATTGTGCCGTAACTCACATTTGTGTGCGTCTTTGAATGTGGGAGGTGATATTTGGGCGATTTCAAGCCTTTAGAGAGAACAGAATAAATTAAACCAATATAGTTCGTGGTTGCTTTCGGATCCTCTTGCGATTTCTCTCTTGTGTAATCATACGTGTGCAGCGATTGTCTTGCAACGAGCACACATATCGACTAGAATAAGGAAGCAATGCATCAAGGAGTTTCTACTCCCCAAAGACATGCCGACAGACAAATCAACTATGTCGCCAGAGAAAACCATGAGACGTGTGTAAGATGCGTGTGTTTTAGCGGAAAATGCGTCTGACCGAGCGGCCCTTTCTGCTTTCTGCTTTCCGCAGCAACGAGCCGTCGAAGCATTGGACACGGAAGTAAAACGTCATCGCGCTATGCTTGCAAAAGTAAAAAAATGGAAAAAACGCACTGACGTAAGAGCCCTGACGTATAGTTAACCTTGGCAACAGACGGAACAATAAATAGAGCCAGTGGAGGTGCAGGAAAAATACTACTATCACTTGTGGAGTTCAATTTTAGACTTTAGTCTAATTGACTGTTGAATGCCAATGGATCTGCTTTTCTGTCTAATACCTTGATAGACATTTTACAGTCAAAGTTTGTGTGTGTGTGTGTGTGTGTGTGTGTGTATGTGCAAACAGCCACAGATACAATGGGACAAAGAAAGTGAATTTAAATATCACTATATTTTATTTACATATCTTACAAACAGCATTCAACTTTACTCTCTCTGTAAAAAAATAAATTGAAATTTCATAAATTAAAACCACTAATGTTTTCACAGAAAACTTCATACTAAGATAGACCACTCAGACCATGGTTAAGACAAAGCACATCAGTTTTTTTAAATTCACAAACAGTTCACAATTACTGTCACATTCCATTAACCAGAAAACAAACTGAATCAATAATAACTATTGCTCTGAACAAATATCAATACTACAACACGTTTTGTTATCTAGCACCATTAAAATCATATATGAACTCATAAAATTACTAGATGGTATTAGTTAAAACATGCTTTTTAACTTGCTACATTGGTGTAATAGGCAAGTATAGTTAAAGGCAAATAAAATCATAAATAATTTGCTTTCTGGTACAAGTCCATTCCATAGCCCTGTGATCTGCACATCTCGTACATCAAGAACATGTGCTTGATAGGAAGTACTTTTGTGTATGGAAGAGTCTTTTTTTAAAGGGCTAGCAGGGTGGGTGAGCTGAGGGAATCAGAGGACTGGTCGTTGCTGTTGCTTCCTCTCCTGTGGGCAATTCCACAGGTGGGGAAGGTCTCCGCCTCTGGGAAGGTAAACACGAAAGAAGACGTGAAGGTGGTGTTGGCTGGTGTGCAGGTCACGACGGGCGTGCACAGGGGCTCTAAATCAGTGTTACTGGTTGAGGTGTGAAGGGCCTCCCAGTCCTGTGTTGTGTAGAGGGAGCTGGACAGGTCCATCTCTGGCACTGACCGCGCTGTCTCCATCTCTGTCTTTGCCAGCAGATCCAGAGACTCCTCCAGGACGGCGACGTCCAGGTCTGTCATCTTGACAGTGCTGTTAGTAACGGTGGCTGTGGAGGGGACGGAGCTGCTGCTGCTGCTGGAGAAGATGGAGTTAGAGGTTGAGGTGAAGGTTGGCTGGCTGGAAGTTACAATGGTTGCCTCTGGGATGGTGGTCTGTGGCTGGGTGGACACCTTGGTGGAGAGGCAAGGGTGGGAAGGAGTAATGGTGACCATGGAGAAGTCTGAGTCCAGCTCTGAAGGGATTTTGCAGATGGGCTGATGGGCAGCCAGAATGAACTCAAGCCTTTCCTTTTCCTTCAGAAGATTAGCAATGTCATTCTGCAGGTTGGACTTTTCATCCTCTAGCTGATCAGTTTCCTGTGAGGGAGAAAGAAATGGAGGAAGCAGCGTTAACATGGCTGTTGGATAACACTGCTATTAGCTGTGGCAAGAAAATCACTTTAATGAATGTTGGTAAATCTGTGGCATACTTACAGCTTGCAGAGTGTCAGTGAGCTCTCGCCTCCTGTTGCGGCATTTTGCTGCTGCCTGCTTATTTCTCTCTCTGCGGATTCTTTTCTTTTCCTCCTCCTCTGGTGTAATCTGCACATAAAAACAAGGAAGAAGTCAATTCTCCAGCTCTGCGATATTAAATACATTGCAACATGAAAGTTACTAGTTGTTATGGAAAACTTGAAAAACATGGTAAGATAATTACCTGTTCCAACCTGCCCCTCTTGGCAGAGTTGTGAGTCTTGGATGCTGCAGACCTCATGGCTGGTCTCGAGTAGGCGGGGCTGGGGCTGTAGGGGTGAGCTCTGTGAGAAGGGGCCACTGAGGAGATCAAAGGCTGAACCATCCACTGCAGATCTGGGCTTGTTGAAATAGCTGTGACGGTGGGGATGAAGGAGGCACTTGATGCTGTCAGGTCAGTGAAATCCTGTTGGTAATGAAGCAAAAAAGATCATCAGTGCATTTGCAATACTTTCAAGTGAGGGATGCAGCATTGCAGGATGTCTATGAATTAAGAAGGGGATCTATAAAAAGCTGGATGGTTTAAAAATATCCATGTGATGTCAACTATGACGTTACACACTCTCTGAGGAGTTTCCAGGTGGAATAATGAAGCTCGACTTGCACTGTGTGCATGGCAGGTCAATGGGCTATTATTATCTATTAATCAGCCATCATATTTTATTTAAAAATATTATTCCTAAGCTTTATTAGAAGAGTTTAGTAAATGCCTAAATTAGCTTTATATTTAAAGTTCGCCTCGAATACCATACAAATAAATGTAATTTTAATAGGTTTTACTTAGTAATAAAAGTTCAAATGACTGGACATACCTGAGACTGGGGTGATCCCACGCTGGAGTAAGATCCCGCTGGTGAGGGATAATATCCAAGAGTGTCCCCGATTGACGGGGAAGCGGTGCTGCAGCGGGAGGAAGAATCGCACTCCGTGTTGAAAGCGGTAAACATCATCGTTCCCCGGGAAGCAAGTAGAAAGATCCAAACAAGCTACTGAGAGGGGGATTTAATCTTGAGATGAGTAAATCCTTTAGAAGATTTGTAAGAAACTCCTAAAGTGCCGCTTTCGTTGCCGTTTTGTCCTGTTCGTTGGTTTGCTTCTGAAAGTTTCAATGCCAGCCCCAGCGGCTCGGAGTCTTTTATACCCTGACCGGATGACGTCGGCAAGGGGGAGCGCTCCCAACCCAACACCGCGAGGAGACAAACACCCAAACAGCGACCTGACAACGCAGCAATAAAAGCAACTATCGCTTATACGCGTAACAATACACAACGAGTTACATACACCACTAATGTTTTTGGTATTTAAAGCTGAAAATTAAAATTCGGAGTTTATTTTATAAACTTACCCTCAATAAATGGAATATTCCAGAAGCGGGATCCCCAGTACGTCATTTTCCAAATATGGTGCATCCTGTAAAGGGGCGGGCCCTGCTGGGAAATACGCCGTCCGAGATTGGCCGACACCGACATGACGTTATGTAAGACAACAAACACCGTGTCTGTTGTGAAAACTGAAGAACTGGGATAATGGTCAGCAAAAGTACATCCTACACACTAAAGTACATCGAAAGTCAATTTGAACACGCAGATTTATCTACTAGGAACCACCACGCATAAAACACACTGCTGATGCAGGCCTTTTTGGAACTGTCAACTTGGGTAGGTCAAAATCTATTTCAGGTGCCATTATTTGTACAAAGACTAAATGAACATGTAGTCATTTTTTACTTATAAACTTACATCACCATGGTTGTCTTCAATACATTTTATAACTATCTGACAGAGCTATTACTGAAGCATAAACACTTAAGCCTTATGACAAACTGAACCATAATTACACTTAATCAAGTTGTGGTTTGAAAAACTGTTGCAGGATTAGCATTTATGCTCTTGCATTAGAAGTGACATTCAATATGACCAAATTTAGAGCTCTGTTTTGACATGTATTTCTGATTACAAATGTGTGTATCAACAGAGTGTTGTTTTGAATGTAAACTATGATGCCCCACATGATCAAATAAACGTCTTGTAATCTTCTTTATCAGGTGAGATCATCAATGGGTAGACTAATGTGTAAAACACACCCACCTCAACAGTCAGCAGTGACAACATGAACTACTAAAGATACCTACAACTGCACATGGAGAACTTGAACTTAACGGGTCTCCCATTGTTGCCTCAAGCAGCACAACACTGACAAATTTGCTTTCCTCTGTCAGGCCAACTGTTATTGCTCAGATATGAGGACTTGATCATTTCCTGTGCTTGTGTACAAAAATAAGCCCAACATATTTCCTTAATTTCTTTCAATAGTTTATTTATTTTTATTCTCAGGAGATAAAACATGTAAAATCTTACAGGTTGTAATTTCTTTCATAAAGCCCAATTAAGTATTAAACAATGGAAAACAGTGGAAAACATCATCTCAAAGGAGTGTGGTAAATGCCTGCAAAGTAGAATTTAAAAAAAATGAACCAACAGATGCATGACACTTGTAACACTGCAAACATGTTTAGTAAAGCATTTATTTCAGGTATTTAAGTCTCACTTTTGAATGTTTGAATTTTAATTATAGTTTTACAAACATGTACTATTGGCTATCATTGTTTTTTTCTTTAACTTTCTCACTATCCAAATAGTTTTCATTTTTAAAAATACCTAACTGATAGGTAGCATGCATTTAAGAGTCATATGTAAAAAATATAATTAGACTTAGAGTGAAAATAAGAATTGCTTGGTGAAAAGGATTTAACATTATGTATGTTGATGTTACTCTGTTTTTGGCTACCTGCCACAACACCCTAATTTAAAATAGAAAGTTTCTCCGTCTACTAAACTTATCTGAGACGTAAATGTATTGGCAGGGGACAAAGGAATGTTCCTAATATGTGCACAGTTCAAAACAACTCCTTGTTATTATATGCCAAGAAAAGAACAAATTCATGTCAGAGCAGAAGAGGTTACATGTGTATTACACCCTCAGGCGGTACCTGTGCCTGTTGTGCGCAATCCAAGCAAGGGTGTGTTAAGTTGCACGGCAGGCTGATAACTGGTCTGGTGCGTGTACTTTTCCACGACAGCAGTTTACTTTTCTCAGGGATCTTGAACTTGATGGTAAAGGTTTTCCCTGTCAGTGTGGTAGAGGGAATCCTCTGTTGTTTTTTATAATAATATACATTTATTAATGTATTGCAAGTTTGATATATAAAAAAAAACTCTTAGACTTTAGATTGCTCTTTAAAATATTTATGTATCTTAATTGCTACAACATTTTACATTTTTTTTCCTTAACCCAGATTTTTCTGGTAACCAGCCTGTAATGGAGAAGTCCTGAATGAGCACAAAGACCCCAGCCTGTAATTTCACTAGTGTCAGCAACATTTTTTGCTGGTATTTTTTTGTCGATTAAGCATTTACAAAATGGGCAAATAACAGTGAAGCAAAAAATATCTGACCAAATTAGTCAATCTCAGAACAACATTAGTTGCTTCAAGTTTTCCTCTTTTTCTTTGTGTAGGGGTCATCTTGGGAATGCCCTACTTTTTGCAGTTCTCTAAACTGTATACGAAGGCTGTTTTTTGGTTAAAAATAGAATAGTTATTTTGTTAACATGCAATTTTAAATGTATAAAGTCTAAATAATTGTGTTATTGTGGCAAAGTTCATTAGTGCAGGGCAAAAGAGCCGTGTTTTGTTTTACGCGCTCATGTTTGTTGAACATTCCTGGTTGGCATAGCAACACTCCACCTCTTCGCGTCAGTGACGTCCTCATTGCATAGCAACAAGATCGTTTGTGTTGTGAAGACGTATCACTCAGCCGTAGTAACCCGAAACCGGAGCTTTGGCATGGGGCTCCGCCACATGTTTTTACAAGTTTATGTTTCCAGGAAACAGTGTCAGAGTGAGAGCTCTGTCTGCCTTGAGGCTCTCAGACGGTGCTCTCTCCACTGTGTCTGTGGAGCTACGGAATGAAACAGGACACCAAACAACCCGTTTACTTTGTGGATTGTTTGAGTGGACTTTTTTTGTTTAACTAGTTGGCAAGAACAGCAGCTACAAAAATCAATAGTGCTGACCCACGCTTTTTGTTCTGAAAAATGTTTTTTTAGTTCTTGAGAGGTAAGAACAAACGTAATTGGCTTTTATAAAGAGGAGTTAGAAATAAAGCCACTGGTGACTCTAATAACCTAATCATTATGGAATCAGTGACCAAAATAATAACTCATCAACTTAAAAGAGGAAAACCCATATAAACACCATTTGCTTGCAACAGCACAAAGTAGGGTTTGTTGACGGATGGATTAGATACACTTTGCATAACTTAGGTCGAGACTTAGACTTAGGTCGAGGGGAAAGTATTATGCAATATAAAGTAATTTTAGATGAGCAAGGCACAACAGTTCGCCCTACTTTACGTTTATTTATGTAGCATTTCTAGTTTTATTAACTAATTCTTACAAAGGAAAAATCTGTTTCGTCATATAACAGGAGTCGTGTTATTTAGAATTAACTTAAATGATCAATTTACCTGATTCACATGAACTTTAAGGACTGATGTCACTGCGTCTAAAAATAACCCAGCCTGTCTGTGCTCATTCACGCTCAAGTTGCTCTGATGAGAACAAGTCTTTGAGCGGTAGTGAGGGGTTTCTGCAGTTATGTCCGACCTTTGAACTCCTTCTGTTTTTGAACTGTCGACCACTCAATAGGCTCAAGCCGACCACCTAATGATATGCCCGTAAATGAACCCAGAGGGGGCTGTGACTGCCGGGAAGCAGCCGGGAGCGCAGCCCTCCTGAGCCGGGAGAGGCCCCCCTCTACAGCCCTTTCACTTCAGTGGCGAATCCGTGAGGTCATCTATAACCTAAATATAGCCGAGCCCATTGAATCCCTTTTCTTAAGGGCGTGATTTGGGCTGTGCGGGAATAACACTTAGGCGCATATAATCGGTACCGATAAATCGCAACCACACAACTTATTATGTATGAAAGTGAACGAACAAAGGCAGTGGTGACGTCTCGTTGATGATCATCACGAGCAAAGCAGCAACCAAATCAATCAATTAGTAATAAATACTTTTAGAAAAGCGCTATCTTCAGTTGTTTGTAATAGTCTACTCATATTTGCGAAATTACTTTTGATTTGTAATGCATTTACAGGCCAAAGTATGCATAAAACAAGCTGTGTATATCCTATTATTTATAGATGTGTCAAGTGCAGGGGGTTGTGTTCCTCTTCATATCCTTAAACCAGCGCTTCTGTGGGCATTCAAGGCGCAACAATGACGCTCAGATCAGGTATGGTCACAATTTATGACGGGCAAGCCTTTTAGCGCATGTTTCACTTTCTTTGTGACTGTTTGAGTGAGTGGGCCACACACACAGCAAAACGTCCGTCTGCGCGCTCTCTGTGCGCCACAGCGCGCCCCTGTTCCCCGGAAACACCATATATGGCTCGACCGGTCCGCTCTGCGATTGGCTGTTCTACTACAGCGACAATTCTGTTGCTGGAGCTCTATTCATATGCAGAAACAGGTAAAAGGCAATGTGATTTATATGGATGACACTTCATTTGGCAGCTCATTAATAACCAGTCCATGTGCAGGATGTTGTATATTTCAATTTAATCACATTGCTTTTCATATTATTAGTTCAAATTATAATTTGGTGCAGCTTCTCTATTGTACTGATTGAACGTGGTATATCACACCAGGCCATCTGTTTTAAACTATCAGTTACTGCATTGGTGTCACCTTTTTTCAATAACATTTCTGTTGCCATGAACGCGCCTGTAGACTGTAATCAATATACATGTTCTGAACATATGTGAACATAAAGGGAACATAATGTATATGATGCAGATGCTGCATACGTGAAATGACGTAGTTCATTCATGGCGATGGGCACCTCTTGCAAGCGGGGGTGTCACCCATCATTCGTTAGCTATATTTCATTTTTGAGAGTTTAAAAAAGCTTGAAATAAAAAGGCAGCTAATATTAGCGTTCAGGCATTTTGTTCATTTAATTGTTAAACTGGAAAACATCCTCTCGGGCTTTTTTTCCCCTCTTACCTCTTCCTCCTGAGATGGTTCGGTCTCACCACACAGATTTCATTCATAAAATTCCAGCTCACTATAAAAGGCGGGCCTCTCCACTATCTGCACAGTTACCATTTATGAACCTGGCAAATGGAATCTGGAAAGGCTGTTAGGATTCCGTTTTCTACTTAAATTAGATAGACCAATAATATTTATATGCAGTAATTTCAGACGAGAACATGCATCCAGACTCCAGCACTGAGTTCGACTCATCGTCCAGCTGTAGCACAGCATCGCCTGGCGGGGACACCCCTGGGTGCAGCCAGCATCCTCCTGACTCGCTTTCATCATCAGTGGACAGCGCCAAGGTAGAAGATCTTCCAAAAATAATCATCAGTAAAGAAATCTTGCAGGATAATTCATGTATAAAGATAATATAGGCGCTAAAGAGTTATTACGTGTACAGGAACAAAATGTTCACAGACGTCCAAGTACATTACATAGATAGCTTTGACAGGAATACTGCTGAAAAAGATTCAATATGAAAATGAGGATCTACAGTCTTTATTTCATGTGAAGAGTATCCAACAGCGCAACCATGTTTAGTCTTATTTCAAGGAAATAGTTTTTCATGTGCTCCACACAACACATCTTGGTCGTGACCTTTCATTTTAGAATAATGATAATGACGGTAATGATAAAATGACTGATAAGGATGAGACTGTAGGGCATGTAGCTACTTCTTATAGATTCGTAGACAGAATTGATTTAGTCATTTTTTGGCATTCTTCAAACTAATGATTGATGTACCATTTATGCATATCTAAAGGTCAGCCACGAGCGTGGTACCTCATTCATCAGATAAGCTAAATTAGTGTTTGACTGCATACATATGCATGTCTTTGAAATGTGGGTTTTTCCAGGATACTGAGACCAGTGCTGCGAACACGTTTGTTCCGACTGTGACTGCAATCTCAACCTCGCCAGATCTGAGGTGGATGGTGCAGCCGACGGTTATCACATCTGTGTCCTCGTCGTCCAGCCGTGCAAAGCCCAAAACTCACGGCGCGAGTCAGTCGTCTTCCCCGGCAGCTGCAAATAAGGCAAAACCATCCAACAGGAAAGGGCTTAAAGACAAGGTATGCTGGAAAAAAAAGGGAAATGGAGAGCGAAATTTAACTTTAGAAAATACGTTGCAGGATCAACCAACCAATCAATCAATCAATCAATCAATCAATCAATCAATCAATCAATCAATCAATCAATCAATCAATCAATCAGGAACCTAACAATGAGTTT
>JAPZDZ010000010.1:8648339-8669380 GCA_029783805.1 Acanthurus tennentii
CAATCAATCAATCAATCAATCAATCAATCAATCAATCAATCAATCAATCAATCAATCAGGAACCTAACAATGAGTTTTTATTGCTCTTCAATATCTCATAGGCTGCTATTCCTTTCAAAACGCCTTTTCCAATAAAAAGATTAATAGAAATTTTGAGTATCGCGATATTTGCAGCAGGATGTGACAGATGTTAGAGTTGTTGTTCAAGTAAAACTGACGTAGCACGTAATGAAAATAATTTTTTGCAGCACATAAGAAAACTGAATCGTGTCTAGTTGATGCGGCAAGCAGTTACTTTTTGTGCAAGGAGCAGAGGATTGTTTATCAACGGGATGGGAAATTGCATGAATGTGCGCGCTCACGTGCTTGACTAGACCGTGCCAGTGGTGCAGCATTTTAACGCCTGGGCTGAAAGAGAGGCTGCACCGACTAGATCAGTATTCCCAGCATACACTGCAACGAATAATTTTTTTCCACTGCTTATTTTGGCAAGTGAAATGGTGTAACAGAGCCAACTGCTGATATGGCAAAACTAAGCAGGATACGTATTTAAATTGACGATTTTCGATTGATTTTAGCCTTCCAAAGAGGAGGAGGAAAGGAGGAGGATCAGGAGGGAAAGGAACAAAATTGCTGCAGCAAAGTGTCGTAACAGACGGAGGGAGCTGATAGACACTCTGCAAGCTGTAAGTATTCTGTTTTGTATAAAAAACATGCCTACAACATCACCCCTGCAACTTCACTATATGGAAGTACATGACTGTATTTAGCACAGCAGGCTTGACTGCAGAGCACCATAGAGCAGCACTGTTTTCATTGCTCCCCTTAAGCTAAGTCTTTTCTTTTGAATTTGTCTCTCCTCACCTTAGGAAACGGATAAGCTTGAAGATGAGAAGTCTGCCCTCCAGACGGAGATAGACGACCTGCTGAAGGAGAAGGAGAGACTGGAGCAGGTCTTAGCCTCGCATAAACCATCCTGCAAGCTCCCTGCAAGTGATGACGATGGTGATGAGGAGGATAACGGAGATGATGATGTAAACACAATGCTGCAGGATCCTCCGGCCTCCCCACAGCTGCTGTCCATCTTAGAGAATGGAAAAACCCCAGAGAGCAGCACTACCACTGGAGAAGCCCCTACTGGTCCAGATGTGGACAATGTCCCCAGCATTCCAGCTGCAGCCATTTTGGGGAACTCCAACATCCTCCTGTGTTCGAATGCAGAAGAAGAGGCTCTGGAAGACTTAAAAGGAGATGACCTGGATGACTTGGTGCCCAGCTTAGAGATGGCAGTGGCTTCTGAGATGGCTGCATCCGTCCCTGACATAGACCTGAGCGGCCCTTTGTGCCTCTCAGACTGGGAAACCCTTTATAAGTCTGTAGCAAACGACCTTGAATCTTTGAGCACGCCAGTCATGTCTTCCAGTCCAACTTGTAGCAATTACCGCACAGTGTTTTCCTTTAATTACTCTGAGATTGATTCTTTGGCTGAGGGCTTTGAGAGCCTCAAAGGCAGCATTGGTGCGTCTGAGTTAATGAAAGATAGTCTTAACTCTCCAACACTTCTGGCCTTGTGAATGCAAAAAAAGTTATGCAATGCAGTGATTAATTGTATTCTAACCAGTCAGCAAGCTATGATCTCTCTCTCAAATAATCTTTTGTAGTGTGAGTTTTGATGTTGTGTTACTAAACATCAAAAGTGGTGTAAATGACATGTTCTTCTGTGACTGTAGCAGGGTTGACTTCTTCCATACTGCTGGTGCAATTATCTGAGATAAGACTTTGTGCTGGTAACAAAAATGCATGCAAATACAAGTCATCTGTAGTCCAAGAAGAGGTGGTATCTTGTGTTTTTAAAATCCCTAAATGTGATGTGAAGTTAGATCATACCCAATAGCCTAGTGTGTGTGTGTGTGTGTGTGTAATATTGTTGACAAAGTTGTGTTGTAACAAGTGAAAATAACAGGGTTACTAATGTGTAGTGCATAGGTTTAACATCTTGTTGTAAGGTGTCCTTTAACTTGACATTTTCTTTCAAGTGTTTCCATAAAAAAATATCCCACCTATCACATGTATTTTATCAAAATGTATTTTATGACATAGTTTATTTTTTTACTTATGGAAAATTATCAGATGCAAAAAATTGTATAACGCTGGAAATAAAACAAGACAACCACAAACAATTCATTGCTGTTGTCTCTCCTCAGTTTGCAGTATGAATTTGCATATTAATTTGAAACAGTCTCACTACATGGCTCATTTTTTTGAACATTCAAACATACAGCACGATCTTTGACAGTAGATTAGTTTGTCCAGTTGTCAGCTGTAGATGGTCAAAGTTCCTTGTATCTTAATCTGCTGAGGAAGGTCATGCATTATAAGTAAATGCTCCAACACAGCTATTTTATGAAACCGTGGAGAGATAGTTTCCCCATAATCTATTTCTATGAGAAAGATTAGAACACGGAATATATAAAGGAATTGAACTGATAAAGATTACAACATAGTTATAAAGGCATTAGAAAACTTACTAGAGTCAATAACAGGGTCTTGGCTGAACTTTGACTCTATTTTCAGAGCGTAAAGATGCCACAATGCCTATTTTTGTATTACATGTTACATAAATCACGACCATTGGGGAAGGAAGCGTGTTTAAAATGAGTGGGAACAGCTTGCCTGATATCAGACAGAATTGTCAGCTAGTTTCCGTCAAATGAGCCCGGTGCGGTGGGCGGATTCAAAGGTCCGGACCCCAGCAAAGGAACCGCAGCAACAGCAGGTTAATTATTTATTCACAGCTCGTTCTCGGCTCCACTGTTGTCACGGTCAAGTGAATCCGATTCTCCAGCAGCACAGTGCGTGCCGCGCTGACGTCAGCACGCGATTGCCATATCGTTTCACTTCCCTTGACCATGTTTGGGTAATTGCAGCTGTTTTGTCTCTATGGCGACGGGTGTCATATTTCGGGCCGCATCGGAGCGTGTTACCGGAAAAAGTCGAAGCAGCAGCGAGCTGGAGTGTTAAGCGTAAACAAAGGAAACGTTCCCATTACAGACTGGCCATCACGTGCATGACGATAAGTGGTCTCGTTTAACGGTGCCAAACCCTTCCCCGAAACTCTAAACAGGACATACAGAGACCACAGCCTGTTTGTTTACAGTCTTTAGTGACCCAAATAACATAATGCGTTTCTTTATTATTACCGAATAGGGTTTTGTTAATGTATTGTTTCGAGGCAGCCGAAACACCGCAATGGATGCACTTAAAGAGAACATATTCAGCCTAAAAGCTTGTATTTATTCATTTACGCATGCCAAGAGAGTACTAGTTGAATGTTTTACAACATACGTTATCTGCCATGTTTTCATAAGTATGTGAGAACTGCAGTCTTTCTTTTCACCAGTGAGGGGAGCTGCAGCAGTGCGTGGAGCTCAACAACTTGTTCTCATATTATAGTGGGTGCGTGATGTGCTGATGCCCGGCTATTTTAGAGTGATGATCGATGGACCTGTCAACAGCTCTGATGTCTAGTGAGTCACTCCCTGTCCACTTATTCCATCAAACTCTGTGTGTCCAGCAGTGTGATGTTTGTCACCTCCGATGGCCTGTTTCAGAGCTGTAAAATATCACATAGCAAGAGATGTTCGCAAGCAACCTCCAAGCCACAACCTTACTGCATGAGGTGAGCTGAGGGAAAGAATTTTTATTTTAAGGGTTGGGACTGAGGCCATTGCCAGCTTCTACTGTCCTCTGTGGATTATTCTAATTTCCTTCACTCTAACAAAAAAGTAATTATAAAAATAAAGAAATAACAGCACAACACTCATCATTAGGTACAAGTATCTGCATATGACCAACAAAAATTAGGCTATTTAAAAGGTATTTGAAGCAAAAAGAAAAAAACAGTGTGCAAGCAGAATGGTACTTGCCAGTGTTTTATTACCACAAAATAATAACAAAATTGTACAATTTATGTTTTCAGCATAAGCAGCATTTCAATTTTGTGGCTGTCCTAGAGAGATCTAGTTAGCAACTTGGGTTGTTTTTAGTGTAACAATGCAACATACTCTTCACATTTTGTATGAATCTGCAACTAAAACTGTCATAATCAATAGATAGATAGATAAGTAGATGGATAGTACCCAATATTGAAAGTACAAAGTTACATATATGGATTAAAAAGAGTTTGATTTATTAATAGTAACAGGATATGACAAATAAAGATGCTAATATGATTTGAACAAAATGTACTTATTGGACAGCATGACTGACTGCACAACTGTTTCCTTTAGTGCTTTTGTTTTTGTTTACCCTCTTATTTTGTTTTGCGCAGATTTATTTACTATGTATGTTTTTGTCTATCTAAATGTATTTTGCAAAACACTGACTTGACTTCACAGCTAAATTAAATAGAAAATATGAAGATGTCTCTGCTTCCTGCAGTGATGTTTCATGCAGAGTTGACTCCCAGCAGCACTAGCAGCCTATAACATGTCTCACATTGCCTGGTTACAGATCTCTATCTTTATATTATTTGTGTTTTGCTCACTGTTTCCACAGTTGTTATCTCATCCTCATACACCTCCTGACCACTCCGTTTCCTGCTTGCTGTGATATTCCCGAGGAAGTGCTATATTTGCAGGAATAAATCAGTGTCATACGGGTTTGGGAAGACTGGGTCACCTGACATGAGAGAATGTTGTTAAAGAGCCATGAACTCAAACAACTCTGAAAGTTTTCAACTGAATATTGACAATAATACAAAAAGAAGAAAAACACCTTATGTTCATTTGTGTTTTGATTACTCATGTTTTCACAAAGAAATATTAAATTAGCACTGACATGTATAAAACTGCAAACATTTAATCTCTTTGTACCAAAGAATGTGCTTTTTATAGACTTGGACACTACATGATACTGTGGATGAACATCAAATGGTGTATCAATGTCTCACAGCATTAATAACACTGGAGCTTTTACTCAAATGGAAATAGGATCAGTTGGGAGGGAGGAAGAGTGCTGGCATGACAGCAGACAGCTCGGGCTTGCAAGAAGAAGATGAAGATGAAGAGAGGCAGCATTTAAAGTCAATGCCAGCATGCAGTTGGTGCACTAAGTCATGTGATTCCTGTGAATGGAGTAGATCATGGGAATCTGCTACAGCATTACAGTTCAATCCATTAGGAAGGGCATGTCTGTGTGTGTGTTTATGTTGGATACAAGGATTGTGCTGACGTGTCATGTTCATACATGAGATTGGAAAGGAGCATATTTGTTGTACAAACACATATCTTTTAGATCAAACACTGATTAAATTCTTCATGTGCAGTGTTTTTATGCATGCATTAGAATAGCGCTTGCAAGATTTTTGCCATTCATGACAAAATCATAGTTTCCATTCACTCCAAAACCATTGTTTTCAAAAGAAGGGGAACATCATTCTTTAGTAATACACCATTTCCAAATCTGACTCCCAAAATGGCAAAATGTGGGACATCTGTTGTACAGTTTTAAATAACCTGACTGAAAATGGTACATCTGTACACATTACTAGACGTGTTTTGACGTGGTGTACAACTGTCTGAGTTTATTTTGAAAGAAGAAAAAAGGAAGGATGGGAGGAAATTAAATGGAGCAGTGGAAAAAAATAAAGCTCAGCTATAGTCTCTGCAGTGTGGCGGATGATGAGTCAGAATTATGTCTGGAGGTGTCTGGTTTGCTGGGTATTTCCCAAAGATTCAGTGTTGGATAATTTAAAGACAAAACACTTTAACCTAATCTATTGTAACTGGGTTGTTCAAATTAAAGGAAATGGAAAAGATATGACAGACTTTTTACTCACCAGGTAAGTAAAGTGTGATTTTAGCATTAAATGTCAATACAAGTTCAGGTGTAAATGTCTGTTTAAAAATGCATCATTAATGAGGCAGAAAAACATTATGCTTTGGTGTGCAGAGAGTAGTTTCATTGTTTTTCACCCTCTGACGCCCACACAGCAATAACTCTTGCCAAAGCTGCAAAACCACAAACTGCACTCCCTCTCCATTCATTACTTAGGCAGCTGTAAGTGTACCCAAGTTTCTGGTTTAATGCAAATACAAAGTGGAACAGACAAACATATCAAAATAAATATGTTAAGATGTTGAGATGTGATGATGAACTCTCGAAAACTGTGTCAATATCACCTCCTGATTTACACCTTGATTTTCTTCAACAGAGGGGCTTTAGGTCATTTCTGCATTTTCTCACATATTCACAACCTCGCATGAAGAGAACTTACAAACATTTTGTTGAACAAATTAACATGTTTTGCATTCTTGGTTTGCATATTCAGACTGGTATATTTTTTCAGAGTGTCATTATCAAGGCTTATTGTTCTTGGCAGGGACAATTCCCTCTTAAAGGCTTAAAGAGCCAAATGAGCCAGCACCATGTGTGTTCTTGTACTGAGTGACATCTCTGGCTGACGTCCTGCAGGCACAGAGGAATTCAGCTGAAAGTCTATACCTGTTTAGGGAAAACCCCTAATTGTCTGACCTAAAGATGTCCAGGTTCTCCTGTGTTATGAAATATGTCTGCTTGACGGCTCAGTTCTGCTTTATTAACCCCAAATGCCTTTCCTAAAATTTGTCATCTATGAGCGACGGTGACGGTGACGCATGGCCCTCCTTACCACGACCTCTCCTCAGATGTGAGACATAAATCACAGCAGAACCAAATTAGAATCTAAAAAAAGGAACAGAGTGGGGTATTTTGGTGAGCCTCTAATAACTCAGCTGCTTGTTGTAAGTGGAACAGTTGAGATGGCATCGTGTAAAAGCCAACTGAGCCTCAGATAATGGCGATGATAAAACCTGAGATGTAATAAAAGTTGCTCTGGGGACTGGGTTGCTCTTGATTTTAATTATACTAAAAGTTGCTATTTTGTTGCAATTTGATGTTAATCCCTGCAAGTCGTTTAATTTTTTGGATATCATATATATTGCAGGCCAGGTTTGACTTTGGTTTTTGTTAAGTAATCCTCTGTTTGTTAAATCTTTGCACTAGTCTTAAATTAATAAAGTCAAGTAACACATTGTGGTCATGCACAACTTTAAACAGTAAAATATAAAGCAAAAGATGGTTGTTTAAATTTTTAAAAGTGCAGCCCAATGGGATGTAGTTACAAGTGTCTGCACTAGAGGGAAGCAGCAGGAAGAGGCATTCAGATTTGTTTTTTGCAGAACTTTCTAGAACCTCCATCTGAAATATTTTAAGACATGAACTTGAACATGTGTGTTTAAGCTATTATGTGTTATGAATCAAGTCGAAACTTTATTAAGTAGAACTTAAGGAAAATAAAATTGGATTTCACTGCAGCCACCCTGGAAGATTTACTGCATTCTTAGACATCAAACTTCCTCTACCACCTGAAAAAATAAGTCTTTAGCTTTCTGTGAATATGTCTGAGGAAAGCAAGGCTGGGTGTCTTGTTCAGTTTTATAGAGATCCGTAGTAGCCACAGTGACAATAAATCTGAAAACATGGGAAAATAAAAGAAATGAAATGTGTCATAGAGTAACAGTTATTAAACTAAGATGTTTAACTTCTTTACTGACATTTTTGCCTCTGCAAGAACAACAAAAGCACTGCTGTCTGTTACTACTCAAAAGGTGACTTACCTGTGAAACAGGAAATGATGACTATTCTCTTTCCTTATTGGAGAATAAAACTATAACAAGTTATTGCATAAACATTTACATTCAAATCTTTTATGTTTGATTTGGAACTACACAGAAGAATTTGAATATTTTTTTGTCACTTAAGCTGCTAGTTTTATGTCAGTACTTAAAATAGTCATTTGATGTTAGGAAATGTTGTGGGCTGTAGACAAACTTAATTCCTTTAAAGAGACCAAATGACTAATGTTCTTATTTTGAGGTTTTGCAGTCTTTTAATTAACATGTTAACATCTTCTGAAAGTAATCAGAAACTAAGCCACATCCTTCCCTTTGCTTAAATAATCACCAGCACTATGTTCTCAAGGATTTAAATGTAACATAACTCTTATAAAAACATGAAACAACAGCATGTGAAGCAGGATTAAGGATATGTGAGAAGAAAAACAGACATGTAGCAGCCAAAATGATCACTCTTGGGT
Source organism: Acanthurus tennentii (assembly GCA_029783805.1). NCBI lineage: Eukaryota > Metazoa > Chordata > Actinopteri > Acanthuriformes > Acanthuridae > Acanthurus > Acanthurus tennentii. Next base: position 8,656,477 of record JAPZDZ010000010.1, read on the forward strand.
CAAATTGGGTCAATTCTTTGTCCACACTAAGGTTATAAGTTGTAAAGAGGGGTCTTAAGTGGATACTGATTTATTTAAGGAGTTGCAAACCAAAAAGGTTGGGTGCAGTGTCCCACCAGCTCTAGGTCTCCAAAAATGTATTCAAGTTTCTTTCACCTACTGACATTAATGCTTTAATTATAGACTTGGCTTTGACATTACAACACTGTATGATAGGTTATAAATAAGTAACCAATTGGACTGATTTATTTTTGCATTTTGTGACTGGCAAGGGCTCAGGTCTCTCACCCCTACCTTTTGTCAAATAATAAAACACCTGCAGCTAAGACATAGTGCATGTGTTTATAGCCACAAGTTTATTTATACGAGGCGTGTGCTTTTACCCATGTCTATCTCTCTATCTGTCCCTGGGCTCTAACTTTTCTCTCCTACGGTCTGTGTTATGTTTTTTGGTTGCTAGGGGTGGAGCAAACAAACCTCTGTGTCTTCAGCACCTCCTCTTACATTATTTTCATCCATGCTTACGTATGGGCCAACAGTTCCGCATTCCGGAGGAGCGCACACACATACACACACACACACACACACACACAAACACACTCACACACACACACAGGAGCAGTACTTAAACAGGCTGATGCAACGACTCCAGTTAGTCCCAAAACCTACATCCGAATCATAACTCCCACACCGGCCCATTATTACTGCGGATTTTGGACGCCCAACAGGTAAGTCTGTATGTGAACGGTCGTGCTTTGTACCTATTGTTTTCTCATCTTATTGTTTTTTGTGCTAGTGGTTAGCTAAATGCCAATACCCGCTTCACATATTTCCATATTTTTTCACACTTTTCTCACCACGTTGGATATACTCAACGCCGAATTCTGTTTGAATTTTTATGCGCCATTTTTATGTCATTTTAAACCAATTTATAAAAATGTAATTTCGCAAAATTATTATTAAGAGAGCTAATGTTTTAATAGTTTTCAAGTTTTTCGAGCTCTCTACACCAAAGTGAATCTGCCACAACCTTAAGATCCGTTGTTGTCACAACTGTTGTAGCAACGGTCGGTTTACAGCTCGTTATTTACAGACCCGTTTCATATAATACACACCAGCTTGTGTTGTACCGGAGGTAATATTCCTCTCGGGAGGCTTAATTTCAGTGTTGCTAAACAGGAGAAGTTTAGGTTAGCCCCATGAAGACAGTTATGTAACGCTACACTCACCACACGCTGTGGTTTTTTTCGGAGTATCGTTAACTGCTAGCTTAGCAAGTCTGGTGCACCAAACTACACGGAGTGCGCAACGCCAAATAATTTCACACTACAAAAACATATAAATTCAATATTGTTTCTTTTACACAATTGTGCCACGTGTCTGGACTGTTGTACCGTTAAAATCGGCTAGCTCGTTAAGTTCCTGCTCTTACACTACTTTCACTATTACCATTTAAAAATCAAACACTTCGCATGCAACTGCAAGCGAGATAAGCCTATAAAATACAAGATTTCTTTATTTCTCTAGAATAACAGTGTTCCTTAGTTTGTATGAAGAAGTAGTGATTAATAAATCTGCATTTTGTCAGTATTTTAATCAACACGTAATGTATCTATCAACTTATATTAGTTAATTTTTAAGAATTGATGTGACAATCAACCTCAAATGTATTAAACCTACAGTGACATAAAGCATTAAAATAATAGTCTTACATTTGAGGAATATGAAGGAGAAAATGTTTACTTTAACTAACATGAACAATCAATCGATTATTAAAATGGGTCTTAAGTTTATTTCCTGTTGATCAATCATTTGACCTGTCATCTCATCCTAAATAAAAACGCCAATACTTGTACTACTGTATAAAGTAATAAGTATCTTATTACCTTTCTGCAGCGTCCAAACACAGGTGCACCATTGACAGAAGACGACTAACAAGTTCTCTCTGAGTGAGTATTGTGCATTTTAAACAGTTTTAGATTGAATTATTCAGGGATGCTCTGAGTACCCCCCTCTGCTGCATTAAATCAACTTTTTGGCATAGTTTTGTCACCTTGAAACCTAAGCGATGTAAATGAAGTGTGAAGTGTAGTTGGCAGCTACTTTAGTAATCTTTTCTTTGGCCCAAAGTGCACATGCACTGTATGTTTAGCTGTACCTCTTCTGTACTGGAGAGGGAACTGTTTGTGTATATTTTTGTTTGTGTGTGTGTAGGTTTCCAATGTGAATTTGCATACTAAGCAGATTTTAATATTACACTCCCCCTTGATCACCACAGCAATTGTTTGTTTTGCCTGTGCTGTTGTGATGAGCCAGAAAATGTCATCATGTCATCCATATCAGGGTCTTTGAAAAGATTTACACTTTACAGTGTAACAGTAACTTTATATAGGCCAGAGGTAGCTTCAGTTATCTGCCCCTGTTGGCCTGAAGGTCAAAGGCCAGTTGTGGCATGGGGAATGGGATAGAGAGGAGTGGATTATATGCATGTGAGTGGGTTTGTGACTTGCAAGTTCAAAAGTTCAGTGTTTTCCTATGTAGTGCATGCATGCTCCTCAGCTGGTGCAGTGCTTGCTCATACAACTACGTGCCATGCAGGGGAAACTATTTGTGCCTCCTTTATATACGTGTTTCCTTTGTGTACTTGTCTGTGTTTGCGTGTGTCTAAGTGATAGGGCTGTGTTGCAGAGGGTTTAAATGCCCCAGCCCTGCCCAGGCACATCCGTAGGATGGTTTCTGCATAAATGGAACGCTGCAGTGGATTAATGGGAAAGGGCTTGCGAGCCGACAAGCAGCACAGGGCCGACAGGGCTGAGAGGCTGGACGTGGGCGCACACGGTTTATTTTAAGTAGAAATGCCTTCCAGTGCGTCTCTGGAGAGCTGGAATTGCCAAGCTGCACCCCAGTACACTGAATAGACAGCAGACGCATTACAGGAGAGAGAGCCAACTATGCAATAGCTCTGCTCAGTGATACTAACACTAATACTGGGGGAGCAGCTATTCACTGCTGTACGTATCACATTATCAGTATCACATTGTAGGTCCCATAAGCCTTTCCACATGGTTTGTAAAAACAGTGTGTCAGGACAGACTAGACGTACTCTGCAGAAGCAAACACCCAAATGTCCAGAGGTGTAACTGAGAGATCAGACATCGAAAGAAACTGTTGTTTTTCTTTCAAAAAAAAAAAAAAAACACATTCAAAGCCTCTTTTAAAAAGGACTTTACATAGTTATGATTACCAGATTTCCTGAATTTCTTATGAGCTTGAAGCAGCATACAAAAACTCTTGTCACTTAAAATTGACCTACACGTTGACTTTTGCTGACAGTTTTGAGAGACTCAAAAAGACTGAACACATAGTACAGTGCAGACTTTGGGGCTTGTTTAATCAAGGCAACGTCTGCTTGACGTGGGGCAGATGAGGAAATATCAGAGGACAAAGTATGAAACAGCATTAAAGTGACAACCACAAGTTACACAATAATGGTGATTGCCTCAGCACATGGCATTAAATCTGATTTTCTGGACTTGGTTGGCCAATATCTTTTTGTCAGGGATTGCACATGAGTTGGCTTGGATTTGTCATAGACGTGAACTCCATACATTTGAAATGGCTTTTGTCTGCATTTTGTATTTTGATTCATTTAATCCATGTCTGAGCCAAGCCAAAGCTCAGTGCCATGCACAGTCTAATCCTGAATTATAATGTGGGGAAAATGGTAACATTATAATAATTCAACCAGGACCACCCAGATGCAGAACATAGATGTGTCACTGTTTGAATGGCATAAAGCAGGCCAAGCAGGAATCAAGCCAACGATCACATCGTAATATTTGAATGAAGGCACCCACAGAGCTTTTGCCTTGTGCATAAATGCAGGTGCTTTTTGTTTTAATTTGCCTGGAAAATGTTTCTATTCTTTGGTAAAAGTCAAAATGAAATGCAACAACTTCCTGCTTTTTTGTGTAATTTCACTGTGAACAAAAGATAACCTCTGCATGCACTGTGCTCCATCCTTCTCACTGCTGAGACATCCAGACTCTAATTGTTAGGGGAAATTAAGAAAATGCTCATTACTGATGCAGCCGAGGGTCTCATCATCATTGATAATGCTGCAAGGAAAAATGTTTATAATTGCGCTGAATTGCTTTGGAAAGGTTTAGTCATTACACAATTCTGAAAGGTTCCCTCTATCTGTGGCAGCTGTTTAGCTCAAACAAGAAATGAAAGCTGAAACGAAAAGGGATCATATTTTCTGTTGTGATAATCACTTCCACCTCTAGAACAACAGAACAACAGCCATTATTACAGCGACTTGTCGCTCCAGTGAAAATATAATGAGGGGTTAGAGGAATGTTGATACTGTATATTTGGACTGTCCTGTCCTCGAGGAAAGTCGTGCCAAATTCCCTGGTTTCCTCAGAGGATTGCGAAAGGCTGTAACTCAACACACAGCCTGACTGAGCGCAGACGGTAATGATGATCGCTGAGACCTTGGCCTGAGATGGAGAGAGCGTGCCTTGGCCCGAGCCTTGTGCGCTCATTGTTCATTTTCAGCGCTCCTGTAGCGTAACTGTAGAAGCTGTTTGCAAGAGTTTTGCAAGATGCTGGTGTGTGGGCCTTGCAATGCCTTATTAGTCCAAAATTAGACTTTTATAAACTACGCTGACAAAAAAGTGGTCAAACTGCATCTTGGAAAGTACGCATGTCTTTCCCGTAATGCTGGTGATTTAAGGTTGAGTTGTCTGGCAGTGCAAAAATGTAACTTTGTTTCTCTGGCAAACATAAATTAGCAGGCAAATACTTTTGACTCCTGCTTTCAGTTGCTAAAATTACTGCACTGGTAGGAGTTAGCTGTTAGTGGTCTCCTTTTTAAAAAAGTATGTGAAGGTAATGAGTCGCCTTTTGAAAAGCCTCCGTAACCCCCCACCTCTCTCCTTCACCGCCTCTATAGGGGATGAGGATAATAGGGCCTCCAGTGGTGCTGCTGGCTATTGGTAAGGGTCTGAATTCCTCAGCACTGTTAATTGCTCTCAGGAATGACTCAGGAAATGGACACATTTGGTCGAGCTGAGGACAGATAGAGTATGTGAGCAAAGAAAACAGTGGATTGTAAATATATAAATATATATTTATATATATATATATATTTATATATATATATATATAGGGCATTCACATATAGGAGCCCTCATATACACACTCTCCTCACACACACCCCCAGCTATCTACGGCTCACTTGCATGTAGATTGGTTTTGGGCTGAAGCCAGAGCCTGCCTTGAGTATGGTCCTATATTTCATAACTAATACATGACATTTCCGCTCCCCGCCCTTGGCTTCAGCTCGTCTCCTCTCAGTTAGCCCTGAGAGGCTGTGGTGCTGGTCTGTGTAGGTGTCTTTGTTTGAGGCTAGTGTGGGCCCAAAAGCTGTGGCACTGGCTTTTCTGCTCGACTGCAAAAGCACAGTAACGGCGTTGCATCATCAAACGCTGACCACTAATCCTCGGCTGCAGGCTGCTGCTGAAAGAAGAAAGAGAGAAAAAATACCCGTCTTTAAAAAAAAAGTAAAAATCACTTTGACTCATGCTTTTGGGTGTAATTACGCACTACCAGACACACATCAGCAAACTTTCCCTGTGTTGTACAGATGAGACTTCTTTAGGGTTTCATGTCTCTAGGCTTGGCGGGTAGTGAATTTGCAAGGGGGATTTTAAGACACTTAGGTGGCAAATTGAAAGAGATGGAACAGATTCACCTTTGTACAAACTTGCTACTCAACTTTAAAGTTATGTTTACCTCAGAAATAGGCCCCCTTAAGAGTCTGCTATGTGTTTGAGTTTACACCAGCACACTGAGTTGTCTGGAATGGCTTGTATAACTCACTTTTAAGTCTCATAATTGATAGGCATCTCGCTTCAGACGTCATTTCACCTTTCTTTGGGAGACTGCTAGCAAAACTACCCCTGTGGGCTTTTGATTTATGTGTCCTGATATCATGCAGACAAATATGAGGTTTATGAACTGAATGTGTAATTCTGCTTGTGTGTGTGGTGAGGTCTGGCCTCAGCTGCATGCTTCAACAAGCCATAGCAAAGAATGGGGGCTTTCCTTGCAATATGTCTGACTGAGCAGGGTTACATTACTGTGTACTTCATGTGAGCGAGTCTAATAGACATAAAATATGATTACTCGGAGATTGATTTATTTTTTTTAGAGTCAATTTCTATTGAAAAATCGTGTGTGTCCAGGACGGAGCCTGATCTGAGTCTGTACACCGGTTCTGAGTGTCTGGCCAACTTGGATACTGGACTCCATGTTGGCTCTGAAAGCGAGTTGCTCAGTCATTCCTAATGGGCGCTTCAGTTCCTGTGGCTGTTCTCTCAGCCTAGGGGTTAGTTTGGATTGCATCTTTTGAATTCCAGCACAGTTATTGGTCGGCAATGAGTAATGTCAGAAAAAACATACTCTCTTTAGTCAAATGTTAGAGGTTCTTTGTTCATGTTGGCCCCACAAATCCATATCCGTTTAGTAAAACATAGGTGTGCAGATGCAGAGAGTCATTTCACATCTGATCTGAAAAATCAATTTAAGTCCTTGCTACTGAATGATCCCAAATGTGTTGTTTCTTTAAGCTTACAGAGGTTACTCCACCAACAAAGACTTCATAGTAAATGCAGTGGTTTGGTCGTGTCAGCCCAACAATTTGTCCTATTTTCTGGACATTTTGAAAGAGCTTTCTCACTCATTCGACCCTGGATTAGCTGCCATATGGTTTGCCTTGTTCTTAGACAGCCTCTCTGCAGAAAGAGAAGGCCTTGGCACCTTCCATTCCTCCACCTCTCGTGGGAGTTTTAGAGAGGGAATTTTGTCTGAGAGAGATTTTTACCAGGGCTGTCTTGTTCTTTTTCTCTCCAGCAAAAACAACAGGCTGCTGCCAAGTGCAGTGTAAATGGGAGTATACATACAGTGGAAGAGAGGGAGGGAGAAGGGGGAGAGAAAGATGGAGGAAGGGAGGGGGCGTTCAGAATTTAAATAATAAAATGCCTCACTGGACACTGGCTCCACACACCAACTTGTGCTCGGAGTGAATAAATCATGCAGACTGAAGGTGAGACATCACAGGTCAAAAGTAGAGTGGAGATTGTTTGAGACACTGACAGTGGATGCAATGTAGTATCTGATATTTCAGCTCATTAATAAAGGAATTTTATATGCTACATGAGGTAATCTCTTATATTGTACCCAAGACAGTAGAAAAATACATTTGGAGTCTAATTTATTAAGCAGTCAAGCCCTTCTATTGCCCTTCAGAGTTGATTTCCTCTTTCTAAAAGTGAACTGATTTGGTTGCTCGACAGTAAACTCCTGTCCAACTGTAAAAACACTTCAAGACCAGCCCATAAGCAGGGTGGAGTACATTAGAATAGAGTTATATAACCTTGTTTTTTTTATTATTAACTTCTCTTTGACTTTTGTTACAGAACAACTCTTTCAGCCCTGTGAAAAAAAAAATAGCAAAGAAAGAAAAACTTGGTTTGACTTACAATACAGTCGGCCTGTCAGCCAGTCAGCCACCAGCAAAGTCAGCTGTTTCCGCAGCACCTCACAATACACGTCTTTGTTGGTTCCATATGAGAGGGGCTTTGTTCGGTTCGTGCCCGACCTGTAGGGGTTCAGCTTCAGCCGCATACTCAGGAGCCAAATGCGAATTAAGCTGTTAATGTAGAAGTCACACTCACATCATCAGTCTTTATAAAACTCCTTGCAGCTTTGGGTTTAACTGGTCATCCTAGCTAAGATGTTGTCAGTGCCAAAATGTATTAAAGTATCAGATGCTTAGTTGTATTAGTCATGCAGGGGGTTTTGACAAAAACAGGTTTGATCCATGCAGTGATTCTGTTTCTATTTAATGTAACATTTCATCCGCAAAAAATGCAAAATAGTAGCTAAATGTATTACCTATTCTTTAGATTCTTACCTCTGGGACATTTTGTTTTTTTAAGTATTAATTTTTCTTCATAAATTTTAAACAGTAAGCAGAGAGGTTTCTTGTCAGACTTGTACAATTCACTAGTCTCACTTTGCCTCTCCTCAGAGATCGCAGAGATGGGCAGGGTACAGTCGGCTCATGTTTCACTGTTCCCATCTGTAACATTTGTTTTTTATTTGGCCATCAGAAGTTTTCCAACTCAAGGTCTTACAGTAATTAGAGAGACGTCTTAATTCTCGAGCCACTTCCTTTAGGCCTGCACAAGTTCTCCTTTTTCTCCTCCCTGCCTCTCATTCCTCCCTGATTACATTAAAAACTGCTGTGGTCAAACCTTCCAAACTACCCCAAATTATTGCAAGAGGGCGGCAGAAGAACGCATGAGTGTTACCCGCTCTGTTTGACATGAATGCTTTTGATATTCTCTAAAGTCCTTTTTATGAAAACCAAATTAACATTCCCAACAAAAAGCACCCAGTAAATTATGAGAAGCATAAGTTTTAGAGAGAGCCCACAGTTTATGTGATCATGCTGTTGGGTTTCATGGCTTCCCTTTGCATGTGAAACTACAGAGATGAGTGTTTAGCTGCTGACAGTGTTAAGTTTGTTTTTTCACCAGCCGCTGACTAAGAAGATAACACAGCTGTCAAAGCTGTCAGCGTTTGAAGGCATTCTTGGAAACAGCAACCCGCATTTAGAAGGATGTTTGACGACAAGGACAGAAGGCAGTTGAATAATCTTTTTGTGGACAGAATGCCAATATACTATAAGATGATGACAAAGATTAAGCATACTGCCTGATGGCCACAATTCTATAATGGAAGTAGGATATGAAAGTATGGCTCATGTTACTGTCAGAATCTAGATAATGGCAAAATAAATCTGTTAAACCCCCCCCCCCGATAATACAAAAACAACAGCAACAAATTATCTGTAGAGAAAGATAACCTTTAAATTGGCACACAATTAATATGCGATGCATCACCAATAGTGACATTTTTTCATTACAAATACTAATTGTGAAAGTCTTTTTAAGATATCAAATTTCCATTATTTATTCATTTAACTTACGTAACACTAAAAACATAGCCTTCAGTTTCAATTGTCAGGTTTGATTCTTTGATCTAATAGTTTTCTCTCTTCCTCTTTTCTGTTTCCCCACAGCAGCGGCGGTGGCCGGGTCGGACATGATGCCGGGACAGATACCTGACCCCTCGCTGGCGGCAGGCTCCCTGCCTAGCCTGGGCCCGCTGGCGGGCATCTCGGCCACCACACTCACTGATCAACTCAAGTTGGCTGACTTCCGTCAACTGGGCACCATGCTGTCCCCGCTGCATTTCCTGGGGAGGCTGGGAAAGAGGCCACTGGCCATCAAGACAGAGGTGGGGAGGAGATTAAATGATAGTAGCAGAATAGTGCAGAAGTAGAGTTTTTTATTACTTTTTTATACTTATTTATTCTGTTGCCATTTGCTCAGAATTATTGCTTTTGCAATTAATTAAAATGAACAAAATAGTTCTGTCTCCTTTAAAAAATATTACAGCTTGGAGTTTTAAATACACCTATCTCAACTGGTTATGGAACTCTGTCATTTTAAAATTTAGAATCAGACAATTAAATTTCCACTTAAATGAAAGTAAAGGCATACACAGAACTTGTGTGTGCTTACCAGATCCATGTTTAAAGTAAAATTTTGCTCCCTCTAGTGTTTACAAGAGGAACTACTCTTAAAGTTGCACAACAGTCCCCCCTCCCCATTTAAATGATCAGTACTTTGGGTTGTATGCCTTTTGATGTGATTTTAGAATGTCACTATCAGAGTGTTTACTATAAAATGAGTCATAATGTCTGTTTTTCATATTTGTTTCTGCAGATTGATGAAGATGAGGAAAGGAGGAAACGGAGACGAGAGAAAAACAAAGTAGCAGCAGCACGATGCCGAAACAAAAAGAAGGAACGCACTGACTTCCTTCAAAGGGTAAGCTCATGACACAGCAGTGCATACTAAAGAATCGAAACAGAGCAGGTCAGGGTGGTAGCCAAGAATAACCTGACTTCAGTTAACCTGAACAGCTGGTTCATGTTCCAGCAGCTCAGCCTGAAGTCAGAGCTAACACAATCAGGCAAGCACAAGGCTCACTGCACCTGTAGATCATCAAGTTGTGGGTCTTGGATCATTTTTTAGAAATGATAAAAACTGACAGATGTAAGGTTAACAACCCTGAACAATTTATTTGTCTGGTAGTAACTTATAATTCAACATCTCTGTCCAGGAATCGGAGCGTCTGGAGATGGTGAACTCCGAGCTTAAGGCCCAGATCGAGGAGCTCCGTCTGGAGAGGCAGCAGTTGATGGTGATGCTCAATCTCCACCGGCCCACCTGCATTGTGAGGACGGACAGCGTCAAAACACCAGAGAGTGAGGCCAACCCTCTGCTCGAGCAGCTCTCCACAGATGCCAAATGAAACCAGCAAAAACCAGGGATGCGGAGTCCCTGAAGCCTAGACTAGCATCAACCTGGCAGCCATTTAAATGAAAACATAACTGGCAATACATTTCAAAACAAGCACTTGAGCTCCAAGTTAAAGACTTTTGGAGACTCTGCCCAAAGACCTGAGGTTGTACGGCTTCCTTAGTACTGCTACATGAGCTGGCTCTGTCCATTGGAAGACTGGAAATACCCAGTTTCATCTCTGCATTAAGTGTTGTTGTTGACACCCACTGTGCCTAGTTGTTACTTCAACCATCTCTACATAAAGGGACCAATGGAAACAGGAGAGTACGACTGGAAACAACGCTAAGGAAACACACTAATGTCAATATGGTGCTCTGTTACAAAAGCCCTGAGTAGATTGTGTGGCATTGTTTCGATGCAGAAGCCCACTAAGGCCGAGTGTTCTGCAGTTTTCCTTTGTATTCTAGTCGAAATATACAGGTGTAGAGTTTTTAGTATACAGTACTCAATACAAGTACACCAGAAAGAGTAGATTTTTTTTTTTTGTAATGTTGATTTCTATACCCTGCCTCGACGATGGCAGTTACCGGTTGATCCGATTTGTGGTGACGCTGGCGTCATGAAAAGCACATATACGCAAAATGTTTACACCCTTGTTTTTTGGACTTGTTGTCTGTCTATTGTTGTACTTGTTTTATACTGCTTTGTATACATAAACATATATGAAATGCTTGTTAATCACTTGATGTGATTCGTCTTTTCAATCTTTTCAGTCTGTGTCCATTATGTTGCGCTGTCAAACAGCTGTGAAAACTAGCAGAAATCTTTTCAGCTGAGCAGTATTTCAATGTCTGTTCTGGACTTGTATTTGCTATGTATGACTCTGGTACCCCTGAGTAGATTAAATTTTATTTTCTAACTACAAGAAAGAGCATGACTTGTTATTTTTACTGTGCTCCATCAGACGTGCAATATTTCACGTTTTCTTCTGCGAAAACGTGTTTCCCTTTGTGTGTTCGATCTAGTCACATGACACCATGGTCAAGTGTAAGGTGTTGTGCAATCATTATTTGGCAACCTGGCTAGCACATATTTTGGCTCATTGTCAAAACCCGGACTTAACTTTCATTTGCAAAACTCAAGTAGGGTCATTCTGGCTTGGTGATTGCAGCTCCCTTCTTCAGGGCTCAGCAGGAGAAATAGCTTCCTTCTGTTGACTGAACAGAGAACAGTTGATGTGTTTCACAAACTTGACCTTGTAACACTCCAGTTCATGCTGCCCTTCACTGGTTGCAAAATTTTAAAATTTTATCCAAAGATTTTCTTACTCTAAAGCTGCCTTTTGAGAAAAAGATTTTCTCTAATTGTTATTTTAATAATTGAATAATTGAATAAAGTTATTATGCCTCTTTTTAAAACCCCCTAATCTTTGTTTCTACCATAGCACTTTAAAACACTTTAAAACACAAAAATATACTTCTAGCTTTTTCTTATACAACAATAAGTCCAACTGTTATGAATTTACAAGACTAGACAAAGTAACACTGTAGGATGAACAGCAAAACTTCCCCTTCACTACAGTGCTTGATAATTTATTTTGGAAAACAGTTAGAGGTCACCATAGATGTGAGTTGTGATTGAAAACTAGTTTTTTTATTTCTTACTTGAAAAAGGGAGACATCTTGCTGGACAATAATAGCCTTTAAGTCAATGTTTTCAGTCATTGTGGCTGCATGATCAGTACATTCATTTCCTCCTTAAATTTGCTTGCACTAGCCATCAAAATGTAAATGAATGAGCACTCGCTGTTTACAGGAGCACAACATGAGTAGTTACAAAACTTCTGTCATTATGCTCTTTGTGTGACAACTACAGGTGTTAGACACAGTAATCTGAACATAATTTTACTACAGTACAACTACACTTCTAGTTACTACTATAAATACAATAGCATACAAAAAAGGATCATGTATTGTATTTCATCCTTTGTATTGAACAGCTGTATCATTAGGCTAGAGTACGGTCAACAGCTCCATCTTGTGGAATTTTTGTGAAATGGAAGATTTACAGTAGACCTAGTAAATCGATTTGACTACATAAGAATAACTAAATACTGATCGATATGAATATATGGTCAACGAAAAAATGATTTTTTTTTCAATGCAAGTATTTTATTTTATCTTGTCATCACTATTTATGTCAATCTTAATCAAGGGGAATTTTCCTCGAGGAATGAAAAACCCTAGCAACAACCACGGATTTGCTGCGTGGATGTTTTTCCAGACTGTTAAAACTTGCTGGGGTAGGCTAACTGTTTCCTCTGCTCTGAACCAAAAAACACCCAACAATGTACATGTAATGTCATCGGAAAATGAGAGTTTGCTTTAGATACTGATAGAAACTAGTTTGTTAACGCTGGCTTGCTCCAACCGTTGTTTAATGAAATCAACTGAGAA
>JAPZDZ010000010.1:8669480-8691986 GCA_029783805.1 Acanthurus tennentii
TTGCTTTAGATACTGATAGAAACTAGTTTGTTAACGCTGGCTTGCTCCAACCGTTGTTTAATGAAATCAACTGAGAAACAGCAAACGTTATTTATTAATGTTAGCTAGAAACAGCAGTTACTCCCTCTAATTGTTAGCTAACGTTGGCGTTACATAGTAACTGAGGCTTCAATAGACTCGTTTTCTAACTACAATTAATATTTTGACGGATTACAAACTAAGCTAAAATAGCGAAACGTTTCATACTGCGTACAGTAAAATTACCAGTACAAAAGTATCAAAATAAAGGTAGTTACTCTCATACTACCATAATACCTACTTGGTTCCAGTAGTACTGAAGTATCAAATGTAAATACAGGGCAGATTATATCATAAAAGTGTTTATTGTATTGTTCTATTGTATAATCAGTATCTACATTGATATTAAAACTGATAAAGATCAGGCTAACTTTAACTACCTTACATACTCTATTTGCTGGATAGCTTTTTTTTAGTTTTATCTGAATAAATTTTATTACATCAGAATTTGTTTGTTCTGAAAATCATCATATAAAGCAGTAAAGTAGAAGAAAATATTCGCCTTGAGAATGTAGAGGGGTGAAAGTACTGAGTAATAGATTTGCCATAATTTCATAAAAACACACTTGCAGTATTTGAGTAATCTACTTAGTTACTTTTCCACCTCTGGTATTTTAATTTTTATCTTTGTTTACTATTAATGCTTCAGTTAACACAGAGTAGCAGCTCACCTTAGTTGTCTCCTCCTGTACAGTTGTAGTGCAGGTACAGGTGAAGTTCTCCACATCGTTTTGTGCGATGGATCAACGTGAGCAGGACAGTGAAGTTCTCCACCTCAGTGGGGAACAACAAGGGGAAGTGGAGCCGACATCTGATCCATCAGTCCTGCCGCCAGGAAGTCCAGACCAGACAAAGCAGCCTACTCCAGACCATGAGGTCGATAATAGTGATGAGTGGGACACTGATCTGGAAACAGAAGGTAAGTCAGAAGACCAAAATGATTCAAGAATAATCAAAGCTTACTCTTTGACTGCTTTGCCTGTTGCTCGTCTGGATTTTTAGATGCCACCAATCAGAGACGGAGTTTGTCCCGTGCAGAGCTGTACCCGAAGGCCTGCCGGCAGACAGGGGTTATTCCTATTACTTCATTCCTCCGCAACTTGAGTGAAACCAGTCTGAACCTGAACCACTATGGCATAGGACCTCTGGGGGCCAAAGCTCTGGCCATAACTCTGCTAGTAGGGAACTTCAATCCCCTCATCTAGATATTCAATACCAACCATTTCTATCAGTAATAACCTGAATGGGTCATTTTTAAGATAAAAATGTCATGATGACATATGAGGTCTTAATTCTGTAACAAGTGATTGATAGTTTCTCTCTATTTTATTTTCATTGTAATTTATTAATCTAGACAGAGAAAAAAACGTGATCTGACATTAACCTCTTAATTTATCAAGATTTTCTGTCATTCATTTAAATAGTTAAAATTTTTTGTGTTTGTGGGTTGTAGAGTGACAGTGTCATCACCAACCTTGAGCTGGAGGACAATGCAGTCCAGGCACAGGGGACACGCTATCTGATGGAGATGCTTCAAACGAACACCACCATTCAGAGTCTAGTACCTATTCTGAAACTTTCACATTGAACACATCAGTCATGAAATTTCTGCAAGTTGTGCAGCTTGGATCTCAACTGTTTCAAACTCCAAAAACAAAATGTATTTTTAACATTGCTATTCATACAATAATGCTTCTTCATCTTAAAAATACCAAGATGTCTTTATTTCAGAATCTTTCTAACAACCAGCTGCATCTTGAAGGAGCCATCATCATCTCCAAAATGCTGTCAGACAATTATTATGTCATGTCTCTCAAACTCTCAGGTGACCATCTACATTTTAAACATCTTCAGATATTTTTATATGCACCAAAGTGCATCACTGTTATACAGATGATATGAAGAAGATGTGAGGGTTATTTTTTGGGATTAGTAATTAAATTAAGATACCCTTTTTCACTTAGGAAATGGTTTTGACGATTCTGCTGCTAAATACTTGGCTGATGCTTTAAAGGTTAGTACAAAGGGTTGCTTGTTGAATCCATGTTGCAAAAGAGAATTTGAGCTCCTAAATTTTTTTCATGTTTGTATCCTAACAATTAAATCAAGAGACAGTCCTGTTTCTCTAAATCTAAAGTGAAGCTCCAATGCTACTTTTTCCTCTTCTCAGGGTGACTATGTGCTCAAAGAGTTGGACCTCAGTCACAACATGATCTGTGAAGCAGGAGGAGAGCACCTGGGTCTAATGTTAGGTACAGTAGCTCATTTCTGACTGTAGATGAGACTGGGTTGAAATTTATTGTCATGACACAGAGTAAAGTACTGAGACAAGGAATTGTACCCAAGCATTTAGCCTCTAGCATCAAGCAGAATTGCAGAGTTATGAGTCTAACAAGCACAAGCTATCTCTATTACATGATATATACTGAGAGGAGGATACAATCCATGCAAATATTAAACCAGTAATATTACAGCACACACATAGCCAGTCTATAAAAAAGTACCTCCCTTGGAGTTTTACAGGAAGTTCTACAGAAATAATGATAAAACTTAAAATCAGTAAGTATTATGATGACCTTATCTTTTGTAAAATGATTTATTTCAAATCCAAATACACAACTCTTTCTATGCAAACCTACATGATTCACAAGCTAGTTTTAAAATTAGCCGAGTTACCTAGTTGCACCAGATCACATTTAAAATTTAATTAAAATTGTGTACACACTCATGAGTCCAGAGTAATCAAGATTATGAAAGTTTTTTTAAAGAACGAGAACTGGGAAAACCTGTAAAAATGCAAAAATTAATTTGAATTTGACTTTTAAGTATCTTTTGTATAATTTTTGGGCTGAAGTTTCAAACATTTTGTAACGTTTTAAAGTTTCCCCTCTCTCATAGCCAGAAATGAAGGTATTGAAATCCTGAATCTCAGCTGGAATAGCCTTCATATGAAAGGCTTAGTGGCTCTAAGTGCTGGGCTGAAGGTGACTAACGCAACACACTCAAGCTCAAGCCATCAATTTGTTTTGTACCATAGCTGTGCTTCACTCACAATTTTCTTTCCCTAAGGCAAACTCGACTCTGAAGCAGCTCCAGCTGTCGTGGAACAGGTTTGGCCACATCGAAGCAGAGTCTCTGGGTCAAGCACTGAAAAAGAACAATTCTCTGGAGCTGCTGGACCTTAGCAGTAACAATATAGATGATAAGAGTGTGACGCTGCTCTGCCAAGGCCTGACTACCAACAACACCCTAAAAGTTCTCAAGGTGAGCCAACAGTACGGTGAATCCTGGAGTGCTGAAAATTTTATGATGTACTTGTTCATCATCCTGAAATGTTTTGCACTGGGGGAACTGTAGATTTATTTATGTTAAACAAAAGGTTTGATTTGTCTATTCTTTCTTTAGCTCCCCCTCAACCCCCTGACAAATACCGGAGCTCTGACGCTGCTCAAAACAGTTCAAAACAACATGATGTCAGCCTTGGAAGAGATCGATATTTCCGTAAGAGCAGCAAAAGCAATGTTGACCTCAACATGTGAACTTATGCATCAATATTCATCTCGTCTGTATGTGAAACTGATGATCACATCAGCATGTTGTACTAATTCTATGCCGTAAACATGCCTATGTATGTGTATGTGAGTGCAGACAGTGTTTGTATATGAGGCCTTTGTGGAGCTGTTGGAAGAAGTCCGTCAGAGGCGTCCTGCTCTGAATTTTCAGTACAGCATCATGAACTCTGTTGTCAGGAACTTATCTGCCCTCAAGGTCTTTCAGGTGAGTGTTTAATCTGAGGAGAGAGAGGTTTATGTTGAGGATATGAACAAAAGACTGAATGTTAAGGCTCATTTTCTTCTAGAAATTGGTCCAAGTGTTTTAAAGAGATAACTTCTTTGCATGTATACTTTTGTAAACTCTGGTTCACAAATTTGAAACGTAAACTGGATTTTGTCAGAAATTCCTTGATGAGCGAAATGAGAGCGTGATGGACTTCTTCCAAGCTTTGGATAAAGAGGAAACCGGGAAGGTCTCCACCTCTGCCTTCAGGGCAGCTGTTGAGGTCATTGATGAGTACAGCAACTCAGAAAATTACTTAACTGGCCTGAAATATTGAGATATTCACTATTGCACTGGTAAAAATGACGGTATCTTGCGTGCAGGCAGCTAAAGTACCTCTAGATCAGCAACAGCTTGAGTGGTTGACTAAGAAGTTTGACAAGAACTGCACATCCACTATAATCTACAGGTAAGTCCGGTAGTGGTCATGTAGCACCCAATAATGTTGTAACTTATTGAAAACATAAAATCACCTGTAAATTTGATATTTGCACTTGACCTGATTGAAAATGGTTATCCCCATTGTTTGGGGTTTCTGATGAATGCATCTAATTTTATTACATTTTCAGATGATGACATTTTTGGTGCTACATGGTGAATGTGGGATAATTATTATTTTTTGTCAAGAAAAAGCACAACCAGTTCAGTACATTAAGTATGTTTAGGCCAGCTTTGAAATGCCGTGTCACTCATGTTAGCAGGAAACACACTCTTCTTAGTGATATCTAACCATGCAGATCTGGTCAGATATATTGACATGTTTGGAAAAACTGGACATATTTTAAATTTCACTTGGGTCAAATAATAAGACATCTATTTTGTTTATTCTTGAACTTGGAAAATAGTAATTAATGATAAAAAAAATCTTATCCCAAGGTCCACCTTCACACTTTTCTCGAGTTTTTAAACACAACTGACACTTTCTCGTTGTCATTGAAATGGTTGTTTCTTCTTCTCTTGTTCTTTTATGAACACATTGATGCTTTAATCACCTCTAAATTTACCCCACCTGAAATAGAAACTATTTCAAATGTCTAACTTTCTCTTTGTTGCAGTCACTTTGCTGAACTGTCATAGACAGACGTACAGCAACACTAAGATGAGGGACAACCGAGACATCTTCAAATAAAAGTTATTAGAATCTGTTTGATTTTGTTCTTTAGATTCTGCCAAGGTGACTTTACAAATTCACCAGCTTCCTCATTTTTGCCATCTCACAATGGCACAGTTTTGCATTTTTCCAAAACAAAGATATACTTTTGAGAAGGATGAACTGACATCACAAACCCAATGGTACTGTGCACCCCTTTCACTGTAGTTCTTTGCACAACCCAGTTCTGTGCGGCGTGAACACTTGAACCTCTGACACCAACCAGCTGCACCCACCTGAGCACTGCCAGCTGTGTCCTCCGCTGGGCCACAGGGTCCCCTGTCTCATTCTGTCCATCCAAAAATAATCTTCTGGTATGACAACAGAACAAGAGGAGGAAGAAAGAGAGAGCTGGCATCCATATCAAAGGACCGAGAGGAGGAAAAGAATAGGGCCAGATGCAAGCTAGTTGTTTCGCCACATTGGTTAGCTTTGAACGAAACGGCCTGTAAAGGAAACAGCACACTTATGAATATGCATGTGTAGCATTACTTATGCAGGCCCTGCAGGATAGGATTATTAAGGGTTAGATGATGAATTGTCTCAAGGTGTGATTTCAAACAGCACAATCCATTTCTGTCAGGTGGCTCCAGTGGTAACCACAAGGGGGACAATGTCATGACGCACCCTCTCACCTGCACTCTCTATTGAGTCATGGAAACAACATGACACCGTAATAACCTGAGATAACCCTTTTAAACTAGCATTTCATTTTGTG
This sequence comes from Acanthurus tennentii, assembly GCA_029783805.1. Classification (NCBI taxonomy): domain Eukaryota; kingdom Metazoa; phylum Chordata; class Actinopteri; order Acanthuriformes; family Acanthuridae; genus Acanthurus; species Acanthurus tennentii. Next base: position 8,675,264 of record JAPZDZ010000010.1, read on the forward strand.
CCTGGATGCAGGATTATGTCTTAAAAAAAGTTCAACTTAAACCTTTTTTTCTGCTATTTCAGAGTTTATTGCTCTTTTGTCATCTGACTCATGCTGGACTAGTTCTGAATCACTTTTTGTCTGTTACTCCTCCATCTTGAATCAACTTGTACCTCCTTTACTCTTCCATTTCTGTCTCTAATATTGACACCCAAGTTTCTCCCCCTCCTCTGTTTTCTCCTCCTTTTATTAACTCTCTAAAAGTATATTTAACTGCATTTAATTGTGCAGTGCTGTGTTGTACTATGAAAAGTTAATTTAGTCAAGCTCAGTCAAATTCTGTAAATGCAATATAGCAGATACCTTCACTGAGGGAGAATTTCTGTTAAACTACACCTAATGACGCCATTTAAAGCTTATCCGTCAATATCCGATCAGACAACTGAATCTACACATTGATATGTAGTTATGTCTCAAATTTGGCCTTTTTATTACTGGAAAACTTTTAGGTTTATGATATATTATGATAATATCTTATCACAAGAGATGCAAAAACACAGAAATTATATATAATCCACATAAAAACATGAGAATGTTACTTTTAATAAAAGTCAATGTATTTGGTTAATTTCAGTTGTCAATTTTAGTACCAGCTTAAAGCTAAAACACACTTCTTCCTAATAGGACTAAAATTAAATTAGTTATACAATGACACTGGCAAAATTCAATATTTAAAACATAGAAAAAAATAACAGAATAATTTAGGTAAATTATCTCTCTGATGTGGCTTAATGAAAACAAACAGTTAGCTGCCAATTTCTAATGGGCCATCTTTCATCTGAATGGACACAAAGACTTAAAAACCCACATCTTATTGAGCAATCCCATCGGAAATTCACAAATTTGGCCAAATTTTGAAGACGAGACAAAAAACCTGTCAACAAACCCTTCAGATATCTATGCACCCACTGGCACACGCTGCCAATTAGCATGATCTCGAAAGCGCTAATGGAATCTTGAGCGGTAATAAAAGTAAATAATTAAAATGAAAGAACCCTTGTATCATTGTTTGCTGTATTCAGGCCCATTAGGACCTCCAGTATTCTCATGGTAATCTAATGTTTGGGTTTTTTGTATTCTCATAATGAATTCTGTGTTTTTGCTCCAAACAGTGTTGTTCAGACATTTGTGTAGGTGCTGGCAGAGAAACAAAGACGTACATTAGGACTCATTGTCCCCTGTGATTATTAAAGTAAACAGAAATCAGAAGGGGTATCATACACAGCTGCACACACTTGAGCCTGTGTTTGTGAAGTGGGAGAAAGGGCCGATCAACCCTTAAGACTCTGTCAGAGATGATCTCATTATTTGAAGCTTCTCAAGGGGAGTAGGCTGGTTAATGAGGCTTTGAAGATCAGTCTTTGGCACAGAATTCAACTGCAACAGAGAATTGGGAAGCTAAATAGATCTGGCATCAGATTAAAAATATAATTAAAAAAAGGCTCACAATCGGGTTTCCTGCCTCATGCTTTAATTTTGCCGTCTTCGTATTTCTGACTCATTTTCAAAAAGACAGACTGTTGGTGGAAGATAAAAGTTAAGGAGAACTGTGCAGTAAACAGTTTCTTTTACATAGCGCACACTTAAGAATTCATAAACCTGCAACAGGGCTGCAAGTAACTGATCAGGGCTCCATCTCTTTTCTAAAGAGTGATATTTTCACTTCTGTGACAAACAGTGGTTTTCCTTATGCTTTCATTTGCTATGGAAATAAAACTTCACATTATTCATTTTTAACCTTTACGCAACCCTTTTTTTATAATAAACGGTATCAACCATTGCTGAGGTAACTAAATAGCCTGAAGATGAACAGAAGCCTGCAATTCTGCTAACAGAAAAACCTAAACTGGGCTTTACCTATCTAAATTTACAATTAAAATTTAATCCTAGAGTAGAATTTGTTTGGATTGTTAACTGCCACTGATGCTTATCAGTTTATCAGACTATACTTTAACCACTTTATGGAAATATTAATTGGTGTCTAATTAGAGATAACCACACCATCTGTAAGCTCCTATTACAAACCTTCAATGCCAAATTATGGTCCATTTCACCTTAACACTCCACTGCATTTAGAGCGACCCAGAGTATTATCCCACTCTTTCCAGCCCTATGGAAGCTCATAGGCAGAGCTAAGTCACAAATGACCTTTGCAAGAAAAACAAGATAGCAAGCAACAGTCTCACCGTCCTGAAGGTTTGTTAACTGCATTTCCACAACATGAACATTTTATCTGTTTTTAGGAGTTTTAATAGCCTAGTTGTTCAGTCTAAATGTTGAAATATTTTTCTGATAAAAAAAAGACAAAAAAAAACCAAAAACAAAACAAAACAAGGCTTCCAAGGCTGGTTTTCCAGAATGCCCAGGAACTTGTACAGGAAATTTATGTGTTTGGTGACTGTTCGGTCTATTTAACTTAAGAAAATTGTTTAAAATGCCCCTCAAACCTTTTCAAGGCCTAATTCTACAACTTAACATGTCTTGTTTTGTGTACACAATAATGTTATACCCAAGGGATTAAAATTATGAATTTAAAACCAAACTAAAGCAGGAAAACTTACATTTTAAAATGTCTGGCAACCATAAAATTTAACTAAAGGAATATCAATATTGTTTCACAGTAATAGATTAGACTTGGAGGAAAAAGTGATAGACTAATAATTTCAGCTCTAGGAAATAATGTGAACCTTATGTATAAAGTTTGTAAGTAATTATGCAAGACAAGTTTAGTACATAAAATGTATGAGATGTTTAATGTTTAAAATCTTTTCTTTAAATAGCTGCGAGTATTTCATATATAGGATAGTACAATGAAAATCCAACATCAGAGCTCAACATGAAAACCTGCTGCCAAATTGTGCGTTTTGAATTTTACACCCAACATACTTCCCATGAAGTAACAATATCTGTATATACAGTAAAAAACCAAAAAAAAATAGTGTCTGGTTTGTGTTTTGTACAGTTTGTTGCTTAAGACCAGTAAATCCATGTCTGTCTGTTTTACTAAAAGCTCAGAACCGTTTGATCAACATTTTGTAGATTTTGGTGGTCAAATAATCTGCCTAACAGCAGCAGGGCAAGTTAAACAGATCAATATAAAAAGACAAAAGCAGGATCCTTGGTGAACTAAATCCCCCTAAAACAGTGCTCAACAAACAGGTTGCTGATCTGTTTTCATAACTGTTGCTAATAACAACGGCAAGCAGCAATCCAAGGAATTCCTTTAATCCTGTGTAACATTAAAAACATGCTGAACTAATAATTTGAGTGAGTTTAGCTTGGCCCCGCTGTGGAAAAAGTGGCTCAGGAGCACCAACTAATGAGCAGAGGAGAGAGACATGCAGCCGACTGCTGCCTGGAAAAGCCATTTTGTTTGATGATTAGACAACTGTGACAAGGATGTAGCGAGTGTTTTATCTACTGCTTCATATTGCCATCTGAGAGCACATAATCACTCACCAATGTGAGTAATCTTCAACATTTTAAGCCTGCTTATGCCAATTTTTAAGACATTTGATTTAAACGTGACTTGTCTCTTTGCTGGAGTCCAATGTAGCAAAACAATTATTGATAAAAGATGGCACTCGTCTTTGTTGATTCAGCCAAGGCCCATTTTTAAGCATATGACTATGATTGCAGATGCTTCAAGTTACTCTTTACAAGTAATACCACATATTTAAGCTCCATGTGGAGTGTTGCATCAGAACCTAATTGTCCAGCTGCAGTCTAAATAAACAGTTTTTAAAAAGGACAACAGTGGTTTTGTAGGCTATTTTGTGCGACTTGTGCGTTTTTGTGATGTGAAGTTCGTTTTACACAGCTGAGCTATCTTTAAATGAGAGTAATGTGGTGGTAGAGACATCACATGTCCAGAAGCAACACTCGTGGATCTTCCACCACAGATTTGATTTTGCGCAAGAAAGTCACTGCTTCTCTGCCGTCGATGAGTCGGTGGTCGTATGTCAGTGCCACATACATCATGGGCCGGATCTCGACCTGCCAGAGCAGAAAGCATTTTAATTGTTGACATGTTTCCTAGTGAGTCCTATTTGTAAAATCAGCAGATCTCCATAAAAATCTATAATCTTTCTCTTTCCAGACTGTCTGTGCATGTAGCTCCAAAGTTTTCACACTTGACAAAAAAAGAAATAACATCTGGCCTTTTTTCTGAAATGTGAATGGGTACAATCAGCATTCATCTGCACTGCGAATGACCCCTGTGGTAGTTACAGGTATTTGTCGGACTCTCTTCAACATGCTAATTTTTTGCCCCTTTTCTCTTGCAATGCTGTGTTGAATTTCAACATTATTACTTTTAGAAGTCTGGAAACAATGTTTAAAGGCATTTTTGTTCTCTGTATTCTACAAGATGCAATAATGGCAAGCTGAACTCTTTTGGAGGGAAAGGAGTTATTTGTTTTTGGTGGATTTCGAAAACCTGAATAAACACCATAAATTTATTGTAAACTGGTTTTACAAAACTTCTTTGTTTTAATTTCATGTGTTGTTAGATTATTTGGGTATGAAAACAAACTTGACATTTCACACCTAATATGACCCTTTTGCTTAACAGTTGCTAACCCAAAAGATAAACTACAGTCACTACTTGTTGTTTTATTAGTCATAACAGCTCGTTTCATTTTTTCTTTTGAAATACATAAAGAAATTTGCTGTCTGTATCTGCAGACACAATTCTCACCTTGCCATTGATGGCCACAGGTCGGTCGAAGATGCCATGCATACCCAGAATGGCAGACTGGGGGGGGTTAATGATGGGTGTGCCAAACATGGAACCAAACACACCACCATTGCTGATGGTGAAGGTGCCTCCATCCATATCTTCAACAGCAAGCTCATTTTTACGAGCCTGGGGCACACAACACAAATAATTTCTCATTATTTGTGTTTGAAACAAAATACATATAGGTTTTATTCATAGTTGCATTCAATATTAAATGAAAAATATCAGGGTCATGACAATTTAAGACTTAAATAAAACACAATAATCATAGGTATTTACCTTTTCTCCCAGTGCATTAATGGCTTTCTCAATGTCAGTGAAGTTCATGGTCTCAACATTACGGATCACAGGTACAACAAGCCCCTAAACAAATATATTTATGTTTGTGTATGGGTATCTAATGTTTTTCAGCAGTCAAAAATATATTTTTTTACAAGAATATAGTTTAAACATTGAAAAACATACCTTTGGGGTTGCCACAGCGACACTGATGTCTACATAATCCCTGTAGATAATCTCTTTGGTCGCATCATCAATGACTGTAGTCAAAAACATTTTGGGAATGAAGTTTGTGAGAGGGGGGAAAAAACAAACATAAAAACTACAATTGTTGACACACAACACAGAGTAAAGGTCAATTTAAAGTAAAAGAACAAAATAAGTAAGTAAATAAAAAGGGGGAAAAAAAGGAACTAAGTTTATTGTCTTACCAGCGTTGACAGCGGGCTGGTCAGTCAGAGCATATGCTGCAGCCTTCACAAAGGCGGACATAAAGCCCAGTTTGACGTTATGCTTCTTCAAGAAAGCATCTTTATGGACTGCCCTCATCTCCTGAATGTTGCTGAATAAAAAAAGATATCAGAGTATTTGTTGTATGAGGAAAAGTCAATTTATTAAAACGCATGTATATAAACAGTGTAAATAGAATTGGAAAAATAATTTCTGGAGCTGCTGTTTGCTGCTGGCTCACCTCATGTCCACTTCGTTAAAGGTGGTCAACATGGCGCAGGTGTTCTGCGCCTCCTTTAGCCTCTGAGCGATCCTCAACCTCATTCGGTTCATCTTCACCTGGACAGAAGTAGAATAAACATCTCTCTTAATATTGATGTGATGAAAGAAACAAAAACACATTAATACAAAATGACAAGTGCCATTAGCATGTGTATGTTACCCTGTTTTCTCCTCTGCCTCCTGTCTTTGTTGGAGCTGGTGCTGGAGCTGCAACAGTGGGCTTGACAGCAGAAACTTTAATAAAGAAGGAAAGACAGAATTTAACATTAAGAACTGTAAACAGTGCTGGTGTTTGTTCAGATGCATGATACAAAATTAAATAATAAATGTCTTATAAATAAATAATAGATTTTAGTCTTATAAGGAAACACACCAGGTTTGGTTTGGGCAGCCTGTGGTGGCACTGGGGGCACTGGAGGCATCGCAGTGGGGGCTGAAGGTGGAGGTGGTGGCGGCGGAGGTGGAGGGGCTGTAGCTGCTGCTTCTGCAGCTGGGGCAGGAGCAGCTTTGGCAGCAGGAGCAGCAGCTGAGAAAACAGAAGTTAAGAGGGACAAATGTAGCTAAAGTCTGATGATACACAAAACAAATAGTAAGCTGAAATATGTTTTATGCTCACCTCCTTTCCGGAGTTTAAAGAGGGGCGTCCCTCCTTCAACCTTTCCTCCATCAGGCACCAAAAGCTCCTCAATGATCCCAGCTGCTGGAGCAGGGACTTGTACCGAGGTCTGGAAACACAAAATACCTAACTTAAAGTAATTTTCTGGAAGTCTGTTACGGTGAAACAGATGACTAAAGTGCTGTTTCATACCTTGTCAGTCTCAATTTCACACACCACTTCATCTTCTGTCACAGAATCGCCCACAGCTAAAACAAACAGTGAAAAACATGTATTTCAGCAATTTGCTTTTTTAAAAATCTGACATTTTTTTTAATTTTATGATAACTTATTATACCAACCTTTCTCCCACCTCACATCCCCTTCTGTAACAGATTCTGCAAATGCAGGAGTTTTGACTGTGACTACCTCATCCCCTGTACAAAAACAAAAGATGCTGTAAGTAAAACACTGAGCACAGTTGACATCAGTCTATAATGTTGTGAGTTGTTGCAATACATACTGTGCACAGCAGATGTCTTGAAGTATCTGATGTGGAAGACATTCACTGATGATGGAAATTCAGATCTAAATGACAAGACAAAAAAATCCCTGCAATGTCAATGCATCGCTGTGCTAAGAGTTTTCTTACACATGAAGTGGTTACAGAAGGGCATTCAAAGACAACAGAGTGGGATAAAAGCACTTACGGCTGAGAATTCCTGTAAACTAGTCGACTGCAGACAGAGAGGCCTTGAGATGAAAAAGAAAAGAGACAAAGAAGAAATGAAAATCACCAAAAGCTGTAACTGCTGCATCTCCTGAGGCTCTAACATGAGACATGAGAAGAGTTCTCTGAAAGCTGCAGTTGACCACTTGTGGGCTCCTGAGGCATCTCAGCAAGCTCTGCAGCTTAAACAAGCATTACTGATCTGCTTTGAAATAGACTGCAGTTTTAGATGTTGCATTACTGATGAGGTCCTTCAACTGAGCTGAAGGACTGATCTACTAAGGTAGGCAAACACTTACCTGGTACACTTTGTCGGATGAGGACATTGTTGGCCTGGGTAGGAAAAAATATAAAAAGTAAAAAAACAAAACAAAACCAAAACCAAAAACATGCATCTAGTTATATCTGGTGTTCATGAATGAAGTGCAATTTGACAGCAATTTGTTCTGGCAGCTTTTAAAATCACAGCCTACTGTATCTCTAAATCAAACCCTGGAGTTTAACAGCGACATGTGTTGAGCCCACATAATTTGCTCTTGAAATAAATTAAACTGTAAAATCTGACTGCACAAACACAAAAACAAAACATTAATCACTTACTTCCCATTTAAAAAAACTCATGTTTAGTTTGCAGTTCATATCGCCTAACACAAAGACCAACCTCACATCGCATTAATCAAATGAGGCAGCAAATAACAATAACTTTCATTATTGATCAGTCTGTAGAGCACTTTCTTGAATAATCATTCAGTTTTTTTTCTGGCATTTTAAAAAAAACACCCTAAACATTTTATAAATTATCAACAAATTTGTGCATTCATTTCTGTCTAATCATCAATCAATAAATGGTTGCAGTTTGTACATTAATATAAAATAAACCTTTAAGGGAAAACAGCAGATGCATTGTGTCACACAGCAAATGCCATACATCTAATTAGAATGGCTACTGACTGGGTTGTTGCTGATTAACGAAACCGATCATAAAAGAACAGCAAATGCATCCATTTCTGGGTGACTTACTACCAAGACTGACAATTTTCTGGGGTAAAGTCCCATTTGTTCTGAATCAAAGAGCACATCATGCACACAATTGTCCTACAACTGTAATAACATCTTAACAATACACACAACCAACTTTCCCTTTCACCATTTAGGGTAGAAAACCAACATCATGTGAAGGGTTTCACAGCATAAAAAAAGCTCTGAAAAACTTTTTAAAAATGCCCAATAACTGGTCACTTGTTCTCCCCAATGGAAAAAGTCCAAAACCCGTCACAGCTTAAACTGGATTGACTACGTTTTCCAATGCTGACAAAACAGGCAGCTGTGAGTAAACTGCACTGCATCAAGTATTCTATGAGTCATTGGTGTGGGTATTCTGAGGAAAGGCCTGGGGTAAAGGAACATGTCTAGTTCTGGCTGCTTTGGCTTTACATGGCTGTTTTTCTACTGAAGTCTGTCAGGATCCCAACCTAAAACTACTAATGTGGACTTTATGAGGGGTGTGGTGCTGTCAGAAATAGACCAAATCATCTGCATAAATTAAAGGATGTGCAGGCAAGCAGCCACAGTTGAGTTTGTTCTTACTCACAAGAACAACTGCTGTTGATTATGCACAAAGAAGGGCTCAAAGTATACAAATACACTGGCTGATGAAACTCCAGCATACATAGTTTAATTTGGAATGCAGTCTTCCCTCACTTTTTCCTTTAAAAACATTCCACTTATTTCTTTGGTAAAAACTAAAGATATATATAAGTCATAGCTATATGAGATGGACTCAATAATAGAAACACCAGTGTGTTTATGGCAGTACAATTCAACACAATCTCAAGCTGCAGCCACCAGAATGACTTCAGTTCTCATTTCTCAGTGTATTTTGATTAAACTGGACATTATGACCTTCATGAAGGTAGGCTTAACTGCAGAACAGTTGTTTAGACTACATCACTCTTTGCCAAGTGCCTGATAAACAAGCACTAGCTTCACAGTTTTTTGAGAAGAAGTGAGGAGCACATATTAGCCTTGACAAGACACACAAGTATATGCTCAAAGCACAGAATAGAGAGCTAACTCTTGAGGCCATATTACCTTTTACAGCACATACATGTCTAACATAGCACAGGCTATTTCTGTCAGGTCAGTTACACACATCGTAAAGTCAGTTGAACAACCTCACTGCACCATAACATGCTTACATGTTAACACAGCCTTTCGAGATTTCTTTGTTTAGTTTTCAAGCCAGATATTTATAAAACTTCAAAAGGTACCTTTAATCAATAAACTACTGTTATCACAAAAGGGGACAGTTTAGTTCCTTAGCCTGCTAGCAAGTCGGGACTTGCTGTCTACAAATAACGTATCAAATTAAGCTTTTCCTTGAAATTAAGCCGCTTTTCAGTGGTCAGACACTTAACGGGACAGTACCATTAGCCTCTTCCCAAACTTGAACCTACGAGCAGCCTCTGAACCTGCCGGGGTCTGTCTGTCCTTGGTAGGCGAGGCCCTGCGTCATGGGGTAACGTCTGTTCAAGGTTTAAGTTAGCTAACAGCTAGCCGGGTCTTGAATTAATCATTCGAAGCTGTTTCTTTCCTTGATACAGAGCTCAGCTAAGTGTTTGGTTTCCAACCTACCTGGCTTACCGCTGACAGAGAACGGCCAAGCGTACGATATACACATCTGGATCGTGATAACATAGCGCTAGCTGGCGGCTGTGTCCTTAATTGACAGCAGTCAGGGAGCGGTACGGAAGCTCGCTCGTTCCAACCAGACGAGGCGGTCCGAGTGGAAGGAACCACTGCAGCTGACCAGGAGGGGGATACTGGGGTTCTCCACAGCGGGACCTGGGAGAATATGAAAGTCGTACCTAACACCGTTGACTAAAACCTGACACTAAGTACAAAGAGGACGATAATATATTAATTTTTTTTCACGTAATACAATAAAAAACCTTAATTACAGGAACAAGGACTGTACCATTAACCTGCCTGTTTAACATACCAATGCATACTGTTATATATCGAATTAATCTCACATCAGGGAAAGTGTCAGACATTAATACACTTTTTAATTAAGAACTTAACACTATTCCTCTTATAGTCCATGAACAGTGGGCTGTACGGTTAAAATTAAATATTTAATATTATTAAGTGTGGTAGAGAGGGGATAGGTCAGGATTAGGCCACACCTTCTGGCTAATGTGAGGGTCTCACTTGGACCAGTACAAATAATTGAGTCAGTTCTCCTGCCAGCCCCAGACTTGCAGCCTCCTCGCGTGCTTTTTCGACAGGCAACAGGTGGGTCATTGGTTAGATTATACTGTATATTTTTTAACGTCTAATTTTAAAAAAATGGTGTCCATGCTACCTGTGCTATAAAACTAATCAGAAATGATATTTCATTAGTGGACAATACATGATTATGTTTCATTTTCAGTTTGTATTACTGTTTGCAAAAACACAATATTTCTTACAGATAATGTCACATGTTCAAGAATTCTGTGTAGCCATTGGATTTTTATTTTCTTATAACACCTGCATTATATAATTACATTGTTTTTTCCACTGTTGTTTTTTGTAAACCCGGCAAGCAGGATCCAGGTGTTTCAGGCAAAGGTATGTTTTCTTTAAGCAACACTTTCCTTGATAGCTGCACTGCTGAACACATGTCCTCTCTTCAACCTATTCCCAAACCATCAAATTTTGATTCGCCAGGTATATCTGTGACCTTACAGAAAGACAGTAGGAACATAAAAATTCTACCAGAGAATGCTAATTACAGCAGGAGCGAAGCTGGTTCAAGTTTGATCTGTTCCAGCCAGCTGGAGCTCAATCCATCCAAAGACACTGGACCTTCATTCACAAGACGGTATCCATCACCTGCTTCCAGTTCTTGTGGTCATCATGATTGGAACTTGAACAGTGGCCATCAAGCAAAACGTGCCAGAGTAGAAAATATCATCCAAGGCATGAACATCTCACCTGTTATGCACTGCACAGATGTGGAGACAAATCAGCGCAAGGAGTCAGATGGCATGCATGAAAATGAAAGGATCCCAGAACTTCCTTTACATCAGGGTAGAAGTGGATCTTTCGGCATGGGTCCCAGCCAGATAACAAGAAAGCGGCTTGAGCGTGAGTATCAACACTTCAGAGAGAGCAGAACAAGATTTAACCATGTGGATGTAGTGACCCACACCAAAAACAGCAGTAAAAGGGAGAAATATTCCACCTGTAACAATCCTTCTGAAACATCTCCAAGAGACAGATCTGCAGAATCATACAGAGAGTTTGATAGTGGTGCAAGTAGAAAATATCAAGGATGGAAGAAAGTGAAGCTGATGAACTACGTCCAATCCAAACCTGAGAGGATAAAGCTAATGGCGGATGTTTTAAAGTATGAACTGTCCAGAGCTGTCAGTAGGAGTGTTGACTCTATTTTCAAGAGCATGTCACTTCTACACACATCCCCAAATGATGAGGCCAATGTAAAGACTGGTGTGCCACTACATTCACCAGTTTGTGATGACAAACTCAAATTTTCGTGTTGTGGGAATGCAGAAGTGCAAGTTCCAGATGTTCAAACTGAAGCTATGTCTCTGGTTGTGCAAAAGCCTGCAGTAGAGAGAGCCAACAGGCTTGTCCCTCAGTCCAGATCAAGAGATCACCATCATTCCAAAACTCCAATCCCCTTTAGTTATGAGTCCGCTCTGCAAGAGGACCAGCTGCCAGGGAAGAATTACAACACAGCCCGACAAGATACTCTCAGATGTTTTCAAGATGCGTACTCTGAAGTTAGTCAAGCAAAGTTTGAGAAGTTTAACACACATTGGAATTCAGTCAAAGTGAGATCGAAGGTCAACTCCAGATCTGTCAGAAGGCCTCAGACTTGTACTGTGTCTGTAGATCCAATGATTTTGCAAAGCCTATGTCTTCCTCATGTTAAGATTGAGACCGAAAGCCTGGTGAAGAACAATCTGTACATGCTGAATGTATCCTTTACAAGTGTCTTTAATTGATTTAGTATATTTCCTATTCTACTAGCTTTTTTGAAACGCCAAGTAGCAGTCAGCAGTCACCAAAGTTGTCTGATATTTTTTCCTTGCAGCACCTGACAATTTGTTCTCTGTCTACTTGAGGTTCTAATAACCCATTCTGTCTAAAACATCTGTGCCATATGTTAATTCACCAACAAATTTTAACACTTAACAACCTCTAAAATTTAAAAAAAAAAATGCAGTATCTCTATTTGTCCTGAATTGTAATGATTTCTTTGAGAAAAATATTTTCCAGCCTCACTGACTAAAAAAGTTATATTATCTGCGATGTCTAGGATGTTTGTGTGTTTATCCTTGACACTGGTGCATTTAGGAGGGCCTGACCACAAATCATCTGAAAAAAGCAAAGCTTATGTTCTTCTACACTCGCTACCCAAGCTCACTGGTACTGAAGATGTGTTTTCATGATGTAAAGGTGAGAAAATGCTTGAAATATTAAGCTGCATGATTTCTCAACATATTTGGGTCTTTTTGTGGTTTACGCATTTTTTCAAAAAGTGACTAATATAAACAAAGGAAAAATAAAGATATGTAGCATGTAACACAAATTTGGTAGAGTTTTTGTATTCTGCTTTAAAGCAAGCACATTATTTGCCATTTTGAGTAAAAGAAAATTCTTAATTAAAAAAAACTTTAAAAAGTTTTAGTATTTTAAGAGTATTTAATGTTTTGTGAGGATAAAATAATTTAAAATTAATTTTATGAGTTTAAACGGCAGCTTGTCACAATAGAAAAAATAATTGTTTCCAGACAAGAGAAGACAAATAATTTTTATTGGTCAACAGCGTTATAATTAAACAATCACATACTGCATTTCTGGAAAACTGTGTGTAAAAATGACAACAAAGAGATCTGGTTAAATACAGTTTATTTGTGTTATTTGCTTTATTTTTTTTCTGTACACCATTAAACATATCAAGCAGTTTATCTTTTACATAGCAACAAATTCATTACACTCTGCCAAATACAGGGAAAAATGATACAAGACTAACAGTTTATCATCTCACTTACCTCTCTTTCTGTTTTGTCCTCAGTTCACACGCTGCATCACCTCTCAGCTCATCAAATGGTTCAGCAACTTCAGGGAGTTTTACTACATCCAGATGGAGAAGTTTGCCCGGCATGCTTTCACTGAAGGAGTGGCTGACGCAAGGACTCTAACTGTGGGAAGAGAATCAGAACTTTTCAGAGCTCTAAACATGCACTACAACAAGGCCAATGACTTCCAGGTAACTGATCATACACACTGTAACTCTTGTTGCTCTGAATGTACAAAAGACTGGAAAAACAGCCTTCAGATTTGTCACTCAGTTATATGTAATGTATTTTTTGCTTTTAGTGGTAGTTTTAAGTTCTCATTTTTAACATGCAGAGCCCAACAAAGGATTTATATTTGTTTGAAGTGTGTTATGTACTTCTGATTATTAGTCTTAAAACTTAAAATATTTTTCTGTTTGCTTCACCACATATCAGTCTCTTCATTTGCAATTGTTATAAACTTTAAAAGAAAACAATGAGAGATAGTGGCTTTATAAAAACTTGTTGAACAAGTGTTCCTAGTGTTTTGTAGGTTTAATAATACACACAATATCAAATTGGTTTTGTAATGGGTGCTATTTGCTGTAATATAAAGTAAAACAATATATTTTAGACATGCTTAATTATAAATAGAGGTCCTGCATGTGTCAACACGTATCTCCAACTTGTTATATTAGATAAGGTAATATTACAATTATGCAGAAACCAAGGAAATTAATTTATGTTATGCCTTATATTTGACAGGAATTCAATTACTTAATATTTTAATTGTTTTTATTTAATTATATTTTCCATAAGTATAATAAAATAAAAGTAAAGATACCCAAAAGCATAACTACTATTTATAAACCACACAAACATGCAGCGACCACTGCTCAGTCATTTAATACACATTTCTGTCCATAGTAAGAAACAAAGGATTCTGCAGTTTAAATATCATCTGGCTGAGCCATATGTTGAGTACTCTGCTTTCAATAAAATGATGCCATAACATTTAGAATACAGATTTCATGTTCTCTAGATAATGAGTCATGAGATTACAAAGAGGAAAAAAACATTACTGTAGTTTTGACAGAAAGTATACAGATGTTTAGTTTGTAAAACTGGTATACATTACACAGTACTGTGCCAGTACCTAATATACACTGAGGTCGTAGCAACAGTATGTGTTAAAGGCCTTAATATAAATGCCTTTAATCTCCTGTCGATTTACAGGTCCCTGGCAGATTCCTTGAAGTTGCTGAAATTACACTGAGAGAATTTTACATTGCAATTTCAGTGGGCAAGGATCGTGATCCATCTTGGAAAAAAGCAATCTATAAGGTAATCTGTAAATTGGACAGTGACATACCAGCTGAATTCAAAAGTCATCATTCTGGGTAAGAACCAAGCAGCAGACATTATGTGCCACAGTGGCCGCTGTCACAATGTGGACTTACTCAAGCATTAATTAATGGACTAACTGTTGTTAATAAAGAGCATACTGTAATGTATAAGATTAATAAAGAAAATGCCTGCACACGTTCTATCTCCATACAGATGGGTAAATATGTATTTACCTTTAATTTGATTATTTATTCTCAATGAGGCTATTCACATTTGCAATTTAAACCATATATTAGTATTAACTCTAAATTACACAGATAAAGATTTAACTTAAGATCTAACTTATTTATTCATAGATAACTTGTTTATTCATAAATAAGTAAGGTGCAATAACATGAAACAGAAAAAAATTTCAAGTAAAAATAAAAAAATAAATAAACTTTTCTCTTACATGTGTTGCCTGTGCAGTGTTGGGAGGATGAAACATTTAAAATAGGGCAGAGATAAAGACTTTTTCCAGGACTCTTGCATAAAACAAAGTTAATCAACAGAGCAATGGCTATGGTAAATGAGGGATTTCTCGACTCCCAAACGTTCCTTTAAGCATCATTAGGGCCGCTGCCAAAGTAGAAAAAAATCACTTTATTATGTACTGACTACACAAGATTTGCAGACAGGCAGTCAGAAAGTTAATCAGAAAGGGACTCTTGGATTTAGGACCACTTGTAAATGGTTGCAGAAAGACCAGATGATACAGTTGGCACAAAAACAAAAGACAATGGACTCCATCACTGTAGTGTCCTTCCACAGTTATTCCTTAAAAACTCCATTAATGAAATTAATTAACTGAAAATGGCATGTTGAACATTGTTTGGAGAAGCCAGAAGATTTCTGAGGAAAATGTAGTGTGGTTAGTTGATGGAGTTAAATAACGGCATCATGAGGTACGGTAGTATGATGATATAATGCATAGTTGCTAAATCTGCCATGTAAAATGGCAAAGAAGCCAACATTTTTGACACCATTTGGTCAATTAAATGTCTTAAAGCCAAAAGTGCAACACAAAACACATTTCTTTTTTTCCAGAAACATATTCTTTAATAGTATATAATACAGTCCACTTGGAAAAAAATGTTTATATAATGCTATATAATATTCATCACAGCTCAATATTGCCATTCCACTTTATATACAATGTGTGTCAAATCTCCTAGCTGACACTGTACAAAATGAGAATTTACTTAAATTTTACAGTTACTAAATCATTAAATTATGTTTATCAATGGACTTGGAACTAAAACATTTTTTTTGGTTTCCCATCAAAACTTAGCAAGATACATAGATCTGCTTTTCAAATGGTATACTGTGGCTTGCTGTTCAAATCAAACATGGTCTCCATCAGTGGTTCTGTGTGTCCCCTCATAACTGATGATCCTTGCTTTGTCTTCAGTTGTTGATAATCCAGAAGAAATCTTTTGTGTGATTGTGTCGTAAATGTAAAATTTACTCCAAAAAGTGAATACATTTCTTTACATTGTGATACATTTACCAAGACAATAATGCTCAGGAAATTTACCCACTGGATTAGCTCTGGTGCTTGAACCTACTCAAATTATGATCCTAAATACTTATCAAAATATTTCAAATGATTCAATAATTACCGCCAACTGGAACTGAACCTGTTTAATGTTCATAGGAATGGTATTTCAAGGAGACAGACTTTTATTCTTTCAATACTTTGATATAATGTGCGCATATGTGGACACAATAAACATCTTTATAATCCTCATGAATTTCTAGAAAACTCAACTGCAGCAAGACCATCAGTATGTTTACTTAAGTTTACTCCATTAAAAATCGAATTATTGGGTTAGTCCAACTAATACATGTAACATGTTACCCTGTGTAAAGCTGCACTAAGTTTTATTTCTCTAAGTTGGACTAACACAACCAGATAATGCAGTTGAGAGTTGATTTACTGCTGCATGTATGTGCTTCAATTGGACCATAACTGAGGGGCCTTGGCATTCTGCCCATAGTCTACAGTTCCCATGCCAGGCTTTGACCCGAAGGACGAACAGCACAAATTCATAAAAGACAACTGGGGAGCAAACAAGATAACATGGAAAGTGCTCGAGCAGGAAATACACACTTTTGGACAGATAGACACACAGTTTATGCTGTGT
>JAPZDZ010000010.1:8692086-8702459 GCA_029783805.1 Acanthurus tennentii
ACAAGAACAGTAGTCCAATTAAATGGTGTAATTGAGCTATGAACATAGCTCCACTTTACAGTGCATGGAAACGTACTGACTGAAAACTGCACTTGATTATGGTATTTTTTTTAAACTCCTGAATTATCAAAGAGAAAAAGGGCTGGGCAAATTTTAGAAGCTTCATAGTATATTTAAAAAATACTGCACTATATACTCCCAGCCTCACTTATTTTAACTGACTGTCCACATATAAATTAAGTTAGTTTTCATCTTGCTTCAAAGTTTAACTGAATTGTGAGACATTTTTACTTATGTAAACCAAATAAAAGCACTTCATTTGCATCGGCCTTTCTTTAATAAGTCTTATGGTTAATTGTGGGCTATGTTAAAGTGCATTTTGTGATAACATACAATAATCAGTTGAATATGGTACTGTCAACATATCTATTTTGATTTTGAATGTATAATTGTGTTAGAAAAAAAGATAAAAGAACTGAGTTAATAAACTTCAACAACTCAAATACTATGTGCATCCTTTTCTGTATCATTTACTCACTATAAAGTCGCCTCCCGTAAATTCATTAAAACTGTCTTTTTCTTCACAACTGATAAACAAAGGCTAAATTGATGAGTATAATCAAATTTTACAATGAAAATTATCTGTTTGTCTTTTGCAATGATACTAAGTAAAACACAGTGAAATTGTTTTTTCTGTTAAGACCCAAAAAATTAACATTTAGAAATATTAAAAGCAGGCAGATCAGGTCTTGTTTACAGGGGTAGATGTAATTTGTTGTTGTTGTTCTCAATCATAGTTCCTTTTCTAAGTTTTCACTTTTTACTTACCTTGATTTTCCAGGTCTGACAGTAATCAGCTTAAATGTAATGACAATTTACAATACTCCCCCTTCATATCATATGCAAGCAAGGGACATTCAAGTATAGACAGTATGTTGTTCATCTCCCACTGTGGATTCACAGGTCCCTGACACATTTTATATGAGAATTTTATATTGCCATTTCAGTGGGCAAGACTATGGAAGAAACTATAGAAGAAAACAATCTATAAAGTGATCTATAAATGTACAAGGTGAAGCACCAGCTGAATTAAGAAATCACTGATCACTCTGGATAAGAACCAGGCAGAAGAAACCATGTGCCACAGTTGTTGTTGTCACACTGTGGACTTACCAGTACCTTGATTAGCAAACTATTGGCTGTCTAATCAGGAGCTTACTATCATGTAAATAATGAAGTATATTTGTGCACACATCTCATCCCCATACATAAGACAAACTAAGGTCTGCACTAAACAAAGGAATCATGATGCATCATGAGGTAGTTTGAAATATTTATTTAGGTATTTTAGTCATATTATGCAAGAACAATACAAATTTTTAATGATGTGAAAGTTTAATTAGTTAAATATCTAAAAGTAAAAATAATTCTTAATTCTTTAATAAGCACATTTCACTCTGCATTAAAAAAAACAATTAACTCGTTTTTGCAATTCTGTATGTTTGTACAGGAAATATAAAATGGAAATAGCATTATTTCTAAAACTACTGAATCAGTAAATTTTGTCTTTTGTGTCACCTGCCCCTTACAGAGTCAAATAGCAACATTTCTGATACTCTTCCATACTCACCATGTGGAGTATCCACTTTTCAAATAATACACTGTGGCTTGCTACTCAAATCAAACATGGTCTTCAATAGTTGCTCTGTGTGTCCAGCCATAATTGATGATCCTTGTCTTCAGTTGTTGATATCTCAGATGAAAATTTAACATGTGAAAATTGTGGACCTTTTGCTTTGAAAGTGTAGAGTTTGTAAATTGGAAATACTTCAAATAAGTGTATGAATCTGCTTTTACTGTCATATATTTACTATGACAAATACAGTCAGTGAGACTAAATGTGAGACTAATATGCATTGTGCAGACAGACATTTTAACTGAACGGTTAATTTTTTGTGAAGAATTCCACAGAAGCCTCAACTGCAGCAAAACACTGCCATTCTTTTTTTTTTTTTAAATAAATTATTAATGAGAACAATGGTCAAGCAGGATAGATTCTAGTATATCTTTAGTGTGCCACTGTAACAATATAGCACACTAAGTTCCATTATCCTTTTGGCTGCATATAAATTTACAGGCTCTTCAGTTTTTCTTAAGTTGAAATTACTTGTGAGATACTTGGTGCAAACCAAAATAAAATACTTGATTTGCATTGTTCTTACTCACTAACATTAATATTATGGGTTATTGTTGGTTATGGTTATGTGGGTTAGTCAACATATGTAGTAATTATCAGCTACAAGCAACACAGATTAAACAAAAAACATTTTTTTTAAATTGCTGCTGCAAGCACATGCCTTATTTCAATCTTGACGGAATGATTAATGGCTCCTTCTTGAGTAAAATTCACTCTTGTATTGTTTACTTTAAATATAAAATTATCTAAAAAAACTGATGAGGACGACCACTATACAGTGATGGGGCAATACACAAAAGTGTTGAAGTTGTAAAGGAACCAGATAAATTTGCATTTTATGTTTTATGCTGAAATTTGTTATGTAAACCAGACCAAAAAAGAAGTGCAGAGAAAGTTATGAAAGACAAAAACTTTTCCAATATTAAGAATAAGTCAATGGACCAAGAACTGCAGCACCCGGTGGTGTCATTGCACAAACTTCCATCCAATGCCAACAGAAGACGAATCATTCTGCTGCAATAAATTTCTGTGTGGATGCTGTTGCTGAAGCCAGAGAGTCTGTGAATGGGATACTATGATGGAAAGTTTTGCTCCTCACTTGGAGATGGTGCTGGAGCTGTGTTTACCTCCACTCTAAGTGATTTCTGTGGTGTTAAGACATTTGATTTTCTCTTAGTAATCACAACAGATCAATGAACCTGAGTGCATGAAACCAACTGGTGCTCAAGCCGATGGGTGACACATTGTGAGTTCAGTGGTGCTTGCTTTTGGCTCATTCCATTTTCAACATGGTGGCCAAGTTACAATCTCTCTCATAATAAAGCTTAACAGACAACTGAGATATGTTACTGACATTCTGTCCCAAAAAATTGTGCCAAGAAATATGCAATACAGTAAAATAATGTTGATTTATATTTAATCAGCACTGCCTAGTTTACCAGTTTTGTTCTGGCAAACATAATGGTTACTGGCCATTGTAAAACTCCCCAAGTCTGGGGCATTATCTGACTAATAACATAATAACTAAGGGACAGTCATGAGAAACTCTGTGTAAGTGGAGTCTTATTTAAAGCCACCTAAATAACAAGAATGAGCTTGGAAGCCAGAAACTGCTTTTTAATGTTGCTTTTTGTGGAACTTAATCAAGCAGCACTAGCTTGACTTGCATTAACTTTGTTAAACAGTGGCCTGTTCTGTATTTTTTGCTAAAAATGTATATGTGTTGCTGCTGTATGTTAATTTAGAAAAGCACTGCAGATAAAAAAAATATGGTGAAAGGTAATGGTCAAAGTACAAGAATTTGTTTGCTTGGCAATGTCAGGTAACTCAGATAAGCACCAAGAAGCTACTTTGCGCAAACTAGTGGCATTGGCATCAGAAGCCTGTGGGCAGTGCAATCTGGCAGGCACTGCTAGCACAGCACTGTGAGCAGGAAAACACAGCTTTCCCAGTATTCACAGCATGTATTTAGGACTACATTTAAAACCAACATTAACTGGATATTAACAGAAATATAAGACTTTCTATTGATGAGCGCAAACAACTAAAGAAAGATTCTCCAAGTCAGTATTTTGGTGAAACTTTTATTCTTTTGTCTTCCAAGTCAGCATGTTAACAGTGCTACATTTGTACAGTACAGAAAGCATAAACAGTATGAAACAACAAGAAACATGACTGAGTACAATAAAGGATAAACAGGCAGAAGAAACAGTACAGACTCATGAACCACAAATTTATTTGTGACTAACCAAAGTGGCTTTTTAAGAATAAGAAAAAAATGTACTGTATCCTTTTCAATAAAATAACTAAGAATTTAATAACTATTGTTGATGTCAACTTGAAGAGTTTCATGTAAGCTTCAGTGTTTTCACATTCTGGACACCTGCAGGAAAAAAAGCAATGATTGATGATTTGGTCAATGACAAGGTTGCTTGTGGTGTCATTACAATTACGTTAAACTTAAATCACACAAGTATTTAAAAAAAAAAAAAGAAGGTTGTTTAAATTGGGGCTTGGTTAAACAGTCTGATTGCTAACATACGTACAATGACGTAGTAAGAAAAATTTACAAGTTCTGTAAAAAAATTTGTGAGATACTTATTTCTAAATAAAGTTGTATTATTTACAGCACTTAAGCTCTGAAACAACTTTTTTAAAAAATAGGTTGAACAAAGATTCTTAATAATGATTTTTAAGATGTACATAAAGTAAACTCTTAATGTAGGAGTCGTAATTAGATTGGTTACCAGGTTATTAATGCTATTATATAAGCTTCTAACTTTTTACCATGAACAGCAGCCAACCTAACAACATTATACAAAACAGGAACTTACTTACCTTTTACAAAGGGAAAAGTGGGGATTAGATTTTTTTTTTTTTAGAAATATTTTGTTCGGTTGAGAGCTCTTTGTGCCAGCTGTCCACTCTCATCCGTTATTTTCTCCCAGTCGGTTTGACCAACCACAAAACCAATAGCACGCTTTCGATCTGCATCCTTCTGTTCTTCAAGATCAGCCCATCGAACCTTAACAAAAGGGAGTGCAACCAGGGTCTTGTGTTATGAACAGGGAATGGATGATTATATAAAAGATAAATCTGCAACATAAGAATAGTTATTCATATCTGCCTAACCTTTGACCAAAAAGGTATACCTCCTAACTGCAGTGCCTGCAATTTTGTATTGTCAGTATTGTCATGTTGCCTCACTGGCTTACAAGTACACTGACCACAGCCACAGCTCTGTTGCACAGGGTGTCAAATTTACCCTTTTCTTTCCTGGTGCGGACATGCGTGTGGCATAGTCGTCTGGCAGCTGAAGGTAGTGATCCAAACCTGCCACATCCTCTCGTTTCCTCTTCCCACTGCTCCCCAGACCATCCAACTTGTCTGTATTAATGGAAGATTATTGTTTAGGTCATCTCTGGTCCCCTACAAAAAAATCCTGCTAACCCCATCATTCAAATATTCATTTATCCATTAAAAGTCAGCTTCAAGAGTTCCAATCTTTAGCCTTATAAACAAGTTTTGATCTTTTCATTCCAGTGGTACATGAACCCTAACTCTTCATATGATGACTTACTTTATTCTCTGCTTTTTGGTTTATAAAATAGAAACAAAAGTGGACTTTAGTGAAGCCAGCTATGTTTGAAGCTTCTTTCAGTCCTTACAAGTATCTTTAATTGTCGTCGTGTTGTATACATATAGTGTAACAATTCACTAATGGAATAATTTTTCCTTATTTACTTGACATACGCAGCGTAAATAGAAACAAACAGCTATAATACATAATAAACATCATAAATCAGGCTGAGGAAGTCAGTCAGAACAAAACCAAGGAAATACCTACCCAGTTTTGCCTCAGATGTGTCCATCTCCCATTTGCTTTTTGGAATGTAGCCCTATATTATACAAAGAAACACTGCAATGGTTAAACATCTGGAGCATACAGGGATAAGAGAGGGAAAGAGAAAGTAGGGGTTGGCTGAAAAGACAAGAGACTGGTTTATCAGCGGTAAACAGACAACCAAGACAACTGAAGGATGAAACTACACAAGGACTTCTCTAGTTAAGACATAAAATGCAACACTAGCATGCAAATATTTTGCTCTTGCAAGTTAGGAGACAATAATATTTCAGTTGTAGCTCTTGGTTCTTGGCCACATGCTAAAAAGAAAAACAGTGCAAAACAGCTGCTGTATGCTTTAGAGAGCATAAATGAATGTCAAGTTACTTGCATAAAGTAAAAGTGTCTTGCAAATATCTTTGTGCTTGCACATCAGAGGATAAAAAAGCAAAACAAGCAGTCAGTCTCCAATCATGTCATCTGCCTGCATAAGCACAAAACTCAAAGAGTTCTGCACAAAAGTTAGAGTTCATGTAAACACAAGCAGCACTAACAGCATCACTTTTCCTTAATCAGTCAGTTTTCAAATTACAGTTTGTTTTTTTTTTTGGCTGACTAGTTACCAGCAAATTGATGACTTACCAATAATAAGCACCAGTCAGTTCTTAATTAAAAACATACTGCTGTATTTTTTTAACATATGTGTTAACTCACTTGTCAGTGAGTTAACACATGTGTAATAAAACCCTATAGAATAGTTTTATAATATTTGGAGGAAGCAATATTAGCACTTTTTTCTAGCTGAAATAAAATTAATTTAAGCAAGCAATAAATTATTTATTCAAAAACATGTGTCACTATAAAATTAATTCATTGATGTGTTAGACAGGGGTGATAGCTTCTTTAACTACTTATATATTCTGTCATATTTGAGCTTAAGATCTTGCTGTTTTTGTAAACTCAGAATAAAGTTTAACCAGCTTTTATCTCTGTTAGGTTCACATTCAGGGGCTTCTTTAAGACTGCCAGGACGATGAAGTTTTTGGACCCTGGATAGGGGGATCTATGAAGGCAATGCGGGCAGGAAGTGGCACTGCTATGGGCACCAGAACCTGAACTTAAGGCACAAAATACTATAACATGACAGGACGGGCTAAAGCCAGCTGGTTAGCATGCTCAATTCAACAGATATCTCTGTAATTAAAGAACAAAAAACAAAATAGTGTAGGTCTCCTTGACATAATATCAGACGTTTCCCCCACATTCTGGTTATCATTTAACTTCCACTTTTTAATGTTTCAAACTAAAATCTTACACTGCATCTTAAAGAACTCAAAAAATTCAGACTTTTTTTGCTGTTCATTGTATTATTTGTTTTTTTTTTAAACTTTGAAAGTCTTTTTTGTCTACTTTTTTTTGTCTAAATACTTTTATAAAAAATAAAAGGTATTTTCTTTGTTGTTTTCTTTTTACTATTCTTTCTGATCAGACCTCTGCTCAGGTTTGTGGTGGGTTGAGCTGTATTGGCACATTCGAGAATCACAAATATGTCAATCAGTCGCACTCTGTACAGGCCCACCTGATCCTGAATAGAGATTTCACCACTAATAGAAAAGCTTAAGAGGCTATTAGGATGTAAACTTTTTTTCATTATATTTGAGGGCCATACTGCAATGTTGACCAGTCATTCTTAACTTGATTGTATGTACATGTGGAATGAAAAAGAAAAAAGATTAATGATAAAGATGCACTTAATTTCCCCTTGTCCAGAGTTTTATGTACAAACCAAAGCTTGATGATTTAAACTGAAGAAAGGAGGCAATTGTGCAATTAAGCACATCACTGTGCTCTCAAGTAAAACACATCACTGTTAAGACAGAGATAATCTTGCTTTGTAACTACGCTTTTGAGTAGACAGCCAGCTATGTTGTGAACATTATTTGTTCACATACTTGACTATGTTCGGTACGTGTTACAAAGGACACCTCTATGCACGCCAGAGTACTCAAACTCATGTGTGAAACTTTTAGATATGCAAGGTGTAAATAAATATGGCCATACTCTGGGATGTTAGCATTTTGTTAATTCTGAGATCACAGCACAAAGAGTTACTGCATATTCAGCCTCTTGGAGTGATGCACAACCACCACTCTAAGAGACAGAGAAAAATACAGTAGCAATGTTACCTTGAGGGAATTTTACTTAAAGATTGTTTGTAATTGTAAGCATCACATTTTCTCAACATTTTTTTTAATTGTTACCCATTGTGATTGAAGTGAAAATTAATCAAAATAGTGAAGTTGTGCTAAGTTAAGCAATGACCTGGAATAAAATATTAAAATATTATCATGTTTTGAGGAAAACTATCATAGATGTCCAGTTTTCATCCTTTTGTAGCTCTGTATCATCTCCTCCAACAGCATGACATACATTACCGTAATTTCCGGACTATAAGCCTCTACTCTTTTCACACGCTTTGAACCCTGCAACTTAAACAATGATGCAGCTAATTTATGGACGAAAGTAAACGAGAAAGTGTGTGACAAAGTAATTCTGAGGCTGTTCAATTCCTACACTGAGGAAGACAACTTTAGTGGTTTTAGTGCGTAGGAGGAAGATGAAGATAGCGATCAATGACTTTTCTGGTAGGTTACTGTATTTTTTTTTTTTGGACCAGTCTTGTTACAGGCACTGTTTGGAAAAATACATTTATTTAATTAAAAGTTTAAAAATCTTTCTGTGTTATATTTTTCTGTGTAAATATCCCATGTTACAATGTGAACATTTGTGGCTTATAGACAAGTGCGGCCTATATATGTACAAAATCTTTTTTCTTTTTAAAATTAGTAGGTACGCCTTATATTCTGGTGCACTCAATAGTCCGAAAATTGCGGTACACTATTTCACTTGTTCTAATTTATAAAAGATCCCATATTATGCCCCTTTTTGACAGTATAAATAGGCCTCAGAGGTCCCTAAAGCATGCCTTTGAAGTTTCTTGCTTAAAACACTACTTGAATCATGAGCTTGGGCATGCCCATATACCCCTTTATTTTAGCCGTCTTCTAAACATGCTGTTTCTGTGCCTGTAGCTTTAGCCAGCTGGTTAAAAAGCTTCCCAGTCATTATAACAGATGAATCTTACCCCCTTCTGCATTTTTATTATGTTGGCAATACTACATTGTGTTAGTATATTAATAGAAAATCCCATGACATGTTAGCATCAAGTTAACAGGCTAAGTCCATTGCAATTCTGGAGACAGAGAGGGCATGTTGACATATTTCCTTGTATTTAGCATGCAGTTCTACTGCTGTTGGTTTCATAACAAGGTTTTGGAAATTATAGTAAACTAAACAGACTGTCAGTAAGGGAATTCAGACAACCATAGTGTTTTGGAGTGACTTCTTCCTCAGTGTTTTTCTCAAGTGTGTGCTCCTGTACAGAAATGGTGCAGAAATTTAGCACATATTGATTTATGTGAATGGATGCTCAGGAGTATCGATGTAGCTCAGTCCATCTGCTTGAAAAGCAATAAATTTGGTAACAACCCCAGTGAATGAACCTCAATAACATATACTCTACCGCCTGAGTTCACAATAGATGCTACCCCTATTAGGAGCAGTGCTAATGCCACTAGTTGAACTAGTTAAGTATACAGTGATGCAGATTAAACATGGCAAAATTTCTCGAGACTTAGGTCTGGACAGTCAGTGCTGATCCATTCTTGAACTTCAGTTTTGTACAAGCCCTCAGACAAAGAAAAAAAGACGAAGTAATCTGAAGTAAAAATGGTTAGCGCACAGATACAACACTTTATTATGTGTTGTAGGGACATTTCTACCAGAAATAAAATTAATTCATTGGGTCTTTACAGGGTCAGATTTTGGAAGTAGATGAAGACTTTTGTGCTTGTTCCTGTGGCCAACAACAGAGCACATTACACATCTTCGTTGGTCCACCGCAGCACTTTAGTGAGGAAAACGATGACAACTGTGGGACAGACATACTCGCATTCAGGGGGCAGCACAAACACGCAGCACTGAGAGTATCAGCTTGCTGGAGGTGTGGCAAAGGGGCTGGGGACACATATTTTCTTCTGAAGACCATATAAAAGTGTATTTTGCATAATATGGGACCTTTAATCTAACAGTATGGTTGTAGATGACGTTTCTGATGTTTTCTGCAAGCATTTTGCAATTAACAATTTTTACTTTGAAGCTACACACCTTTTCTCTTTGAGTTTTATAGATTTTGCATTATTTTCTAGTAATCCAGGACACTACCTTTATGCTGAAATGACAACACAAGGCTACAAGCGGTTTGAGCCAGTCTGTAAAAACTGGATTTTTTTTTACCACTGATTTCTATACATTTGTTGATGGTAGCTGCTTCTTGTTGGCTGTGGCCCACCCACATGCTCTCTCCTTGCATCATCATCTTACTTTTTAGGCTCAATATTGTGACATGAAAGAGCGCATGTGATATGTTGAGACGCACCCATCATTCCAACAGGCTGACTGGTAAAGGAGACAAATGCGTAACAGACTTTCATAGGAAAGTCATTAACAAAATTATAAGTTATTAAATTACATTGAATTACTCATTTATTATAAGATTTTTGCATTATTGATCAAACATATTACAGGGGGCAAAATTATTGTACAAATATGATAATTTTCCCACATCTGGCAGAGAATCCTTTTCTGCATTTATATCATAAAACTGTCCTAAAATCATACCACACAGATATCAGTTAAAATTGCCGTTAAGTGTTTGATGGTAAAGCAACTGTTAACCAGACAGTTTTCTTCTTTAGATCTTTCTTTTTGCTT
>JAPZDZ010000010.1:8702559-8721111 GCA_029783805.1 Acanthurus tennentii
AAAATTGCCGTTAAGTGTTTGATGGTAAAGCAACTGTTAACCAGACAGTTTTCTTCTTTAGATCTTTCTTTTTGCTTAAAAAAAATTGCATGGTCACAAATTCAATAAGTTTTTCTCAACAGTCCAGTCTTGTAGATTTATTATAAGGGCAAGCCTGCAGGAGGTCTTTCCATAAAGAAGATTTATATTTTCAATAATTTCTAATTAACTAATACATGACTACTACTAACATGACTACATTGGCTAAACCAAAAATTGCTATATAAGCTAAGGCTAGCTCTAGGCTATGCTAATAAGCTTCAAGTACATCAAGAAAGTGTGTGTGAAATGACTTTACTGTCATTTTAAATGCATCACACATATCCCAAAGCCAGAATTCACAGAAGAAACCTGTATATTACTTTTTTCATGATATGTTGCTCTACATTGTCTTAAGAGTTAGAAAAAATTTGTAGGTCTGGAAACATGTGCATGTGTACTCCTAAAACCCTGGATGTGCAACCTGCACATGCATGCCACTTCCCCAAAAAGTTTGTAGTGTGGGCGCTCCTAGACAAAAGCAAATATCTCCAGAGTCTTTATTTGTAACTTAGCCACAAGTGTGTAAAAAGGTTTCATCATATTGTTGCCACTATTGAGGAGAATCTTTCACTGCAACTGAGAGGAATTTGGGTCCATCATAGCATTAATGTTGATATTATCTGTAACAGTATAGGTAATTGAATTCTGTGATTTTTCGACAATTTGTTCAGATTTCACATTAATAATTGTGAAACATGAGCAATATTATAACCGGCTTTAAAAAGGTATCAAAATCTCAACACAAAAACACTCAAGTAACTGATAATAAATGCTTCTGCAAACATGTTTCTTTTACATTTTTGTTTAAGTCAGCTTTCCCCTTATTTTTTGAAATTCATCCAACAGATGAATTAATGTAAATATTTTTTTAATCATTTTGAATATTGTGAATTTTAAACTTTGTAGTTTCAACAAAAAAATAATGAGCAACTGATGACAGATTGGAACATCAAACACAAGAAATCAGAAAATTAAACAGTCTTTTTTCCAGCATTTACATGCATTTTTTTCTTTGGATTTTTTTCTTATTTAAACCATATTTTGTTCTATTTTTCAATAAAAATGTAGCTTTACGTAAAGAAAATCTTGCTTTTAAAAATCAATCTTGCTTATAAAAGACTTAAGCTTAGAAATACTTTTGTTAAAGTAGTACTTTAGCAACCATATTAATTTTAAAACTTGTCATAAAGATAAAAATGATTTCAAACCTAGCTAAAAATAAATTCTAAGCCAATGCTCAAAACAAACCTCGACAGGAACACATGCAGCTGCTCCTTCAGTTGACATACTGTTGCAGCAACACTTAATTTCAAGACTGACTGACAACTGCATTTTGATTAGTTTATATGTTGCTTTCTTTTTATTTATCTGTTCTGCTCTGGTCTTCTTTATAAATTTGATAATTATTACAATAATACTCAACTATATAAAAACATATTGCAGCCAATGGCTTTCCGTGAATTTCACCTTTTTTGCTATTTTTTTCTGTTCAGAACTCACCTTGTTAATAAAACAAAACATGATTAAAAGACCTATGGCTAATAATTAATAAGTGGATAAACTTTATGTGGTAGATGGAAATACTAATAAGTGTAAATGATTTTCTATGGATATTGTTGCTAACTTTTTGTCCTACCAGATCACTCTCTTCTTCCTCCTCTCCCTTGGTTGTCTTGGGCTCGTCATCAGGATTGAAGTCTTCCATTTCAACCTAATAACAGGCGCACATTTTAGCTTGACCCAGGGTCTCATTAAGGACAATAATATAATGAGAAATATCATTTCTTGAAGACCACACCTCTTCTATAGCAGCATCCTGAAGCAGCGACCTGACATCCAAGCGCAACATGTGATGTGGCGAGGGCTCCCAGTTGTTGGATATCTGTGCATAGAATGACCCATAACAATGTGTATGTTCAGTGTATAAGCTTTGGTAAGGATTATTCTTATTTTGAATGTATCTCAGAGAGCTAAATGGTCTAACAGACCTTCATTATATCTTTAAGTGTACGCCCATGAACATTTCTCTTTGCACAGGTTTGAGTGTCTGCAGTGATTTCAGCCAGGTACACCTTGAAACAGGATAAAGGAAAAAACTTAAGTCGACTATCAAATGCAAAAACCTTTTTTCTCACTTGTTCATGAATACAACTCACCTCGAAGCCTTTAGTTTTGGCTGCGCTCCAGAACTGATCAAAATGTTTGACCCTGTCATTAATAGTGTCTAAAATGATGAAGGGGAAAAAGCCATCATCGAGAGTTTTCTTGAATGTTTTAAGCATGCTGCTCCGGTATGTATCCTCCATCTCTGGCTCGTACTCATACTCCAGAACCTACAAAACAGAGTTTTGCATTACGTTGTTTTGCATTTTTAAAATAATTACTGAAATATAGTATCTACCATTCGACACTGCTGGCTTTGATTTCTAACTAAAAAATTTTGCACCTCTTTGTTAGTGTTGCATGTCAAACTCACCTTGTTTTTGACTCTTCTCCCTGTGTCTGGGTCTTTTTCAACTTTTTCAACCTCTGTCATGAAATAGTCGTCCAAAACAAGAACTCTTGGAGGTGCACCCCCACAGTCGACTTCCTTATCCTAAATAATAATTATAAAAGCAAAGTTTTTCTATTACAATTGCTTTGCTTGAAAAGGTATTATTTGTCATGCAAAAAACAGACACTTTTATAGGACTTTGAAGACACTACATGTACAGTGGATGTTAATTTTGTATATTATTATGAAAGTCTAATTGCATTTCTAATAATACCTACGGTTAATTAGGGCTATGATTTGCTAGTATGACTCACCCGGATGAGCTTTGCAACATGGCTTTTTCCACTTCCTGGAAGCCCTCTCATTATGATGACAATCTGTTCAAATATCACTTCAATGAGCATTAAGTCATCAAAAAGCTATATAGTTTTATAAAGAATGACTGTGGCAATAATTATTACCCTTTCAGGTCGAGATAATCTCCCAGGTGGTTTAAGGATATCGTCGATATTCTTGATTTCTGGCTTCCTCTCAACTCGCGGAGGTGGCTGAGGTGGAGGTGGAAGGGGTGGTATGGTGGGAGGCACACGCTCATCTGGATAATTTCTTCTGTCCACTGAATGATAGTGAGTGCAGTTATAAAGTATTTATGTTGTTTTTTCTAACAGGTGTAACTTCTGCTCATTATAGACATACTTTACTAGTTGCAGATTGCTGTTAATCACATGATCTATCATGAAACAAAGCTGATGTTATTGCGACTTAAGTGTGAAGCGTTTCATGGAAATTCTGCAAGACACAACTCAAGTATGCCAACACATATCCATTAACAGATGTTAGATTGAACATACTGTAAGGTGAGGAGCTATGGCTGTAACGCTCAGGCCCACTGCGGTCAGGTCCAGTGCGCTCATATGGAGGTCTTTCATAACCAGGCCTTCCATAATATTCATCCCGATCACGACTGCCACTTCGCTCCTTCACTCGAAGATCCCGTTCTCTCTCCCTGTATCCTGAGCGCAAAGGAGGTGCCAGTGGAGATCTGCAAAGAGGAGGGATCCTGTTAAGTTTGATTTTGGCATCAGAATTTCTTTCTAAAACTGTAACACACTGACGGCTTATCACAATGTTTGACACAGTGTGATATAGTACCTTTCCTCAACCATGGACTGTGTGCTTGAATCAAAAACAGACAGATAGAAAAGAATATTACATATATTCAAAGGCAGTGCACTTCCCTATAGTTTGGAAAAGAGCCATTGCGGAAGCATGTTACCTGTCATCTCTCTCTCTTGGGGGATAGCGCTCCCTCTCAAATCGTTCCCTTTCATATTCAGGTGGAAGCTTCTCTCTGTATAATTCCCTCTCTCTACTGTACTCGCGGCGGTCCATGTAAGAATCTAAACGTCTTTCATAATATGGGTCCCTGCTGTAAGGATCTCTGGGACCACGAGGATCTAAGAGAAGCAAAATAGTTGAATGAACAATGGTTAGAAAATAGCAAAGACAAATTCTATTTGAGTAGGAAAAATAAGCATTAGAGAACTGAAACATACCTTTTTCGTAGCCCCTGTCTGATGGCATTGGGTCAGGCCTCAACACAATTCTCTCACCATAAGAAATCCGCTCAACTGTGGCTCCAGGCTCTGAAACATTGAGTAATAATGTATTAAAGAAAAATCCTGAAACTCAACCTGTTGAAATATCAAATGTGTTCATCTTTGTTTGTCATACCGTGCCCATGACCATAATCCACAGTCTTTGGAATCACTGCAGGTATGGGTGCAACAGAGAGAGGTTGCTTGTAATCTGTGGTGGCCAGCTTAGTATCCACAGGCACTGATTCAGTTATACCTGTTTGTGCAGCTGCATTCATGCCCTAAATTCAAAAGATTTAGGAGGATATTTGTTCAACAGTTTGTTATAAAACAGTAGAGCACTATTATAATAAAAACAAAACTAAGTGAGTGAAAGTGGATGGAAAATTTAAAATGTTGCTGGCATCATCTAGTTGGTTTGAAACCAACTTGCACAACTACTCTGGCCTGGGCAATATGGACAAAAACATAATACCAAGCTAATTTTAGGCTAAGTGGCATTAACAATATATATCTCAACAATTTTTAACAGAGGGAGCTGAATGTTCAGTTGTAAGCTGTGTTGAAATGAAAATGCAATGACTTCCTTCACTGCTTAAAAAAATCTAATTGCAAACCAATGTGGACACAACACGTCAGGGGTTGAAATTTTTGAAACACAGGCCCAAAAATTGTAAAACTATCAAATAAGTCCAGTGACCAGCCCCTTAAGGGAAGATGCTGCCATTCTTACAGCAATGCACTCTTACTAATGGGATGACAGTAATGTGTTAGTGTAGTTAAATTACCTTCAATACATCCTTGACTTCTGGTGGAATCTCCAAACCGAGAAGACCAACAGGGAGCTCGGGCAACGTGTCAACTGGTGCAGGCTGAGGTTCAGCACTTGGTGTCTTTCCCTCCTTCAATTCCCTACAGACCAAAATGAATGGAAATCGGGTCTATTCAAAGTTCCCTAAAATTAAATTGCCCATAAAGTAAGCAAAATGCAGGAGCTGCAACTAAATTATCATAGGCAAATGCTTGGATCAGTGTGGTGTGCAAAGGCCAGCGGGCAAAACTTGCAGAAATTCTTTGATTAACTGAGCACCATTACTTTCCATTCACCTCCATTGCTGTTGGGTGGTGGTAGATATCACCAAGGTGAATATCTCAAAACCTAGGCAATTAAATACACTGCAATATGCACGGCTAGATTTCACTCAAGATAAGTCAAAATGTAATTTGCGTGAATCTTGCAGTTAATGTTTTAATCAGTGTTGGATGTCTTTGAATTACCTTATAAGTTTGAGCTCTTGAGCTGCTTTCAAGATGATCTCATGCTGACGTTGAGAGAGAGCAAGTACATTTGCACCACTTGTTCCTTGTGATGCTGGATCACCTGAGCTCTCTGGCAAGTTTGTTACAGGTGCAACAGGAGGCAGAGGTGGAGGTCTATCCAAAGGAGGCTCTTCCCTATGCTCTTCGTAGCGAGCTCTGGGATCCTCATAATCAGCAGGATACCCTCTCTCTGGTGGCAGAGGAAGTCTTGAAGGCCTTTCCCAATCTGAGGGTGGTGGTGGGTATGGTGGCTCTTCCTGCCGGTAAGGGGGCTCATCCCTGTATTCACGCATTCTAAGTTCTCCTCTTCCCCTCTCATGCTCATTATATGGATAAGGATGACCTCCTCTGTCTCTTTCCTCTAGCCAGTGGCCATCTCTGTAGGGATCTGGTGGTGGCATTCGAGGAGGATAGTCCCTCTCAGGAGGGGCACGCTCTCTGTCCCATTCTGACTCATAGTACCTGGCCTCATGCCGAAAGTCATCAGGTGGATAGTCTTGTGGTGGCTGGTAGCGATACCCTTCTTTCCCGTGACCATAATCCTCAACGTAACCCTTGTTATATCCTTCTTCATGTTCCTCATGTGTTGGGTCTAGGTGCCACGTGCCTCTACCCATTCCTCGACCCATGGGTCTCATCCGCATGCCCCCTCTATCCATTATTTTGTGTTGAGGTGGAGGAGGGCCCCTGCCATGTGGCGGCTGCCACCCCAATTCTCTCTCCATACCTTCATCTAAAAATGGCTCCTCAATGGGATCCATCATTTCATGAGATTGTGGTAGTACACGATGCCTGCCTCTTCCCATATCAGAGTGCATCAAGTGGCTAGGAGGTTCATGTCCATGGTACATGGGGTGCCTTGCTGGATCCATTTCTGTATCATCAGTTTCCATTCCATGACCTAATGGCTCAAGATCCATCGGTCCATGTGGTGGGTGAGGAGGGCGTCCTCGTCCTTGGGGCATGAAACCAGGGTGACCACGCGGAGGACGACCCCGGCCAGGTGGAAACGGGGGTCTCATTCCTCTCATTGGAGGTCTCCTTTCTCCCCAGTAAGGGTCACCTTCCTCTAAATACTCTGCTGAATCAGGTTCTTCCCAGTGCCTGTCCATTGGCTCACCTCTTCCCATGGGAGGCAGTCCTCCTCTTCCCATGGGGGGCGGTCCTCCTCTTCCCATGGGTGGTCCTCCTCTACCCATAGGTGGTCCCCCCCTACCCATAGGTGGACCTCCTCTACCAAAAGATGGTCCCCCTCTACCCATAGGTGGTCCCCCTCTTCCCATAGGAGGTCCCCCTCTACCCATAGGTGGCCCCCCTCTACCCATAGGTGGCCCACCTCTACCCATAAGTGGTCCACCTCTTCCGACAGGTATACCTCCTCTTCCCAAAGGAGGACCGCCCCTGCCCCTAAGTAGGCCTCCTCTTCCCATAGGCAGTCCTCCTATTGGCTCTTCGTAATACTCTTCTTCTGGTGGGAAGTATTGTTCCTCTGGCATCCACATTTCTTCTGTAGGTACCTCTGATTCTTCACCACCAAACTCCTCATATGACGGATCCTGCCAGTGATACCCATCCTGCTCTTCTGACAACCCCATGTCCTCTTCAGGTGGTATATAGTCATAAGACATTCCTTCCATCTTTTCCCCAAGTGGTACAGTGTTTGGTCCCCTGAACTCTCCTGAGTCCCTTTGCCCGCGTCCTCGTCCATGCACTTGGACAGGTCCTGAGGGCTGTCCTCGTCCCCTTCCAGAGGGGGGCCTTGGAGGATCTGGTCTTGACTGTATTTGACTGGCTTGTGAATCTGGTTGGATTCCTGGAGGCTTCGGAAGCAGTGAGGGTTTATTGTTTGCCAATGGCCCATCTGATTTGAAGGGATTTTGTGTAACAGTATTTTTTGATTCTATAGTAGATGGAGACGTTGTAGAAGGTTTGCTGTTTACAGGTTTGGGTTTTTCACTGTTGTTCGATGTATTGGTGCCATCCGCTTCCTCAGCTTTTGTGTTTGTTTGCAATGTCTGTGGAATGGGGTCATTTTGAACAAAAAAATCCTCAGTTCCAAGCAAGTTGTCATCTGTCATGTCTTCAGCACCAATCTTCTTATCTGGCTCTAATTCACTTTTTTTTCCTTCAGGTTGTGGCTGTCCTGTTGAATTTCCAGGAGTCTTAGTATCCACAGTAGAAGGTTGTGTAGTGGCTGGCTCAGGCTTGGGTTGAGGATCTTGTTGTTGTTTTGGTTGGGGCACAGGTGGGCGTTCAAAACAAGGTGGAGGGCCAGGGTGCCTTGGAGGCTCAAACCTGGGCTGCTGACCAAACCGAGGTTGGTCAAATCTGGGGGCACCATCAAAGCGTTGCCGTGGTTGGTCAAATCTGGGGGGACCATCAAAACGGTGCCTTGGTTGGTTAAATCTAGGGGGGGCATCAAAGCGTTGCTGTGGTTGGTCGAACCTCAGGGGGCCCTCAAAGCGCTGCTGTGGTTGGTCAAACCTTGGGGGACCATCAAAGCGTTGATGTGGTTGGTCAAATCTTGGGGGGCCATCGAAACGCTGCAATGCTTGATCAAATCTTGGAGGACCTTCAAAACCTTGCTGCGGTGGGTCAAATCTTGGGATACTTCCACTGGGACTA
This sequence comes from Acanthurus tennentii, assembly GCA_029783805.1. Taxonomy (NCBI): domain Eukaryota; kingdom Metazoa; phylum Chordata; class Actinopteri; order Acanthuriformes; family Acanthuridae; genus Acanthurus; species Acanthurus tennentii. The sequence goes on from JAPZDZ010000010.1 coordinate 8,710,678, forward strand.
GTAGCATAACATGCAAAGGTAAGAAAACATTTTTACTTAAAAAAGGCATTCTTTCTGAGAAGTTTAGTAGTAGCCTAACAGTGTAAAACAATACATATCCAGCATCAAAATTACATAATATAATCTCTAAATTTCCACCTGAATTCAAACGCACTTCACTAACTTCATTTAAGACTTAACTTTTGATGACCCATTCTCAAACATTACAATTTTTCATTAAAAGAAATGTCAGCCTTAGAAGTACAAAACAATTGCTACTGACCGTGGACCTCTATTGCTGCTGAAGCTTGGTGGCTGAGTAATCGGGGGACCCTGGGGTCTGACTATGCTGCCTGGACCACCTCCTCTCACAGAGGGTCCAGCTGGTGATTCTGAATGTGGCGCAAAGCCAGTGGGCCGTGGACCTTGAGATCTGGGACCAACAGCAACAGGGGAATGCTGGATACCAGGTTTGACAGACTGTGGCTGCATTGGCATATCTTGTCCAGGGTACTGGCCATACTGTCCCATCATCCCACTACCAAACTGGCTTGAGGCAAATGGCACCATGGCACTGAGAGTCGACACCCTTTCTTGAAGGTGAGCATTGGTGGCATTCATCTGCTCCTGCCACTGCTTCCATTGGTGCTCATAGTCATGTAGTTGGTCTTTATGGGGATAGTTTTGAAACTGCTCATGCCACAAGATGAAGGAGTGATCCCAGCTTTGGAATAAAGGGATGAACTGCTGTTGTTGCAATTCATAGTGCTTCAACTGCATTTCAGCAGACATTGACTGCAAAAAAAAGAACATTAAGAAAAGATGTTCATTACTTTTTGGTTTAAGTATTATCATATAGGTACATACAGAACAAAGAAATGACTGATAGGATACATTTAAAAATAGAAACTCATGGGACTCCAGGCTGCCAAGGGTTGCAGATCTGATTTGTCACATTCCCTTTACACTCTCACATCTTCCTTTGGTTCACCTAATATACTAGGTTTTTTAATCCTACAAGTCCTACAATCTGTAAAGATCATCTGAACACCAGGGAAAGTAACCAGCCATATTGCAACTGTCAACGAAAAAAACATTTACTTACCTCTAGATTTGCTGGTTGCTGAATCAGTTGTTGATATTGCTCCAGGATCTGCTGAAGCTTTTCATGTTGTTGCATGAGAGCCTGGTATTGCAAGCCTACCCTCTGCTGTTGAACTTGTTGCCACTGTGCTGCTGCAGCTTGTAACTGCTGGAGGCGGGCAGCCTCCTCTGGGTCTTGTGAGATCTCTGGCTGTGAACAGAAACAAGGCAGGATTTAAGCAAAGCCTATCTTTATACCTCACAAGAATATTTTTGTCATAACAGGGGAAAGTAATGGAAGGAATGACATTTCTTTTGATGGAGGCAAGGTGCTACTGAGAACATATTGCAGAAACATTCAATGTCAAGTTTTTAGATCTGTGTTTTTCTAACTCAATACTTAACAGGAACTGCTTATATTGTTTCTATAGCACTATATATTTTAAACAAGTAAGAAAAAGAGCTGGCACAAATGATAAAATACTGTCATTAGACACTGACACACTAAAAATTCTCTCTAATTTCATGAAAAATTCTAGCTATTTTTATTAACAACAAGCAAAGTAAGGTGTCCAGCATTTTTTGTACAGATTCCAAAACTCACACTGGCATTGATATTTAGGAAAGTTCATTACTTTTACTTCTGCAATTTAAATTGAGCATCAGAGAAAATACAATTAAGGAAGAATGTCAATGTTATAAATATAATCCCTATCACAAGGGAGAAGAATGTGCTTGAGTACAATGAATTTCCCACAATAGTTACATGAAGGTTTTAAGGAATGGGGTTGAATATCTATTGACAGGATGATGATGGGAGATCAGGCAGTAGGACTTACTGTGTCTGTTAATGTGGGTGATTTTCCTACATTTTCACTCTGCAAATTCATGCACACAATATAATCAGTGTTTAGATTCAAAACATCTAAAATCTCATGTATACTTATTTTGAAACAGTATGTGGTCCTTAAAGGTTGTTAAATACAAGCACTTACACAGGCAAAAAATAAATAAATATAAAAAAATTAAAGAAAATAACATTTGCAAAGCATTTAAAACAACCTATCTATGAACTTGCTCTCATGGATGTTGTTGCACAAAATAAATGGCAGGGTAAGTTTACTGTGAATGCCAAACTAACCAGTCTAGGCTACCTTGAAGTTTCAAAACCACAGGTATGGATCAAGAGCATTCACAGAGCATAGAAACAAGTAACAAAAACTGTTTGATTGAGAAATTCGATAAAATTTGAACTGCTTACTACAGCAAACAAAGCATAATGAAGAAAATTTTTGAAAGCCTTTAAGACGTGAATTTTGAATTTAGGAGCAGCTCTGATGAATACAGATTTTCAACATAGTTTTAGAAATAACAAAAACCTACTATACTACCATGCAGGTTGAATGCTTTAATTATCTCTGAATTAGTCTTTGATTCATGAATTGAAATTGAAAATAAAACACATGAAAAAACAATGCAGCAGAACCAGTTTTTGTCTTGATTTTTTTGTGCTCTTTTGGTCTTACTATAACCTGCTGCCCAGATTACCAACATAGCCATTCCACCCCTCCATTTTTATTCCATTTTTTCTAATACACACTTGCAGTGACATCACTTGAGGCAACTGAATAGATTTCACAGGGTTCCCTTCAGAGCTACAGCAGGCTCTGCACAACTACTTTCATATATGCAACAGCCCTCCCCACGTCCTATTAACAAACTCTGATGTGTCAGTTGTGTTCACTTTCAATTTTAAATTTTTACATACACACGCTCTAAAATACTTTATTAAATATTTACCCTTAACTCCTCAGGAGGTGGAGGTGGTACTGGAGGCTCCTCTTTTGGAGGGGGTGGAGGAGGAAAGCCTTTTGGTGGTTCTGATGGAGGAGGTGGGGGAACTGATTGGTCTGGTGGTGGTGGTGGCACAGGGCTATCACCCTCTTTCTGATTCTGTATGGCCCTCTCTTGCTTTAACTTCTGAAGATTTTGAAGATGTTGTTTGTACCAAAGTTGTTGTTGCTCCTGAATAAAACAATTACAAGAACAATTGACACAAAATGCATGAGGAACCTCATTCTTTTCATTTACTTCATTCGTTCACTTACATTAGCTGCAGAGGTGAGTGCATTCAGTGCAACACAAACACAATGAATATGGCTTTTTCAAACCTTGCCACTGAACACAGGCTGAAACCTAATAATTGTCCTGACAGATCTTTGTCCTCACTTTCACACTGCAAGTGTTTGTGAAATTTATTATTCTCTGAATCTGCTCACATCATTCTGAAACATTTAAAAAATGTAGAAATAGTGATCAAATTATATTTGATTTTGTATTTTGTATTGATGTTGCAAATTCTGGCTACAAGAGAGAAAAGAACACGTAAATATTTAAGAGATGCCATTTAGTATAATAACATGTCTTCATACACAAACCAGAAACATTACCTGCAAAGGTAAGGATTTGTCGTCTTCTGTCGTGGATGAGTGTTTCTTGTTCGCCTCTTTAGGAGCACCGTTGTTCTCCAGAGGCTTTACTGAGGGGGGCTCTGGTGGAGGGGGAGCCGGTTGGGGCTCACTAGGTTGCGGTGGAGGCGGAGGAGGCTGCTGATGACCCTGCTGAGAAGCAGGAGGACCTCTCGTCGGCTGAATGGGAGTTTCGTCTTGTTTATAGTAAGACTGAGGTCCAATACTGCTGTCTGAAAGACTCGATCCTTCAGGAAACCATGGTGTCCCAGAATGTCCACCTGAGTGTCCACCGCCATACGTGGTAGCACTGTTACCGTGGTTTAACACTGACTGAAGCTGTTTCTGGTGCAGCATCTGCAGCTGCTGCATCTGCTGGCGGTGTTGCTCCTGCAGGCTGGAGAACAGCGAGCCGCCGGATGGGGCCTCGAAGCCGCCGAACCCCGCACCCTGGCCGGCGTGACCTCCACCGGACTGCTTACGCGGTCCAGCCCCCCCATAGTTTTGAGACTGAGGTCCACCGAAATTCCCCCAGGAGGGGTACATAGTTAAAAAGTGAGGCGGTGTTCCCGGCCTTTGTGCTTACATATAACCCGTGGGGCTAAAAAAAAGCTAACAGCTATCCTTGACCTACCCTGTATATGATTGTAGATAGCTATACTTTCATTTTCCTAAGAGGAAACCGAACAAGAATATAAAAACCGCATCTGTAATGGGAAACGGGTGTCGGTTTTTGAAAAGAAACGTGAAAGTAATCCCAATGAAAAAATTCAGATCGGTTGACTGGTTGGTGCCACAATGCAGGGCACATACTAACGACGGAAATACGTCATGTGCCGCCTGGGACACGCTTCCGGTTGCGCTCATATCATAAATGTCGTGTTAAGAAATACTAAAAAAAAATGATGAGACATTTTCATTCATTGCGTTCATTTTATCCAGAACAGTGTAAATTCTATATCCGTTCCCTCAACTCTTTACCCATCTAGCGTAAACACTAAAAATTATTTTTTATTTATTCAATAATTAATTTTTAAAAAATCCTTTATTTTCTTGTCAATTTCCCTCTTCTGCGAATTAACTATGATTACGTTCTTTACTACCATTAAAATTTACAGTGATGAAATAGTTTCAGTTTCTTCTTTAGTGACTATTATTATTATTGGTTTTTTTGTTGTTGTTGTTGTTGTTATTATCATTATTATTATTGTTGTTGTTGTTGTTGTTATTGTTACGAAAATTATTATTATTAGTGGTAGTGTGTTAGTCATTAAAGTAGTTTTGGTATTTTCTGGTTGTATCAGTATCATTCTCCTCGATATACCTGTTTTCCACATAATACCACAAAATTAGAACTCAGGACAGTTTTTTTCAGTACCAATTAATAGCCAATACCAATAATACCAATAATACCAATTAATTCAGTCTAATATCATTTATATGCTTTAAGCTCACCACATTTATGTACAGGCTACAAAAAGTCAATAGCACACAACACCTTCCTATAATAAGATAATGTAATATTAGGACTTTTCCGGTAAAATATGTTCAGAGTTGATTTTTGACCATGTAAAATGCTCTCTTATTCACGACGGCCCCCATTCAAATATGCGATAAAAAGATGTTGACCCTACTTTCACCACAAGAGGGCAACGTTTACAAAGAAATGTCAAACAAATTCAAAAGGGGGAAAAAAGGAACCATTGGCCTGAAAAAAAGTAAATAAAAAAAGTAGTCTTACGGTCTGTGCCTTGTATGAAACAACCAGAGCAATAATTTTTCAAATGTAGAACCATAGTTTAAAAAAAGTTTTAGTTTTTCATTAATTTAATTTATTTGTAATTTCCAGCTCTAGCATATCATAGACATAGAACGGTGTCATGGTGCTAACTAAGTACAATGAATACTATTTAAATGTACAACAATAATACCTATAACTATTTTTAGAGCAACATATTCCATAATTTATCGAAGTTTCCTGAAAAAATCTTACATGATAGGCCCATAGACTGTGTCCATACAGTCCACTTTAGTTTGTTGTTGGGACCATTTTAGTGACCAACTGTGTGAGTTCACACTGTGTTCACTGTTTAGCAACAGAGAGGTTGGGAAGGAGAGCAATGGGAGGTAAAAGACCAGTGACTTTAGGTTGCCCTTGAGGTCTGATACACATAAGAGTATTTTTTTCTTAAGATCACCAGTAAATCTGTATTAATTTTGACCAGAACCACTTAAAAAGAATCGTTAAAGTGGATTAATCAAGCCCGTCCTGTTTAATGTCTCCCGTTAATTAGTTTGTCAGCAGTGTTTTAATATCGCCTAATGACTTCATATTTCACTGATGACATTAAAGGGGTGTTAAAAGAGGGGAAATGGCCCATTCAGGATTCAGTTCTTTCGCTTAAGACGCCCTCGATGAATAAGACAAGGTCACGGAGGCCTAGCCTTTAGGGAGAGATACATTATCAGGGGATGGGGCTGGGAGAAATCCCATAGAGGAAGCTCTCTCGCCTCTAAAACAGCATGACGGGCACAATGTGATACAGTTCTGTCTTAGAACAATACACTGCACAGGGAATTCATGATACAGCTTAGGGCAGCCATGCTGTATAGGATGGCAGGATAGCCCCACAGTGTACAATAATACTGATACCAGGGACTAATGCCTGATGCTTTTTGGATGAAAAGGGACAGATTGTTGTACTGTTCAACTTTGAAGTGCATTAATTGCAATACCATTTGAAGTGTTTCTTCAATATTAATGAATATATTAGAGAAAGCAGCAGCCTAATATTTACAAATGCATTAGAAGTTAGCCCCTTTCAATCTCCATCAGCACTTTCTAAAGCTTTCTAAGCAAGAACAAAGAAATCAGAAATCGTAAAGTTGTAGCTCACAGTATTGAGGACACTGCATTTTCTCTGTGATGAAAATCCTATGTTAAACAAAATGCTCAATGGAGGCTAATGGATCCCGAACAAGTCCATGCACTGCTTCCAAAATGCTTTGTTTGACAAATCAATTTTCCCATAACCCGGTGAGGAGAAAAGTGATGCGGATTGATCGCCCCCCCTGACTTTGTTTCCAGAATATTGTTTGATGGCTGGATAGATTAATTGGTATGACATTTGAAAGCCTTCCCTTGACTGTCAGCATCCAAGCCTCTATATGCCAATCGAACCTTGGTCTAATTGTCTCCTCTATAATACCTCACTTCACAAATTAGAGACGGTGCCTCTATGAACTGTTCCCAGTGTAAGACCCAAACAACATCGCACTGCTCAATCAGAAGCTGGTTTGAATAGAAGAGATGCTGGGCTGATAAGATAGAGCGCATTAAAGGGCATCACCCAGAGTGCTGCGCCAGCACTTCTTCCTCTCAGCACAGTAGATCTGAAATATACAAACAAAAATCCCAGCAGCTACTTCATGCTATCTGAATCTTAGCTAAGAGCCATTAATTTGAATAAGGACCCCAAGTTGAGGAACTCAGAGGGAAAATCATTATAACTAATGACCCTGAAAAAAACACTGGTAATGTAGTCAAATATAATTCTCAAGTTTGGTTTTTGATGCATTTTTGTTTTTCTGTATAAGCTATAGCATAATAACAAGCTCTATAAAAAGCCTTTTTTCACAGGAGACATCTTGACATGTCACACAAGTGTATATACTGAAATGTAGAATGGCTGAATTCCATTTTGTTGCTTCAGTTTCAGGGTAATGGTGTTGTGCATCTTGACTCACTGTCACACTGTTGTGGTTCATTTGGACACTTGAATGAAAGGGATTCATCATTAATGTTATATGCAACACCTGCGATAAAAAGTCAAAATGTTTGTTTTAGGGAAAAAGCTTATTAAATTAGAAGTGTGGGGTTAGGATACATGAGGATATACTGTGCAACTGAGATTTTATCATAATGTTAATGCTGTGGTATCTGTCTTTATAAGTGGTTGAATAAGTACTGTGGACAAGAAGCACTTTGCCAAAATTGGATTTTTCTATGATTTTACATCAATGTAATGAAGTACCTTCATTTTTTTGTAAGAAACATTTAGTATAAAGTCATATACATAATATAGTATAACTAAAATTTACTAGATGAAGCCTTATTTTATTGTTATTTTGCTAAGAAACTATTTCAGATGGCTTTTCAAAACAAAATGTCTTTTAAAAAAAAATTACATGATATTGCAAATGAAATATAACCCACTTCTACCTCAGAGTAATAAATGTTCTATGTAATGGATTAGACAAGGACACATATCTTCTGGCAATGACTTATTTTTGTTGTTTTTGAGTAGTTTACTTTGCAACAACTTTTCTACCTGAACTATGTGTAAGGCATTATACACAGTACACTTATAGCTGTAATCTCCTCTTCTACAAAAGAAGAAACAAAAATCAAAATACAAGCCCGCAAAAACAGCCTACAACACTGCTTAAAGTTAATTTCTTATAGTTTTGTCTATTTTTTCTGTCTATTTTGTAGCCTGTGGTTCTCAGCTATACATTCATGTCTAACTCAAAAGAAAGAAAACACAAAAAAGGCAATAATCCATGGTCTGGTTATTTTTCCTCATCTCAAAAAGACTATATTTTACTGAATCAAAAAAGACTGTGGTTAGTGGGGTATTTGCCCTCCACAATTCATCACCATTTATTTATCATTCACAATGACTAATTGCCTGACTCGACTTCAATTTTGTGGGCTGGGTTCCTCACAGAGCAAGCTGCTCGGCCGCCCACCTCCCTTCACTCGCCGCACCTCCCTATCACCCCAACACACCCACTTGCCTTTGAAAAACGGTAATTGAATGAGTTTATGTCGTCAAATTGATTAATCATATTAATTTGTACTTATTAGTGGGATGGTTGAAAGCGATGACAATTAGATTAATGAAATTAGTTAATTCTTCCTACCCACGCCATACTCCCAACTAAAACGAACCAAAAAAAAAAAAAAAAAGAAAAAAGCACAGAAAGGGAGACTGTTATGACAAAATTGGCAATCAAGATTTGGCTGCTAATTGAATGTCTGCTTTTATTAATGATGAGGTTTATAAAAAGACCTTGAGAAAGGAATATTAATTGATTAATCAAAGTGCTTCAAATTAAAGGGGGAGTATTCAAAGAAGAGGTCTGTAAATTCCCCCTCAAATTTGATTGTGAAGGATGCTGCAGTGTCTTTTCACCTATTCAATAAACAATAAAGTGTTTACTTACTTCTGACCATTAAGCTGTTGTTTAAGTTTCCTTGTTGATTCAGATGTGCTATAAACATCAAAGTAAAAGAGAATTTTCATATGATGCTTTCAGCGTATCTGCATGCCTTCACAACAGTTATTTATTTTATTATAGCTTGCAAAGACTTTGCGACAGTAATGTCATCCTCACATGTAAAGAAAATGTCTTTTTCTGTCGGTGCAGATGATGAAGAGGCTCCTGTGTAATAAAATGTTGCACAGGCTGAAGTGCTATACCGTGAAGCTAGAAGTTACCTGACCACAGATCAGTTCTGCAGGGAGCCACATGTCCCTGTGAGACTGCAGCCATACATTCATCATGCCTGTTTGCCTGCTGTGGAAAAACAAAACCCACATAAATATATGTAAATATTAGTAAACAGAGTGTGAGATCCCTGGAGCCGATAGACTGCTTTGAATTTCATTACGCAACAAGCTGTCTGCAGGTTATGAACGATGCTCATGAAAAAGAAGTGATTGTCCGATATGATAAAGATGAAATGTAATAGTTTATGCCACCATGAATCTGATTGTAACGTCCGCACTATTAGAAAGGCTGATAAGAGCATTTATGACTATTTGCTTCGTGTCATAAAGGGAAGTGGGCTGTTTGATTAATATGAGCAGCTGGCTGGCTACAGGTTCAACAGATTGTGTTGTTGCATATAACTTACACAGGCAGTAATGGGCTGGTTTATATACTAAAATGTGAGCTGTCATCCATGTGAGATAAGCAGAACGATGACTAACATGTTTTGCATTTACAAAGTATAATGTGGGATATGCATGCTGTGTAAATGTGGGTGAGTAATGTTTTTGTTTTCCCTGAAGAAATATTAACTCAGATGGCAAGATGCTATCTGCTCATGTGGTCTATACAAAAGTGTATAACAGGCTGGTTTTCCACATTCAAATAACATATAAATCTTGCACATAGTTCTGCTGCAGGAATGGATTTCACCATGACTTTAACCATTTAATCAATTTTTTGGGTCAGCATTTTTACACACTTATGTAGCTTATATCAGGGGTTCCCAAACTTTTTCACGTCAAGGATCCCCCATGTAATATAAGCTCATACTGTAACTCCTTTTTAAAAGAATGCTTTAATAAAAACTCATTGACAATACTACAGTTTTTTTTAGATTTTCTTTTTTATCTAACTGAGTTTTTTTTACTGTCATAAAGGTTTCAGTTCTTAACTCAAAAATCTGTAGTCAAACTCCAAAATGTTCCTTTTTAAAAGACCAGTGTTTGCCCTCTGAGAGGTTAGAAGCTATTTGTGACTAGTAAAGGCTGTGACGTCTAACTGAGAAGCTTAAATGATATAAATAATTATACATCATCGTCTATTAAACCTGCTGCAAGGAGGAATATTGCACAAAAAAGCTGATGCCTGAGATATGGTAATGCAAGTCTTCAAAGATGCAGAAAAATGTTTTATTTATAATAAATCACTTTTGAAAATGCATGCCAGCTGGGTTTTTAAAAGAAATTCCTACCTGATGCATGATATTATTGTGGAAAACAGGAACAGCTAATTTAGTCCCCATGAAGAACTGTGTGTCCACATCACAGACTAATTTCTCATCACACTCGTACATAATCTGCATCTTAACTGGAAAAGGCAATTTGCTATTCCATGTGTAATATCA
>JAPZDZ010000010.1:8771017-8784019 GCA_029783805.1 Acanthurus tennentii
CAATCTCCCTGTCGCACTGGCTCTATGTAATTAAATTCCTGATTCATGAGCAAACTGGTCTTTTATGTCTGACCCTGTGACCTCTTCGAACACACACTGTACCACGTGCAGCGCGGTGGCTCAGCAGGACGCTCGCTGTGCACTGCCTCCTAACTGTGTGCAGCAACTTGGGATAAATGCTGCATGTCAACTTGTTACCGACAAAAAGAAGATTTAACTTAATTGTTTCTGCATCTATATATTTACAAACAGCTCTTTTATTAAATTAACAGACAACAATTTAACAGGAGAAAATTAACAAAGTAGATTCTTTGCAATGGGGGGCTGATAAAATAGTTGAGGAGTTTGCAAAGGGACTCATGTAAAGTTTATTTTTTCACCAATATTTAACATCAATACAACTCAAATAGCTGCAACTTTGCTGGTTTTAGTAAATTCATCATGTGACTTAATGCTGCCTGAAATAAATACCTGTTAGTTATAAAAAATATAATAAGGAGCAAAATGTAAAAATTATATTAAAATTTTAACTAAAAAGTCACTTTCTTTAATACATTTAGTTATAGATTTGAAGTTGGGTTTTAATTTGTATATAAAGAGTTCATTAAATCAGTTTTATCTCAGAGAAGATTATTACTAAACAAAGCCTTTTTCTCTTTTTTTCTCTTTAGGAGAGTAGGAGTGGAGAGTAAAACAAGGATTTAAATTTGTAATACCTCTCAGCATGTGAAGCTTCACAAACTAAAATATGATGCAGAAATATTATTCCAGACTTTGGATAGTTATGTTAATTGCTGTAATTTAACTAACAGTATGTATATACATGAGAGCAGGTAAAATGAGCTGCACAACTCCATTTTTATAGGAGATAATGACACTGAGAGGAGACACAGAGCCGTCCACTCACATTAGCACAGATTAAGCTTAAAAAAGCAGCTATAGCACGATAATCTGTTTGTTATATTTGAGTGTCTTTTTGTTGTCTTTTCACTGATATAATTTTAGTTTCAAGATGTTGTTCTTTATGTTTCATTTTATGTTTTAACTTCTTGGTGTCACACTGGAATTTATTGTTATTGTTGATCCATAAAATATGAAATAAAAATAGATATTCAAATAAAATATGAAATATATCAGCTTTCTATTTAAAGATATAAGCTATACTTTCATCTGCAAGCACACATGGAGTTTGTACCGTCACTATGAAGGCAAAGATATGCAAACCAGGCCAGCTTACTCTTATACAGTGAAAGTGCAAAAGCTTCACCTCCACCTCGATAGTGAACCAAATCAACAAGAATGTGTCTGCTACTCTCTGCTAACACGAAGGCACTAAACAAGACCCCGAATCCCACAGATCCGTCATTTGCACGTTTCCCTCTCGATGCCACACACTTGTTTGGCTCGTCTGCTGGAGGAGTGTGGAGAGGGATAATTACTATAGCCACAGGGCTGCATTAATCAGCTGGGTGCATTTGTTGGTTTTTATTATGTTCCACTCCCCTCTCTGGGCCTCGCTGACTGAGCCACCAGGACGAGACAGGGCTGGTGGAGGACCGCAGTCGCCCCGCTGCCCGTTCACGCTGGGTTAATAAATGCTATTAGCCTCTATCTCTTGCCTCTTAATTTCTCATTTAGCTGAGGACAGTTAAAACAAAACTACACGAGCAGTGGTGTTAATCAGGGACTCGTAGCAGGACTCGGATATCTTGATTGAGAGAGCTGGACTCACACAATGAGGGGAGAGGAATGTTTGCAGAGCACAGAAACTTCTTTGTTGTGTGACATATGCATTTACATTTTATCATTTATTATTGTGATTATCACTGATGGTAAGCAAAAAGCTGTGTATGTCCAAAACTTCTATGTTAAATCAGACTTATTTTTCAGCTCCCACTGTATTCAAGACTATTTTTTGTCATTTTAAGTCCATGAATTCACCTAAACTGTCTGTTTATAATGTGTGTAGATGCATTATAATTAAATCAAGATGAGAAGTGGACTCTTGCATCGCACAGCCTTCATCAAAGATTGAAACATTAAACATTGATCACCATTTTAAAGAAACTCTTTGCATAAACCTTTAAATTATTGTCTTCCTCTATTGGTGCTGTCATGTATGTGGCACCAACACTACCACAGTTGTTGCGTCATTCATTATTAAAATGTGTTCAATCATGATAAGACACTCAAATGCAATCTCCAAATGGCATACATTATCTTAAGGACATTTTTCTAACCCGTGGTGCATCTACGAACACTCCAGTGAAAGCCACAATTGTGATTCCAGCAACAGCAAATGGTCTCCACTGTGTCTAATCACATCAGATATGAACAAAATCAATTGCACCACCACGCTCTAATTTTAAATAGCTCCTTGACACCAGTCGAGTCCTCGGCGACTCGTCTACATCACCTGCATAACACAAGAGGGTCTGGACGGAGTCACCTCTAAAGCGAAGCCAGGTTGTGTCATTGCCTTTCAGAAGCAGAATCAATACATTCCTCTCAAGTTCATTCCAATAAGGCAGCTGGCAAAAACGGCCCTCGTGGTGTCAGCTTTTTGCGGCTTTATGACGCTTATGCGTACGAAGCAAGGCTGCTGTGTTCAGACTCTGCAGATAAAACAGCTAGCGCCGAGAGAAGTGGGTAACGTTACACGGCTGTTTTAAGCGTCCGCTGGACAAACAGACTGAATAAACTAAAACATAATGGGGCTTTGAAATTGAGTGATTAAAATTTTTGATTTTTTTTTATCATAAAAGCATATTTTTACAAATAAAAATAAATTAAAAATAGCTAGCTTGCGTTTGAAAGTTGGAAGAGGCCTGCACAGAAAATGCACAGGGGAATATGCACTTACATTGACAAATACACTGATTTGTATGAGAACTGTTATTGCAAACGTGCACTAGTAAGTCTCATCAAATATGTCAGAGAAGGAAAAAATTGTATGTTCATTGAATTCGTGTCACGAAGCCGCGGTTGGGCTCATCCCGACTTCAACGTCTCAGAACACCCACAGGGCACTAGTAACTCTTCAATTACCTGCCTCACTCTGAGGAGCGCTTAACTTGCTACAAAACTTTCTGTTTCAAATGACTTATAGTGTGTTTGATAAGGAAATTATCCTCTTTGCTTGTCCCAATCCCACGACAAAAGAGGCTGTTTCTGTATAAAATTACCTCTGTGGACGAGAGGAGTTGTCAAAATACGGAGGCAGTCGGCGCCGTATGCTGTGAAACAAAAGTCATCTGAGCTTTATTTTAGCTGCTGAGAAATCATTTATTTATTTAAGTCCATAATCTAAATAGCGTCTGACCACACACACTTGAAGGCATCAAGTGCGTTTGAAAAGTAAGGAGGAAAAAAATGCGCAGTCGTGTTTTAAACTGCAGGAGTTGCAGTCTGTTTACACGCTGCTGATGAATATAATACTAAAAACAAACATTTATGTAAAGCAGCGTCCGTTGGCAGTAAATCTCATTTTGAAGAGAGGCTCGGTATTCCAGACTTGGCTCCCCTAAGATCCAGGGATGACTTTCATTTAGTCTCACCTCTCCATCCAACCGGGGTCACCCCTGTTGGTATAGCAAGCACAGCAGTCACATTGCTCCACCATGCGCGCAGATTGCTTACTAGAACCGCCTGGAACCTTTCATATTTCCCAGTCAGCATTTTTACAGGATAATTTTGGCAGCCTTTAAGGATATCGCTGCCTTAATAGAGGATAAAAATAAACGGGTGGTGGAAGGGCTATATCAGGCCGGTATAATCTTGTATTCTATACTGTGGAGCTAAACGTCTGGCTTTGGCTCCATTCAATGAGATTAAACTTCTCCCCAGTTGATTCCAAAAGACCATTTGTCCTATTTTTAAAACTAGAAAGAGCGTTTTGAGCCAAGTATATCCAAAAAGGCCAGTTAAATTGATTAAAATACTATGGTGTAAATGGCATTATGGAGCAGCTTCTAAGAATGTCTTTGCTCTATATCCCATTGAGTGATTCTGGTCAGCAGATTTTCTATAGATAGTTTGTCAGATTCAGTTTGTATTTGTGCATGTGTGCACGCCTTGATGTGTTTCTTACTGTATGCCTGCATCTGGCCACGTGCATATACAAAAACAAGGATTAGTGTGTGCGAGTGCTGCATAAGCACATCGGTATGGCTCTGTGTAGTTCCAGCAGTGACTGACTTCTGTATAAGAAAGCTTGTCAAAATGTCTCAAAGAAGGAAACAGCTTAATTCAATCAGCGCTCCTGCTTTCAAGACCACAAGGGAGCCGGCTAATGGTGTTAGAAACTTGAAAAGTTGGAAAAATAAGCTTGAGGAAGTTCTCACTACCTGGGAAAGAAGTCTGCTCCTTGAGGCTTTCCTATATTGTATGATAGTAAAAGCTCCACTCTTCTGGGCCTTGTTGCTTCTCTGTGAGCTCAAATGCTGGATTTTAGTTTGTGCTCCTCCCATGAGGGGCAAAGCTTTGCAGAAGTTAGAGGAGGGTTATATGAAGTTCAGTGGAAATGTTTTTTTTTTTTTTTTTTTTGAGCACTCAGCCAACTTTTTAATAAAAGACAAGAATATGGATCGAGATGTTCTGCAGACGCACGTTTGGAAGTGAGTGGATGGGGAGTTGGAGAATATACAGGTTTAGTTAAATGTGAAAAAAGAAACCCTTCTTTCTAAATAGGCATCCTGTGGGCATTCGCCTTCAGAATTACGAGAAAGAGACAAATGTTATTCCAGAATCTGGAGAAAACATGACAGTGTGTGTCTACGCCTGTGCCGTGCGGTGAAAAACCGTGGCTCTACTGTATAAGCCGTGCACCTCGTTTGTTTTATGCGCCCTTCCCCCTTCTCCGACATTCACCCCCATTAATTCCCTGATTGTGTCTTCCTCTCATTTTCTCCCTCGTTATGCATTTAATGTTTCCAATTTGCCGTCATCACAGAAAAACGCCACAAGAAGCTATAAATTCTTTTCTAATTCCAAATAATTAGGATTACACGGACCAGTGGTTTTCAATCAGCAAGATCATCTCAATGATAGATGGTAGGATAACTGGTCATTGCCGAGACATAAATATTGTGTCGTTCAATTAATCTGGTCTAATGAGGTGTCAAAGCTGCCACTCATCCATCAAATACAATTAGGAATAAACACATATGCATGGAGATGGGTAATTAATAATTAGCAAAGCAAAGAAAACAGTATTGGTTTCAGCAGCCACATTCACAGAGCAATTTAACACAGCTCTTTCTCTATTTGATTTTTCGAGCGAGTGAGACAATGCTACATCATAGGAATTTTAATCCATTTTTACTCGTTTTCGTGTCTAATGTTTGCCACACTTGCCGATTCTGTCGAGACGTGTGTCACTTTGTAAACACATAAAGAATAAATACAATCACTTTATTGAGTTTAAGCTAAATAAAACTAAACTCAGTGCCTTTTGTCGGATGAACTACAACCAGACCTGGAAACAAAAGTGCACTTTTTTAATAAGAGTGCTCCTAAAACGTGATGGATAGAGTTCTTTTCTGGACCAACTATGAGAAAAGCATTTATTCTGGATCTTGGGAATTGAAGACTGTCATCAACAGTTTGTCTTCATCTCTCTCTAAAGCCCACAAGGCTCGTTGTCCTAAATAAGACATTTTATACATTGTGTTCATTGTCCTCTGCTTTCAGTAGGCAGTCAAACACCCTGACAGAGGAAAAGTGAGGTGCTGGGATGAGACCTCCGGTATGAATATAATAATTTACTGCTGTCAAAAGCTTCCAGCAGAAACTGTCACACATTGTTTGCAACTCGCTTGTGTCATCTCTCGGCCAAAGGTCCCGCATTTAAAGCCCTTTGTGGCACCAGGATGGGAAACCTTCGATAAAGCACAGTTACAGCATGGTGCCTCCACACTTGTGGTCATGATTATTGAAAATATGGAACAAACTAGAAATGACTTGCAAACTAAAATGTAACAGCAAACATTTTGCAGGAAAGGCTTTGATGATGTTATCTATTAACATATAAAGGAACCGTCGGTTCATCACAAAAGTTAGTAATCCATATGGTGTCTACAGTTTCCTCAGCCACCAGTGATGCACAAACCAGTGCATTCCTAATTACTGGTCCCAAGCCTTGATAAATTGGGAAAGGGTTGCATCAGGAAGAACATCCAGTGTAAAAAGCCTGTGCTAAAGCAAATATATGCCAATCTCAGTGCTTGGTGTGGTGGGGCACAGATCTGCTGGGGTGACCACATAAAGAAACGGAAGCCACCAAGAAAATAAAAAATGGACGAAAATCAAACATTTTATGATGACAGAATTTATTTTCTATACTGCCTTGGCCTAATAATACTTTTAAAAATGTAGCTAATAAAATCTGTCAGGAATGGACAGAGAAAAAGTTGTAGTGCACAGCACAAACCCAAATTAACATCCGGCATAAATGTGGCATTACTGAAAAATTAACAGAAGAACATTGAAATAAGAACGAGTTTTTCAGTCTTTAACTTACTAATATATTTAAAAGTTGGCAAAATTAAGTAAAAAAAAAATTAACCATCTATTTACACCCTTGAGTTTCCTCTCTTGTGACACGTGATGCAACAGAAGTCAGTGGTGTTGTCCTCCTGATGTAAGAGTCCATAACATACAGGCCAGAGACATCGAGACACCCCGATGGTTCAGTTCAGCAGCGGCAGCAGCAGCAAAGAGGCAATTACCCAGAGGCATCGGGGCGAAAGACAGGAGGAAAATCAATACATAATTTCAGCATTTCAGAGGGTGTTTCTTTCAACTGAGTCAGTGTCTCAATTCTCCGGTGTGAGTTAGTTGTTTATTGAGTTAATCTCTGTTTGCATTTTATACCTTACAATGAAAATGTTAATAAATAATGATTTATCTATCATCCCTTTACCTGCTACAGCTTATATACGACAGTTTGACGAGAGTAAATGCAAATGTGCGAATCTACTGACTGTGAGGTCTAGCATTAATAGGAATTGACAGCAAACTGCCATGAATTTTTTAGTCTGAAAAAGCTTAATGAAATTCACAAAAAAAGGTTACAAAGACACCTGTGTGCTTTCTATGAGTGGCATATTTGGGAAAAATTCACTTCACCTGACCCCGGGTTAAGTGTCTGAGAAGAATTTCATCTAGTCCTAACAGCACAGAGGTGTGGTGTAAGTTCACGCAAAGTTTACAGCTACCGCACAATACCATTTCCTACCATGTCACACTCCCGTTTATGGAGGTGGGCAGATGGGCAACCCCTGCCCACCCAGCACCAAGATGCCATGGTCAACTGACAGCAGCCAGACAAATCAATAGTTATGTCTATTATGGAGAAGACCGAACCACAACACATCATGATGATAACCACAAATCCACTCAAGCGTTGAGGCTACCCCCAGAGAGGCGCGTCTTTAAACGAATGTAGGTTAGTTTGATTGACTAATCACCTGCTAAATTAGAAAAGACAATATCATATGGCTCCGTGCTACTTCTGAGCGCTCCGCATGCTCTGACTCATAGGAGCACCTATGGCCCAGGATGATTGTTAAACATAATGGTACACCTTCTTCCATAACCATGAAAATTTCTGCCTGCAAAAACTTCAGGCATTATCTCCTTACAAAATAGTAAAAGACCCATTTTTAGGATTAGATATGGCTAACTTTTATGTTGTGGATTTGAATATGAAAAGGAGACTGGTGGGGAGCGCAGGGAGCCCAAGGGACCCAAACACAGACTTCCTCTAAAATGTTAATCGTTTGGCTAATTGAAGGTATGTTCTTTGTCGGCTCTGCGTTTTGGAGGGTCCCTTCTATGGACCGAGCGAGCACAAGGTAGCAGGGCTTTCAGATGTTATTGTGTTTGACTGCTGCTGCACCGGGGTGCCAGTGGATTTAGGTGCTTTTAAGATAAGTTACGGGGACACGCACGCACACCCACGGACGTGCATGGAGACACGCACCAAAAAAAAAAAACAAAAAACCCCTGCATGTATACCCTAACCCAACCACCCACACAGTGACACATGCACACACAGTGACACACACATACATACTCACATGTACATGACAAGCATTTGCATTTCAAAAGAGCATAATTGCCCAGGGCGGTGGCAGGGGGAGTGTGGCCTCAGGATTCCCCGAGAGTGCCTGTGAAGTTAACGAATCATGAGTCTAGACTCAGCCGAAGCTCCTCTTTCATACGAGCATATTCACACCAACATCCTCGTGAGTCATTTGGGCAGGTGGAGTAATCATACACCTTTACACAGACAACTCATTTACTCCTCGTTGCATTTTAGGTGAAAACCCAAAAAATTATTCTTTGTGTAGAAAGATTTTCCCTTTCCTCTTGTTCAAAGATAATTTTTAACTGTTAAAAAAATAAGACTGACCATAACTGTGATTACAAGCACATAGAAATTGAAAATGAAGAAGCTTGAGGTGATTGCATGCACTGATGCCCCCATTTACATGCAGCTGTTCAGTGATCAGTGAGTTATGATCACCACAAAAGTTCAAAGGTGGCTCTGGCTTCTTAGGTAACAATGACAAGTGTGTGTGAAATCTGAATATTACAAACAGGCTCATGTTCAGCTCTAGAAACAAACTAATTTATCAAGCTTTCAGTTTTTGTCAAATATCTTTTTGTTATTGCTCTGAGTTCAGATATGAGTAACGGTCTTTTGTCTCATCAACTCTGCCGTCGCAGTGATACTTTCACTGTCCTGTTTCTTTGTCAAGGACAGTGTAATAAAAAAAAACTTTTTAGGAAACTTGTTAATTATGCGGCCAAGAACTCCAGAACTCTATTTACTCCATTAAAACTTTATCTGTGTTCATCAGGTTTCTTTTAATACTCTTTCACCACGCTGCTGCTATTACCAGTGAAAAGTTCACAATTCACAAGTAACATATTAGTACAACAGTGTGTATCTGATGTAGATTTTTCATTGTATGTGGGCCTATAAGAGTTAGATTTTCTTATTAGGAGTTTTGAAGAGATGGATGTAAAAGGATATTTTACAGCTGTTTTTGTGGCGATCAAAATTGGATGTTTTTGCATGAAATAAGGGAAAAACTGTTGACCTTGTTTCTGCTGTCAAAACCAGCTGTTTTTAAGGAGATTTTGCAGTTATTTCTATGGCAAATCAAACAAGGATTTTTAATTAGGAGACAACAGGATACTAAGCAGCTGTGTTTCTGGTTTCGATATGTTGAGCAAAAAATGGTCTGTTCTGCCCTAACTCAGAAGTTTTTGTGACTAAACCTAAGCAGACCTAGGCCACAGGATTGTGACATTTAAACATTAAAACATTAAGATGCAAATTTTGAACATACTTGTTGTCATTAGATCTGTCATCTGTCGCTTCTGAGGGAAAAATATGTATTAGGACAATGATTCATGATAATGCCACTGTACAAGGTAGTTTAACTAGAATGTACACCTTATTGTTAGTGTAAAATAATGTAGCAGCATAAAAAAGCAGAAGCTGTGTAAAGGATAATGCCTGACAAGGTGTGCAGATGCGGAGGCCAAAACTGTATGATGTGAAAAATGTAACAGGCTAAGAAAACATGCCACTGCAACCCCACCTCACACCCCAAAATCTAGGTACATGTGTGAATAAAAAATGCATGCATAGCTTGTACTCACTATATAAATATGTTTCTTACACATCAGGAGGCCTCATGCAGTTTAGGTAGATTCATGATGGTCCACTATGGATGGTCAGGGTACAAGAATAGAGGAGGTGATGCTGAGTCTGTTACTACATGCACTACAGTCAAATGAAAGGTAAGCTGCTCCAGTGCAGGAAAGACTGATGGCCTGGCAGGAGTGTTATTTGTCTTGTATTGCTGGGTGAGCCCTCACGTCCACTCAGGAAGAGATGAAAGAGGGACGGACGGTCTGTCTGGGAGAAGTGCTGGCAATGTGGTGGAGGACAATCTGTCACCAGCAGTCATCACTTTACTGAGCCCAGAGCTGCACCACTCACTCAATGAGAACCTCACCAGACTTAAATGGGAGCGCTGGGCAGAGCCAGAAAGAGACATGATTAAAAATATGCATGAAATGAAATGCTAATCCTGCACCCTTTTACTTTAATATTGAGCTCAAAAATCTGAATGATGGACAACTGACACAATTTGACAAAAAGAGAAGGAAACTAGTGTAAAAAACTAGAGCAACAACAAGAAGGAATAGTCGAGATTATAAACTACATTTGACTCTTATTCTATCATTTTTCACAAATAGTCATATCCAATGTTAACACCTGTGTGTTTCACAAAACAACACACAAACACACTTCAGTATCTAATAGGAGGTGGCATTGCACGTGGAGGTGAAGGACGTGCACAGGGGCCGCCCTGTCTCATGACACAATAAATGACTGTGATCCAGGTCCCAGCAAAAACAAGGGCTGCTTTTCAATTCCACCTCTTTTACCCGGATGAGTGATGAACCCTAGGTAAGAGGTGCAGTGTTGTGGTATTAATATACATCAGGGGCCAGAGCGGCACACTAAATCAGGAGACACAGTACATTTGTTATTCTAATGACAAGCAATAGCCATGTTGGGGGTGTGTGGAGTCAGGAGAGCCTAAACTGTAAGAGAACTTAAGAACATTAAATAAAAAATAGGAGTAAAAACTACAAAAGGTTTTATGTTGGAACTTCAAAACATTTGATTATTTTATGCATTTACATGTTCTAAGTATGTTTAAATGTGCTCTATGTACGATCTAGCCACCTGCTGAATTCATAATCCAAACAAATACGAAGCAACATATGACCAGAGTTACTAGCTAGCTGTTCCTAGCTGTAGCTGCTACTGTTGGCCAGTTAGCCATGCAGTTAGTGGTCCTGTTAGCTGACTCTGCCCGTACTGGGATCTCACAGCACCAAGGTAGCACTAGTTTTGTTCACATCGCTAGCATAAAGGCTTTGGAGGGCCAGGAAGGGGAAGGTTTTCGATCCTGGGGAGGAGGGGACAAGGTATGCTAGCAGGGAGCGGTGCTGCAATGGCACCAGAAGTGGGAGAGCGGACAACAAAACTGCTCAGCAGCCTCCCAGTGAACACAGCGGACCCCAGTGTGATGACAGGAAATACAGGCTGCCATGATTTACAGCAGCTCCCCTCTGACTCCCAAGACTATAAAGACAGCAGGCTGAGGTGGGGACAGTATGGATGAAGTGGGAGAGGAAGAAGAGGGAGGTCAGGAATCAGTAACTACTAACCGCTGAATGCCTGAGCAAATGCCTCCTGAGGTACAAAGTGGTATCACAAGACAGATAACCCCAAAGCTAGCTGGTTAGTATGCTAACTTCACAAGATATCGCTGCAACATGACACATGTATGTCTGTGACTTTATGTCAAAACTTATTTCTTACTGTTGTTGATAAATTTTGCTAATTTTTGAAAGTTTTATTGCAATTTAAATGGAGCCTTTTTTATTTATTTTAAGTAAACTAAATAAGTAAAAGATGACAGAGAGAGCCTATAAGCCTTGCTAGAGTAATATGTCACATTCATCTACAGATAACACTCAAATGCAATCTCCTTGAGTGCTAAAATTAAAGCTATCACTCAGATAAAGCCACAGTTTAATCTGCCACTTTTTAAAATCACATTAAATGCTCTTTACTCCAAATCACTTTTATTTATTTCTGAGGTGTTTTAACCACCAGCGGATGATCTGACCCTCTGGATCATAAATCAGCTTTCAGAAGAAGATCGAGTGAAAAGGAGAAGAGAAGACGGATGATTCTGGTGAACTCCCCGGATTGAATAATCAATACTGACAAAAATAAATGGCTTGACTATTTATCAAAGTCTGTGGTCAGCGCTATCACAGAAGTCCTGTAATGTATATTTCATACACTTTTATACTCATTGATTACCTGCCCTGTAGTTTGTAAATTACGTGTATATTGATCTGCTCATCATACAGTTGTGGCTTTTACTGTCGGCCATTTGTGCCACTGATAAAGACATCAGGATTGAACTCTTAAATAAATCTTGAGCCATTTTCAGCCAATATCACAGGGTAGTACCAGGAATGAAAGAAATTGTACAATATTTATAGAGTAACATTTCCATCCTCTGTGTAAACTATTCATAAGCACCTTAATACTAGAATTTATAAAACAATCAGACTTAACTTGTAAGAAGCATTTAAAGAGACTGACAGACTAAAAAAATCTGGTCTTTATTTATAAAAAAAGTTTGAACTTTTTTTGACCAGTGTTTGATGGTTGTCTTAAAATTTTAACTGATATAAAATGACATTCTGAGAGACAAAAACAGGCCATCTGCAGCATCACAAGGTGATTTCTGCACCTAAAGTCAAAAATATTGATTAAAGGTGATAAATGAAACATGAAGAAGTACCAGACACGAGGCAGAGCTGCCATTTATTCTCATTATCTGAGCTTATGTGTAAATTCCATTGGGAGATTGAAATCAAAAGATGAACAGGAGTGTCCCTGCGAATCCAAACAGATTACACTCCTTCAGCCTGCAAGAAGAAGCGAGTGAGGGAGGGTGGAGGGGTGGGGGTGGGGGAGGGCACGTTTTGGATCGATGGCGCCAGATCAATGATCAATAGCCCGCACTCAACCAATACACTTCCTGCTGACGCTCGGAGCTCTGGTTACACAGATGAAAATGGGTGGGCAGGGCCAGAGTGTGATGATGATTTATGTTCGCGTGGCAGATGTTTTATTTTCGAGGGAGATTGTCTGATGGACATGGCTGAATGTCAGCGCCTGGACACTGAGCGAGTATTTTTAACACTCATACCGACGAACTGGCCTGATAGTTAGACCTGCTGGTACAAATCATGACTTTTAAAAAGAGGAGCAAACGTGGAAATTAAGAAGTAGTTTCAGGAGCTTTAAACAACAGTTAAAAAGAGGGGAAAAAATTTAAAGACCTCTGTATATATGGACTTTACTATAAGAATAAAAGTGCT
>JAPZDZ010000010.1:8788175-8824520 GCA_029783805.1 Acanthurus tennentii
GAGGGCGTCCCCTCCTCCTCCCCTACATCCTCATTGTCACTCCCCAAAGGCCTCTCTGTTAAATTGGCTGACAGATAATAAGATCATACAGCAAAGTACAGACAGAGAGACCTTTGTCCCACAATCCAACAGTCTTACTTCTGGTAAAGCTGCCGGTCTGCATCCCAAACGATGCACAGTGAATGCAGCATGGATGCGCCCGACTGGAAGAGAAATCAGCTGAACTTTGATACAATTTCCTCATAATTTTATTGTTGGTGGTGGTGGTTGGGGGAGGATTTAATATTGCTGATTTATTTTGAACATACTTCTTTGTGATGAAGCTTTTATGCTCTCAAGCTCAAGAATAATTTTGTCAAAATGAACTAATATTTAATTGTAATATTAATTTTCAAGCCTTTTTTTCCACTGCCTTTACTTAATTTCTCATTACCTTTTTATAGCAAACATTTGACTTGTGAATATTGATGAGAATATAACTATAATTTTTATAAATTATTCTAAAAGCAATCTATTGATAGAAACAGAACAGCAATGAATTGGGTTTTTGATTTTCAGTGATCTGCAAAGCTTTGTTACAGATGTGTTGTTGCGGGGGGTTTGTTACAGGTATGAATCCTAATATCCAGTTATGAGTTTGCATTGTTGAATCTGGTTCTCTAGAAGTCAGTGGGTTTTTAAATAGATAATACAGTTTGTGTTTTACACAAAACTTACAAACTTTTTTCTACAACATAAAATCCATCAGTAACTAACCCACTTTTCATTTTTGTAGCTTTTGCTTTGTCTTGGTTAAGGCAGCACTAACAAGTGTCTCACTAGAAACTCACTAGACTTCCTTTACAGCCTTATTGCACTTAAAACTATTCAAACTTGAATTTTCAACTGATTAACTAATCAAGTCATAGTACATGTAATATAGTGTAGTAGGGGGCTCAGAGGTCTTGGGGTTGAAGTCATGTGACTGTGGTTTTGTTTATGGCCTAACATTGGCTTTGTTCTTCGAGTGATTATATTTACAGTTGCAAAATCATAATAGAGAAGTCATGTGTGAAAATTATTTTGTCTTGACATGTCAACGTCCTAAACTTTTGTTTGCCACACAAC
This sequence comes from Acanthurus tennentii, assembly GCA_029783805.1. NCBI lineage: Eukaryota > Metazoa > Chordata > Actinopteri > Acanthuriformes > Acanthuridae > Acanthurus > Acanthurus tennentii. Next base: position 8,789,283 of record JAPZDZ010000010.1, read on the forward strand.
TTACTTTTTGCAGAAAAGCAACAGTCAGTGAAAAAAATCTCATTGGCCTTTTTCAAAGGAGCCAGGACGATGCTAACTTCAGGGTTTGCCCACAAAAATGCATCATTCCTGCAGCATTCTGCGGGATGTTTTGGCATTTCTAATAAGTTGAAAGCAGTTAACCAGATGGTGAATGTGACCTATTAAAATTTAAATGTGTAAAACAGCCTCTTCATCTTAATTTATTAAGTGATAACTGGGGTGGTTTTTGGTTGTCTCCATAAAAGTCAAGTAACTCATCTGTTTGTGGTCCCAGTACTTAGATTAGTTGCTCCCTTTTCTCATTATTTTGCTAAATCTCAACAGACAAATCTATTCAACCTCTAGCTTCTTTACATTTATCTAAATCCTTCATATTGAGACGTGCAGCTCCCCTTTCCCCCAACAACACCCCCTAGATATCCCCATAGCATGTCCTCGGGCCTTCTGCCCCAAGGGCTCATGGGATACGAATACTCCCTGGGGCTGCTGTTTTCACAGCCTGTGAGAGGAGCACTCGAGAGAGAGAAAGAGAGAGAACAGCAGAGAGGCGGCAGCAGCATTTCTCTGTTTGCTTGATGTCACTATAATGGAAATATGCATAAGTGAGGAAAGGCATAGTGGGCCTTTGGGGCCCAAGAAGTACAAATATTTTAATAACAAACACTTTCAGTGTTTGCCTCCTGTAACGGCACCTGGGTATTATTTCACATTGAATGCAGTCAGTCAGTGCTGAAAATTCTGTATGCATAAAGATATAGATGTTCTCTTCTTTTACTGGAAGTGATTTTCATGCTGTGGAAAGTTTTCCTGGTGATATGTCCTTTGGAGAACTGTCATTAATCAAAAGTCAAAGTCACCTCAGATCTCACATTAGAATAGACCAGTTTAGCTACAGCTGAAATTGCAGCTGACCCCTCTTGCCCTGAGCACTTATTCAAAATCAGCAACACGGCCATAGGGGGCTAAAACAACTAAATTGAGTGAGGTTGCAAGAAGCTAGTAAGAGTACTGAGGGAAAATACCCAATAAAGCAATGCCAACCGGCAATCTCAAGGGTTTCTTTGAGCTTTCTAATGTCCTGATGGGTGACTTATAGCTTTGTATACGCTGTAAATGTAAATGACAAAGGGGTGATACTGTGGAGAATAAGAGAAAAATGAACAAAAATTGTGGTGCCGTGCCAAAATGGTAACCGATGTGGGTGTGAAGGCACCTGTGGTAAGAAATGAACCTGAAAAGTATCAGACAAAAGGTGAAAACCTCCAACTTTACAAAGAAAAGTTGCTTGTGGCATCGAAACCCCAAACCAAAACTATGCAAAATTACAAATCTGAGCCCCCAAAGAGCATTTGTTTTCACAAAGCTTCATTCTATTTCCAAATTAGAAATAAATTATGTTTTCTAAATCAGTTAAATTTAATACCCATCCACAAATTTTATAAAATTCAATTTAATCATTTGTATTAGAGAGCAAATTTTACCCAAAACTGTGTAGTAGCCAGAGTGTCTCCATGACACAATGAAAAAATGATCTCCATGTTTAATTTAATAGCAGATAATACAGAAAAACAGACACACAGGGTCAGGGTTAGTGCAAATATCAGGGAAAAACAGCCTCGGCAGACTCACTGCTTCTAGTATCATTGAGTTTCTGCTACATATTTCTTTTTGCATTTTAGTTTTTGTTATTGTCCTAAAATGGAATTTTTGTTATTCTTGCATTTAAATTTTTTATCACTCATAACCGTGAAAGAGGGGAGTCACAGACAATTTGAGGCCTCAGAATTAGATTCAGAATAGAAAAGAAAATACAGAAAACTGTTCAACTGGACGAGTTAGACTCCCTTCCTGGATTTTCATAATGAGCTGTCAGTCATTTCTCAGTGCCCAACAACTTTCATCTGCCCTGATTCCTCCCAACCTCCCCCATTTATCACTCCTTTCTCTCTTCTGCGACACACTCCTCCGACGCCCCGTGTCGTTTATCACGTCCGGTGGAATAGAGTTTCTCCAGCTGTCAATTTAGGAAATGGAGTGACGAGCGAGACCCCTGGGACCCCTGCACTAATCTCGGACTGCAACGTTACGGAAAATGATGTACATCTCCAGTAACCAGTTACACTCGCATCCGAGGGAGCATGTGTACATCAATTACCTGTCCTCACCCAAAATTCATCCTGTCACTGAACAAACAACCAATCAAAAGCTGCAGCAGGGCAAAAGTCAACTCAACTTATTTATTTCTTGTACTGCTGTGGCAATAAGATCACACATTTACTACCTACACTTAAATATATCCTTAAAATTTACCCCAACGGCTGGAAAAATCCACTCATCTCTGCTCTGCTTTACACAGCTGCTCTTTCACCTCAGTGGCGTTCAATAAACTGCTACCTGCCCCGGGGTTTTAACGGTCAGTGCTGCTGCTGCTGTCAGAGCTTGCGGTGAAAAATGCCAGTGTCACACAGTTATGAGTCCCACGAGGAACAGATATCATAGTCGGTTACATGACAGGTGTGGCGGATGAGCAGTGAGTGAGACCTCTGCTCATCACTCTGCTGACCGGTTGAGGCAGCAGCTGCAGACGCGCGACGCATGCAACTTCAACGCTGAATGCATAAACACCTCAGGTCTGCTGATATCAGAAATCATGTCTGGATATGTCGGAAAAATTTAAGGCGGAGATCTGTGGCAAGTCTGCAAAGCTGTGCATGAATGATGGGAATATATTTTGCACTTATTGTTGCTATTTTCTATTATTATTACACAATCATTTTTGTACATATTTTAAAACAATACACAAGTTTGCCTTCTGCTTTTTGGACAACTCACCAATGAAATAAATCATCCAGTTTCTTCATTAAATACACAGGCTCCACCACAGTGTGAGGTGGTGTGAAACAGTATTCTAGTAGTATATAGTAGGTTTTCCACTGGCCGGCCACTTGTAATCACCCTTGCGGTTTAAAAGGTCGAGGGGTCAGGGGTTATGGGAGATAAGGACCCCAGGGGCCGTCATAAAACACTTGCGACACTTCAGGCCTCGTTTGTCATGCCAGAGCTCGATATCACTCATTCATCTTGGTTAGGAAAGTCTTTTCCTTAAATAGACATCTCACGTCATAGTCCTGCATTGTGGCCACAGTCTGCGCGCAATGACCACTTTTCTTTTTTTTTTATTTTTTACACTTGTGTTTACAGCATGATGGTGTATTTTTTGCAAAAAATAAACAAAATCCCTGACTTTCCATGGTTTCAGACAATTGTGTGTGTTTATATGTCTGAGTCTCAGGAAATATCTTGTATGAATTTACAGAAGCTATATTTAAAATAATTTTCCTCTCTGGCGTCTTACAGTGAAATAAGTTTGAGGTTTCCAAAGTCAAAACACACTTCCTCAGATTGGGCGGTAACAGCGACTGCTCGCCCTCGTCCGCATCTGCATTGTATTTGCCTGAATTTGCCAGCGCAGAAAGGAACAATCAAACGGCCGACAAAACAAATGAGATTCCCTTACATTAGGCAACCGTGTAATCACATTTCCCATGTTGTCTCTTTTCCCTATATGCTGCGTCCCGTTGAAATTTGAGGCAGGATGTAGGAGCTGCATCAGGAGGGTCACAGTGCAGCCGGGTGCAGGCCTCCCCTCCGTTAGCTCTGCACTGAGAGACATTCGCTCGCACCGAGACATCTCATTTTGTGCATCTGCAAACAACATTACAGGTGGAAACGCTTTAGGAGATGTCTTGCAAACATTAATCCCATTTGTGTCCTAACCCATTTCAAATGTGCATGCCGCTGCACTCATGAAATGAGAGAGACGCTGCGGCGATCAAATGGATGCAACACAAACATTTCCAAGGACTTCAGTGGACACACAAAGGGAATGTCATCACTAAGAGGATCTGCATTCAACAAAAAGGAAACGGAGCTGGTGGCTTTAAAATGCTGAGCAGTGAGAGGCTAATTTAATAAACCACATATGTGGAAATTAAACGTTGAATAAAATTTAAAAGGCTCTTGAATAATTTTGATGTAAGAAGACAGAAATTATACCCATTGAATTTCAAAATGTATTATTTTGTACAAAATATTAATGTGGATAGAAACAGAAAGGTTTGAAGCAATTGCAGCTTTGCAAATGTGTGACCAAATCGTGTCCAAAGATATTCGATTTAAGCAGAAACAGCAGCAGGTGGTGACACAAACAGCTGTAAAAACAACATATTTAAAATAAATTGCCACTCCTTATTAAATTTATTTTTTTAATCAATGGAAAGAAATTTGAAAGGGCATTTTTATAGAAGATTTAATAAAAAAACACGACTTTTGATGTGATGTACTTCATCAACATGAACATGGGCAGAAAATAGGCAGTTCTTTTGCCAGGTTATGCTCTGCACTGCTCCAGTCGTGTTTACTGGAAATTCATTTGGAGGTTTTTTTTAAAAAAAATCTTTGACTCGATTAGGAGCCAACACACTTTAAACATTAGAGATGAGTGGAAAGAACAAAGTTGAGGTTTTTTGTTTATCAAATCACTTTGACTCAAACAAATCATGACCCCGAGTCCACATGCCCTTAAATCCAGATGTGAACACTTAAAATGACCAGTGGAAAAAACAAATTTTAGCCTGAACAAAGCCGAGAAGACAGATATACAGGCAACGAACACAGCATGCATAGCAGAAAGCATGCATAAATATGAACTGCTGCCTGTAGTTAAATACTACCCTCTAGTGGGCGTTAGGATGCTGCTGATGTCTAGACATGACCCAACCCGAGGACGCAGAGGCTGCATTTTAATTAACTGAAATGAGGAGAGTTTACAGGTTTTCTGGACTTCCACGTCATCTTCAACTCAAATATAATTCAGAGGCAACACAGAAGTCGGAAATATGATCAATGCTGAGGTGAATGTGTGGGTCTTTAATCTGAATATTTATTTTATACAATTTTATACCGTCAGTCAGACAAAAAAGGGCAAAGTCAATTATTTTGTCCTCAACAAATTGTCATTTTTCAACAATATTCAACACAGTGGATTAACCAAATCATCTGCAGATTGATTGATCGCCCTTCGTTGCTCTAAACACCTGCATTCACTTCACTGTTTAACTTCCACCCTCTGAGTTACACTACTAACGGTTGGATGACATCCACCACCCGATGCTCTTTGCATTCTCCTCCGTGGTCACGTCCAATGAGCAATCCCCTAAACACTCTTTCTCATTAGACTAGCCATAATCCACTCATCGTGCCTTGATTTGGCAAATAAATCACACTCTTGAGTTTTTTCAGACTCTTTTCCCTCCCTTCCTCCGCCGCCGCCGCCGCTGTCTTTTTAAACTCCGTCTTTCCCTCAGCCTCGTTAACCCTGTCCAGAGTTTCTACGGTGACAATCTCCAGCAGGCCTCCTCATTGGACATGGCAGCCGCCAATTTGCATGCCAGACTATTTCTCTTCATCATTGGGCCTCATTCTCCCTCTCTCTCTCGTTCTCTATGCTAGAAGAATAGAGAATAACTCAGCAACTGACGGCAGACGGCATGCACGTCCTTGTCCTACAAGGTTACGAATCCATTTCATCTGTGCAAGAGGGGAGTGAATTAAAATAAATGATGGCCGGACATTTATTGCATTCTGGGGGTGAAGGAGGGATTGGGGAGGAGAAGCACAAGTTGTGGAGTGAGACTTGTGTCTCATACTGAACCAGAAGTGGCAGACGGTTTCATACCGACTGGCATGCAGCGTTGGCACAAAGAGTGAAGACAACAGGAAGACGGTAGAATTATCTGCCACAGAGCTGAGTTTGAATCGGTTTGTCTCCGAGCCGACCGACCGAACTGCTCTGGGATCATTTAACTCATCACATGTCTGAGTATCCAGCACATCTGGACAATAACAGGGCAAGTCCAAGTCTGTGCTGACCTGTGATACACACAGCTGAATAATGCATATAAGCTGATATTTTAAGCATTTTTGTTTCTTTTCCTTTTCTGTTATATTTAACGCAGGTTATTTTCAGGAAATACTTCAATATTTTACTTGTGTGTTTATAAAAAATACAAATATGTCCCTTTGAGGAAATTTTACTACATTTAACAAGCACTTTTATGTACAAAATGGGCTTTTCTAGTGGTATATTTGTTCTTTTCATCAAGTTTATTTTCATAACAAGTGAGAGTTGATTTATAAACACCATTCTGCTCTCAACCACATGAAGAATCCATGTGAACTACGAGTTCAGGACAAGAAACCCATGTTAACTTAAGGTTTACACTCACCATTAAGTTTTGGATGTGCGATTTACAAAATCGGTTAATATAACAATTTCGAAAGAGGAATCAATCACAGTTTAGACCTCCACTATGTTTGTTTTATTTCACTTGAAAGGCAAAAATGTATCTTGGATCGGAGTTTCTTCACTAAAGCTTGATGAATGAGGCCTGTTAGTATTTATCCACCATAATACTTATTGTGTCCGTGACAATGATGCTGGTGCACACAAGGACAACAAGTAGCCACAAATTATATGTTTGCATCAACAAAACTCTCAGCTTTCAATTCCTCACATGCCCATCAGCTTTAATTCTGCCTCTAGCTTGTTTTATTCAGCTTCGTCTGATGTTTGCATTCTCACATCTTAACCTTTACATGATGGATTCTGCATTTTAGTCTATAGTTTAGTCTGTATTGTTCTGTTGTTGAAATGCCTGCGATATCAGTAAAAAGTGGGGATGTTTTGAGTCTGTTTTGTCCGTATCTGCACTATTACACAGTTTTATATTCAACCTTAGAATCTCTGTGTTTAAAATTCAGGACTTTGATGCTGTAAAAAGGATGGGGTTTGTGTTTATGGCCGCCTCTGGAGGACCAGTGTGCATTGCTCCAAAATGATCCACCTGCATGTTCCAGAAATACATCCTAGGACCCAAAGGATCCCAGGCTAAGTGACTTTTTTTTCCTGTTGACCACAAAGCTATCAATATGTCTGCCTCTTGACACCAGCCGAGCTCTCTCTGGACACGGAGGCCGGACTCTGAATGCTGACTGCTGCTCGCTGCACAGCTCTCCTGGACCCCTTCCAGGACACTCCATTGTAATACAGTTATTTTTAGACAAGCCGACGCAAATAAATATTTATAGTTGTTTGCAGGTCAGGGGTCTGAATGAACCGCGGGGCGGATGGCAGTGAATAAACTACAATATGTAACTTTGTAAGCACAGGTCTGGTGAAGGAGCGCGGGAATAAACTAAGAATTATGATCTATGGAGCAAATTAAAGCTGAGATCATATCTATCAATACTTATACCGGTTAGGCTTAAAAATAACTTAAGTGGACAGCTTCCTGGTGCCAAATAGTGTTATTCATAGCAGTGTGGTGTTCAATTTTTACTCACACTTTCCCTGAATGCAGCTCTCTCTTTTTCCCTGACATCTGGATGCCTGTGATAATGGCTCTGGCACTGATCACTTTTACACTAAACTTCAGTCTGAACGGAGATGTGTGTCATTGGAAATTATGACAGTTGTCACTTCACTCTACTTCCAATCAAATTTATACTTTCGGAGAGACTATTTCGACGTGAAGAGCCTGACCTAGAATGACCGAGACAAAGCGTCGGCGTGGGTGATGAAGAAGTGGCAGAAGAAGGGAAAATTTAGGGTTCAAGGAAATGAAGAAATGCTGAAAAAGCCAAAATCAAGATTGACATTGGTAACATTTTCCTGTGGTCTCCCCCTCTAACCAGAATTTGGACAGAACATGGAGGAATACTGTGTTTCTGTCACTGCTCATCTAGCATAACTGTGAGTCTAAATATAGGTTATGTAAGAAAGGTTTGGGTCACACATGCGAGTGTACATGCACAGACACACACACACACAACAAAATCAGTGAGTCACTGTGTGCTTTTACTTTGTAATGATGTTTCTATTATTAGAATACCTTTTAAAGTAAGACCCTAAATACAAATACCTTATGTATAATAATAGCAGTGGAGGAAAAATACATTTATTCATATATACCTTCACTTCAATTCTTTAAATTTTTAAGTGTTGCTGTAAAACTATAAGGTATACAACTTTTAAATGTTTCTGATTTTTACACATGTATTTACATTAAATTTGCATCATTTTTCATGGATGAACAGACAAATCTATTGCTGCAAAAGTTGAGTGTTTTCTGTTTCTTTCACAGTTATTTGTCGTACCAGGAGATGGTCGTCAGAGTGTGCGAGCGGTCAGACAATACAGAGAATACAAAGAAGTCGATTTTAATTTCTGAAAGTGATGGTGTACACCTCCGTCTCTGGGACCACGTGTCCCCATAATGGATCAGATTCTGCCAGAACATTTTGTCCTGTGCCGTTCTCAATTTTCTGACCGTCTCAATAAAGAGAAAAAATAAATAATATGGTGGACTGCCCAATCTGCTTTCCAGAGCCACATCAATATTTGCTGTTGCAGTAAAGTGTCTTACGTCGAATAATCTCTAGTTTCAACAGCCCGACAGTCCAAACACAGGCACATTTTGACCTTCCGGGGAACCACGCGACCAAAGCGTCTTTCAGTCAAGGCTGCACAAATAACCGAGCTACTCAAACACTTGTCATCATCCCTCATCAGCATCTTGATTGTTGAGGAGGACAGATCAGAGGGAATGTCCACATACATCCAGCGGCCTCTGATGTGACAGCGAGAGTTTATGGGACAGCGACGCGAGAGCCCCGCCCCGCCTCACCTTGACCCCGTCGCCCCTCTTCCTCCGCCGCCATTCCTCCTGTCGTCTCAGGCTCTCCGGTCTGACCTCGTCATCCCGGGGGCCTCTGGCCTCGCCTCAGACGGCTGAGTTATTACCATAATTACCCAAGAGGCATTGCTGGGAGCGGCCACATGGCAGAGGCCGCCCATGTTTAACAGAATATTTGGGTGTTTTATCGACTTTAACTCAGCACCTGGGGCAGGCGAGAGGGGGCCTGGATGATAAGAAAAGCACTCATGTGGGAAATGAAGAGGACCATTTCACAGACTGAACCAAGAAGGGGATGAAATATACTGTTAATGCAGCAGTGGCCAGTGCACATACGTCATATATTCTCTAAGACAAGGCGTAAATATGCTCATATATTCAGGTGGTGTCGAACAGAAGGACTTGGGTGGAGATGACTAGCATCTAAAAATAGCACTTTGAACCCTATACAATCAAAAAAAGCATTTAAATAGCTTTGTGTCAACATCAAATATTTCATGCCTTAAGGTGGAAATGCAGATTGAACTTAAATATACAGCAGGGATTCTTTAAATTGACATATTAGAAGGGTTCAGTTTCAGTGAGAATTTACAGTTTGTTTCACTGTTTTGTTTCTTACTTCTTTGGCGTCAGACCAACTTTTAGAGACCCCTTTCATGTTTGTGTAAATTTGCTCATCTCAGATTCATAGAGGTGTATGGGATCAAACAGCAGCTCCTCTTGGAAACAGTTATTCATCATATATTCAAGCTGAGCACTGGGTCATAAAAAGGTACCTGGTAAAAAAACAAGTAAAATTCACCCTTAACTGAACTATTAAACAAAATGGTTATTTTCTTCCTTTAAAAACGTCAGAGTTGAACATATTTTGGAGGCGAGGTGTACAGTTTCAGCTGTATGTACAATTTTTAAGAAAGCTCTTCGTAATCCATGTCTATACTGCCATGTCTCTGAAGCCAGGAGGCCATGCATATTCATACAGTTAAGAGTGAAAAGTACGGCACAGCCTGCCATACACGGGGCACAGGGGCCACTGGCCTCAGGCCAACAACGCACAGCGAGACAAAGATTGTGTACAGTAAGCACACACTTCTATTAGCATCTGTATTTACACTTAAAAGCTCAGTCAAACCCACACAGAGAAATATAGAAACACACACACGCCCTCACCTGCTCAGAAAGGTCACCGCATTAGCATTCCAATACATACACTATTCAGACTTTCCTCGTCCTATATGGCTACCCATCAAACATGTCCAAGATGGCACGTAGCCCTGTGTGCCCGTGTCTTATTATGCAGACCCATCTGTGTGGGTTCAAAGGTCATGGCCGGGCCTGGCAGGGGCTACAGGTGAGCAGATGAGAACAGTAGGGGCTCGGTTTAATTTAGCTAAGCACTACAGGATGCAGTGGGCCCCTGTACCTGGGAAGGACAAGTTGAACTTTTCACACTGTGCCTCAGACTCATCATTTCAATGGGTGGAAAGTCGACGAAAAAATGAGTAAGAGAGAGAGAGAAAGAGAGAGGGGAAAAAAAAGTCCTCTGACGCGGATTCTGTTTCTTTGTGGCTGTTGAGTTGTTGTTTTTTTTTATTTTGTGCGAGACTTGTTCAAACAAAGACAGACAAGCGCATAAACACACAAACTGACGTACACACAGGCCTCTGTCACCAAGTCTCTGTTTGTACCTCCCTTTCTTTTCCTTTTCTCCCTCTGTCTGACACACATCCCAGCGCACAATACACACGGACATATTGAAAGAAGATGACTGTCAGCATGTGTGTGTGTGTGTGTGTGTATATGTATATGTGTGTGTGTGTGTGTGTGTGTGTGTGTACTGGTGTGAGGGTGTGAGGGAGAAAATCCCTAATCTGGCATGGACCAGCTTCCTGTCTAGACTCTGCATGAGGAGGCCAGCACTAACCTGGCCAGTTTTCTGTGTCTGTGTGTGTGTGTGTATTTGTATGTGTGTGTGTGTGTGTGTGTGTATATAAACTGCACATTGCTATTGTGTTTGTGTGCACGCTCCTAATGTGATATGTGTGAGCAGAAACCTACATTATGTCTGGGGTCTTAGAGAGAGAGAGCAGTTGCACACTATGTCCTGGTCCAAACCAGAAAGCAGACATTAACCTCTGGCCTTCCATATCTCCTGTCCAATGTCTGTTTTTAATTGGACGATTTCCAGTCGAGCTCTTTTTTGTTTTCTCTGTTATTTTGACACTTCCTCTGCCACTCATGCCAATGCTGCCGCGATTCCAAGAGCCAATTTCCCTAATTATCTTACTTGCAGCGCTTACGGGAATACAGAGGTGGGGGTGTGGAGGGCTAAAGTTGGAGCGAAGTGGAAAATGGCCTGATGTGGTTTTGTCTGAAATTCCATACAAAGATCAAGGATGAGCCAGAGGGGGACTGAAAGAGTCTCGTTTTCCTTCCTTATTCTGTCTTCTTTCTAAATACAGATGATCAGCTTAACAAAAGTAAATGTGGCAGTGAAAGCTTTGCACTTTTGCCTACAACAGCAGAAAACAACACCGAACAGTCAAATCGCTAAAAAAGAATCTCTGGTGGTTTGGTAACATGAATAAAATGAGCTGATTCATAACTGGAATCACTGACGGCCTCTTGCCATCAATCATTTGCACAAACCCTGCCATTAGTACTCCCAGCAAACATCACTGAGCGCAGCAGCTCTGTCCCATCACACTCACACTGAGTGCTAATCAAAAAATGCTAAGTGTGTTTAGCCTTAGCTTTGACAGTATTTGTCTGGAGTGTGAATCAACATCACGGACGGCGCTATTTCATATTCATGCAGAGGCCCAATGACACCTTGTCCTCTGCTTTCTGCAAACTCCTTAACTCAGCAGATCAACATGCCTTCAGACCCAGATGTAAAGTGAACAGTCTTCACCTCTGTGACATCAGGCCGCCAGGATACGCCGTCCTATGGGAGAAAACCTACAGAGAGGCCTGGCAAAGACCCCAGCTATGACAAAATAGATTTTTAGGATGAAAAAGATATAATTACATTTAAATATTTAGGGGAAAAAAACTTTTTAAGCATCTTTCTTTAAAACTTCCTCATCATCAATATTTTATCTCTTTTAATATAATCAAATGACCCATGTAAAGTGCATAAACATTTTGTCTTGTAGCTGATTTTTTTTCTATGTTGTTTTAAAGCCAACATGTTAACTAGTTATGTCTTCTTCCTCCAAACAACCCCGTTTTCATCAAAGCAACTCCATTTAACCGACAAAGTTGGTGAACAAAGTCAAATAACTAACATGCTAAGACTGGCATTTTTTCAGGATTTGCTGGAAACCAAAGCTGGTGCAAAACAAAATTATTTGACTCACATTCATCAGTAGCCAGAAACACAGCTCAGACTGGATGTCATGTCTTTCCATGTCTCCTGTGATTGAGTACCTGTTAGCTAATACATTAGCCATGTCAGGTGTGTGCACCTCTCTGCTGGTTTGCAGGTATTCTGCCCCCCAGTGGACAAACAAATAAAAAGTAGTTTTAAGAAAAAACGTTTTTGTAAAATAAATGTGGTATTTAAATAATATTTATTTAGCAGATGCTTTTGTCAAGAGTGACTTACAATATGTTATACAGCTCAGCTTGAAGTTAAAACAACTGATGACTTTGCTTGAACTTTTTTCACTGCATAATACTTCTTATCTTTTATCAAGTCTGTTAAGTTGCAGGAAAAAGAACTATGATGCTCTAGTTTTTAAAAAAAGATACTAGATATTTTTGTATTAATAAAAAAGATATTTTTTAACAAAAAAGTAGTACAGACGAAGACGTAACCCTTTCAAATCCATTTGACATTTGGAATTAAGAAAGGTAAATAAAGGCTCTGTTGTAAAGATGGCATTATATTTGGTGAACAGTGCAGTATCATTTGTTTAGGACGCTAAAGTTTAGTTTAGAAGTTGTCTTGACTTGGGGACCAGAAAGTAAAGACTTTAAACATATTTGAGACTAGCAAAACCCAGTAAGGTTGTAGCAACAAACCTCCTGAGAGGGTTAAGCTGAGCAGTGGAGCATTTTATTGCAGATAAATTAAGAACATATTCCCTCCTTCAAAAAGTTATAGTCTTGTTATAGTGCTTGTTTTTTTTTATTTTCAGAGGTCGCAGTAAGAAGGTGCAGTCTGCAAAGGTTGGCTTTCATCATGCAAAATAAGTAGGGCAGAAACTCTGCTATTCAGATTTCAGAGAAGAATTTAGAAAAATCAGACAAAAGTGGAACCTTGAATAGGGTTTATAACCGCAATTCAAATATTTCAAAAGTTAATCATCTGAAACCATTTGGCCAACAAACAAAGTTGCTCACTGACTCAAACTTAGGCACAACACAGAGAAAAGCTTTTAAATCTGCAGATAATTGCCGTGTAATAAACTTGAATATCACCCTTAATAACTATAAGACTGCAGCAACATAAAGACTCAAAACCACAGACACAACAATGACAAAGTGACAGACAAGCTTTTGCCGGATCCACGTGATCTCACCTTAAGTCATCGTCTAGCCGGCGCGGTATTCCTTGTCTGTGTACATGTATTAAAACAAGCCATGACTAACACAGATGGTGGACGCATCAAATGAGTCATTTGAGTTGTATGGCTATGACATATACACATCATTGTCTCCGCTGGTGTGGGTTTTTAGGGGTCTCCTGTTAGCATTCTTATCCCAACGACTCCCAAGTATGACTCATAGGCTTGTTACCCTCAGACGAAGCAGACTTTACTGTGCTGGCTTGACAGTGTGCTGTAGTAGGGAAAACTGGCAGGACGCTGTTGAGTGTTTGGGGTTTGTCTGACTCTTTTTAGCCAGTTCGAGCTGTTTTTAGCAGTCTGACTGTGTGAATGTTGTCAGATGGTGAAAGCTGTCTACTCAGTGGAACCACGATGAAACCTTAAAACCAAAACGACAAAGGAAAAGTTTTATTACATTGTGTTTTTTAAGTATAAAAGTTTCCTGATCACTGCGTTGCTACAAGATGTTCAACGCTATAGTTCCAGTGACCACTCTGACAAGTACAGTCAGCAGGAATGTAACCTACTTTACAGGAAAAAAGGAGGACATATTCCTCCGTATGACTACCAGCATGTGTTTTTGTTTTCATCCTCTGGTCTGTAGCTGCATTCCTTTTCCGTGTGTTGTGCGAGACGGAGAGATTGCCGGAGAATGACTCACTAAAACCTGACCCAGCAGTGAGGTAATCACTGGAGGACGCTTGGAGTAAAAGTGAACTTTGATGGCGATGTCTGGGATCATGTCTAGGAATCCCCAGACAGTTCAGTACAATGTGTGTGTGTGTGTGTGTGTGTGTGTGTGTGTGTGTGTGTGTGTGTGATGACATAATTTCTGTGTCTTCCACTAAGTTCATGCGATGGTGTGTGCACGGCCTCCTGATGAAGACCCACTACCCATTACAGAATCTCTCCACATGGACTTGATAGGAAAAACGGAAATAGATGCTCAGTCCCTGGATTAAAACATTAAGATGATCATTTTGAAATTCTGCCTTGTTCTTTTTATATCTTTTGGTCCACAGAGGTGGAACAAAGAGGATAAGTTTACTGTACAAATGTGGTGCTGAAGATAAAGATGATGTCAATGGAGAAAATGAGTTCAGAGATAGTTTTTCTTTTCGTTTACAGTATGTCAGCTGATGCAGATGCTTTACTCTGTTTATTTAAAATCTGATTGATTGAATCACTTATTTATTTATTGTGCAGAAATAATCATAGTACTAAACACAACATCATTCCTTTTCCCTTGTACTGACTAATTTAGTTTACTTAAAAATGATGCATACCAAAATTCTAAAATGTCTTGTATATGTATTAACAAGATTTAATTAATATTCCTCTGTCAGTTTCATCTAAATGTTATAATTTTTGTAAAAGTTGAATATATGGCTGAGATGTTTTAATGGGTTATATTATATACTACAGGTGCACCTACTAAAGCAGCCACTGAGTGTAGATTTTTACACAACATGATCCTGAAAATGTTAAAGATGCTGTGTTTTTCTGCTCTTGTTTGAGTACACAGGCATGGAAAGAAGACATTGTTTGTTAAGCAGCATCACCTGCTGGCTTAATGGAGAACTGCCAACATTAAAGTGATTGCTGAAGGATGAGAGACAAACTGCAGCTATGCAGATACACAACAAAGAGACTCAAAACAGCCACATGTTCAGCTTACAGTGGGATGTAAACTGTTAGATTCTATCAATGGAAAGGAAGTTTAAATAACATTAAGTAGAAGTACATTTAATGAGGTGTGTCACACAAACTTGAGAATGATTTTCTAGAGGAAGATCGTACTTAAGAATAAAGATCACATCGTAAATGGCTCTCCGTTGCGTCACAGCTTTCGTGAACTTTTCCCTCAAATTCTTTCCACTTTCGAGATAAGCTTCAATGCAACGCCACAAAGTTTGCGTGCAGGACTGAGAGGAAGTGGCTGAGAGATACCAGGGACCTGGGTGCTTATCCAAAAATAGTTTCACAATGGCTATGAGGACTCTTCATTCCTTGCTCATTTTTGGATCATGCAAGAAGACCAATCACCAATTTTGGGTTTGGATCACTCGCATATCACGGAGACAAAGTTATGAATGAAGACATTTCAGGCAGAGCTTTGAGCAACGCTACTGGAAACCAATTCCATAACAATAAACAGAAAAGCAACCCTGTTTCTATGAGCGTTAAAGGAAACAGATACTGAGGAGCTTGATTATTAACAAACACCAGAGCTTTTATTATTTCCCAGTGTTTGCAGCACAGCTATTACTTTACAGTATGTGTATTTTTAAGCATTTGCATATGAAAAAGGAAACTCAACATTCTTGAACAATAGAAAAATGGTGTTAAATGAATTAACTGCACAGTTTCCAAGAAGACATCTGACTGATTGATTTTCATTCACAATGTAAGTTTCTGCAGAGAAAAAGAAATACCTTCATTTAAAAAAAAGTATTAAATGTATATATAACTAATATTCATCTGCATCTTCAGCAAACTATTAAAATAAATGAGCAAATGTGTTTGTCTTTACATAATGGCACCTGGGCATATGATTCATGTTTCAAGCCAAATATTTACCAAGTTTGGACATTCTACGAAATCATTCTTGCTATGCAAACTGGTGGGCAAAAGAAACATAGAGAAATGCCAGACCCCATGTTTGGGTACGGGGCCTCTGGTGGTTGAGTGAGCTTTGACCTAAAATAGGTCTGAGAATGTGGATATGCTCTATGAATAGAGATAAAACAGACTGAGGAGGGGGGAAAAAAATCAAAAAGATAAAATAACTGAAGGGTCTGCAAATAAACCTCCAGACATCAGTGCAGAAAAATGAATTTTGTGTGGCTGGGGGTTTGCAGAGGGCATGGGAAAATCTGCACCGACTGAGGAAACTTTGAACTGTAATGCAATCGTGTCTTGTCGCCAGAATGTGACGTGTGAAAGGATTTCTGTAATTTGAGAGCAGCTTCTGAGCAATGGGATTTAGACTGTGTGGGTCTTTGTGGAGGGCTCCACTAAAAGACTGACAGACAAAGGACCCCAAATATGAATGAACCAAAAACACCTTAATGGATTTACATTTATAATCCATTTTTTTTTCATCGAATGATAATTAAAATTCTCTTTTGTTCATAGCAAATTCAAACACAACACACAAACAACTGTAGTTATATGCTTTATAGACTGCTGTTAATCTGCACTTGCTTTCTTTGAATCAGCCACAAAAGAAGATGTTAATCTGTTACATTATCAGGGAGAGTAAACGTCCTAAAAGCATAATGTCATTTATATGACATTTTGCATTATTATGAGGCTCTTAGAGAGGAAATTAATGAATTCAATGAAAGAGAAAAGGTAGAATAACTTCAACTCAGACGCTATGAGATGACGTAGTACCACAAGAAGCCACTAGAGGGTGTATGACCCAGTCTATTGACGTACCTACAGTACGGTAGACAACCAGAGAAACATCAACTGGGATCGCTGTAAGATCCCAATTGATGTTACCAGAACAAAACATTTTTAAAAGAAAAGAAAAATCACAGGATCAGATGTTTATTCCACTTCAGACGCCTCAATACAGAAAAAACTGGGGGTGGGTGTGGTGAGGGGGCATGAAAACTAAAACTCTCAAAGTGGTTTTTGACGTGTTCAGAAATGAGACGGTGGGCTGAATTTACATGTTTGTTGTGTCACAGTTGATGTCTGGTGAATCGCAGCGGGTCCTCTTGTGATTTGCGCTCTGTCCCGGTTCGCCTGCGGTCCCTCCTCCATCAAACGTCAGGAAGTAGTGGTATAAAAAAACATGTGAGGCCAAACCGACCGCTCAAAGTCGCATATACCTCGTTAACCTGACAGCCTGCGGTCTGCCTCCTCAGAGACAATCAAGAGGCACTAGATTTTAATGAGACAGAAAAGAGGAGAGATACGGCGAGCTGCGGGACGACTTAAATCTACTGGACTGAGCACAAGAATGCAAAAGAAAAGTCTATTTGTTCCCACAGATATATTTGTGCCGGATAAATTTCATATATGCGAGAGAGTTTCTCTTGTTCGGGACTTTGAATTGAGTTTGAGTAATGTCTGATGGGCGAGCACAAACTTGGATTTCTGCTGATAACAAAAGGGACTGCAACAAGAAAACGAATTAAGTGAGGAGTTTTTCCATCTTTCGCTCCCTAGGAAGTTGACAGAAACAACAGCAGGGCTTTATCAGTTTGGTTTGAGGGCTGATTGTCGCTGACCTCGGCGGTCCTCGCCTGTGAATCTGCACATTTCAGCTACGGAACGAATCAAATGCAGAGAGAAAGATGCATTTGGGTAAGGCTTTGCTGTTTGTCCTGCTCCTCAACTGCGCAACTTTGAGCTCATCCCTGTCAACTTGTGCCACCGTGGATATCGACCATGTGAAAAGGAAGAGGGTCGAGGCGATACGAGGTCAGATTTTGAGCAAACTCCGATTGACGAGCCCTCCACAGTCCCTCGGACCGAGTAAAATCCCTTATCAGATCCAGGCATTGTATAACAGCACCAAGGAGCTACTGGAGGAGCTTAGGAGGGATCGGCAGCAAAGTTGCGGTCAGGACAACACCGAGACAGAGTACTATGCCAAAGAGATATACAAATTCAACATGGTCTACGGACCGCCAGAAAGCAGTAAGTAGTACATATTCTTGGGCAGCTCGGTTTCTCTTTCTCTCCACTTTTAATGCCAACAATCAATAGATCGGTTGTGCGCAATTACGCACAAAAAGGAAGAGCCAGACGCACCATTTTCAAATCTACATATCTATGTCGTTGATAAATATCTTTATTGAGATTTTGGTCAGATGATGCTTTTTAGACACGTTTTAAGACATTTAAAAATTCTCTAGTTTGAATGATTTTGTGCCTCATTGTTTTTCCTCAAAATGTTCAATTAGTTTAAAACTAATAAAAATTACATATTTCTCTCCCATTTGAAAATCTGTAGTCTATGACGATGCACGTATAATTTTTTAATTCAAAGAGTTTGACGACTGGACACAAGATGTGTCCTACTTCAATGTAAAGTCTACCCTCGGTGTGTCTCTGTGCGCGCACGCGTGTGTGTGCGCGCGCGGGAGGCTTCAAGTTTCCACATCGCACTTGTTTAAGTTGCCTACTGTACCACGACTGACGTCCAGACTGGTTGTGATGTCATGTAATCATCGTGTATGTACACGTGTTAAACTTCAGCAGATGAAACAGAAAACAGTCTTCCTGCATCTGCACATACTCAAATATCCAAGGGACATAACAAGAAGCAAAACACGTTTTTAAACAGAGGGCGAGCTTTAATATAAATATTTTAAACCTACACCTAATTATCTTTTAAACAAACTCGCTGTACTCCTGGAGGATGTGCTTTGGTAGTGTTAGTGCTCACCAACCTGCTTTAACCCTAGACCAGTGTTCCAGACAAGGCACTCTCCTTCTCCTCCTCCTCCTCCTCCTGCTTCCACTCTTCCTCCTCTTGTTTTTTTTCCTCCATGGATCCTGTCCTTCTCCCCAGATGTTCCCACTTCCTTTCCAGTCAGGCCCAAATGAGAGGGACATCTGCCCAGGCCAATGGGGATGCCTTTAGGAAAAAGGAGTAGGAAAAGTTAACAGAGGTGGACAGGAAGACTTAGATGATGGAAGGACCTCCCCTTTAGTCTTAGTAGAGGGATCCCTCTCTTTCCTGGAGTCCGTCTGGTCAGGGGGAGGGCGTGGGGTCCCAAGAAGCCCTCACATACATTGACACATCCCTACCACCCACCCCCACATTGAGATTGAGCTCAAAGTGGACCCCACTCCCCGTCTTGGCCAGTGAATCACCCACACGGGTGGCCCATGAGCATGAGATCACTTACTGCACTGCTCAGGTTTAACTTTGCTAAATTGAGTGTGAAACTGAGCAGGCATTCATACCCGTAAACCTGAATGATTCCACTGTGCCGTCATTTCATTGCCACTAGGTAACACTGGGTAACATTTCACTGCTCCAGTTAATCACAAGCTTTATTTTTGTTTTTGAGATATTTGTTAAGATTATCAGCAAAGGCCTGTACGGCTCACATTGTTTTTATTCCAAGTGATTTGTGCTAAACTTCCATTTGGCACGACTATTTCTCCCTGGAGAATTAAAAGCTATGAACTGGAAGTGGAAAACCTGTGCAGAGAGGGACATGTGTCAGCACTTGAGAGAGATTCGTACAGCATGTGGTTCGACTGAGTCTGGATTACTGAGAAAGTAGAATAGGATAAATGCTGTGCGTGTGGAAGAGCCAAAGCGGGCCTCATGGTCTAAAGCAAAGCCAAGACCATTGCATCACAGTCCCTTTGAAATCAACAGGTGTTTCTCAAAAGACCCATTCTGCCTCAGTAATGTTCTGTTTTTAATCTCATAAAACGGTTTTGACAAAAGCGCTGGGCAGTAGGTGCCTCGAGTTGGTGTGGTGATTCAGTGCCGCAGATGGCCTTTAAACATGTAAGAGAGATTAACAAATGTGTATGTTTTTCAAGCAGTTGTGGGGAAGAACATTGTTTCTTTCACTGCAGTCTTATGGTCTTTAAATGTGATTGAGATGTGATTAGTTACAAACAAAAGGTAAAATAGCAGTAAGTCAATATAACAGCGTAAGTGCTCAACTGAAATATTAATACCAGTGTGTGTGTGTGAGTGTATGTGTGCCATTGTCAACATTACTACTTCTCAGATACTTAAAATGTCGACAAACTCATAATATTCTCCAATAATATTCTTATTTTGTTGATCCTAAAACAGTGGTATTGGCGTGACAGAGTGTTTTTTTATGTGCCTAAGATGAGCTCATACTTGGAAATATGCATTTTGTCAATATGCTGTATATCCACATGCATACACTGAGCCTGCTCGCTGAGACGGCTTAATGTGATTTTCATATGCTGGCGCAGGCGAGATGAACAATTTCATAGATTTGTTGTGCTGAACTCTCGTTCTACTCCGGCAGGGACGACTTTCTTCAGTCAAACGGCAATAAAGACAAAAACCTCTCTAAACATTCTGTATCTATTTTCAGAGTTAGTTTCTAAAAGTCTCTTTACTTTTCAGATCAAAACTCAAAGCATATATTTACTTTAGTGTGGAGGGGAAGCTCACCTGATGACAAGTGAACTTTTACATGCACAGTTTGTCTCGTGATGCTTTCAGTCTGCTTATCTGCAGCTCAATCAGCAAAACAAAGGACAGACACAAAAGATGCCCTTTTATAACTTCCTCGTGTTTTTTCATAAACTGTTTGAAATGGCCTCTATATAATGTTTTAAAATTTATCTCCAGCAAGTCCTTTAAATGAAAAACAAAATATGTTATCAGCAACTTCCCCTAAGTCTGTTAAGTCTGGGAAACTTTTTTTAACTGAGGGAAGTCAGGTGACGGTAAGAAATGCTTAGTTAAAGGTTCTGTATGTGACATTTTAGTACTTATTATGATATTATTCCCACAGAGAGGTCAACTTAGCCCTGTGCACAAGATTTATGTTTATGTTTGTGTCCAAGTTTAAACAGGAGAATTTTAAAAGTAATTGGTCCTTAAATGTTATGTATAGCACCTTTTAAGTTAGTTAAAAAATTAGGTCAGGCAATAAAAAGAAACAATGTTGAAAATGTGTTCTAACTGTTAACAAACAGCTGTGCCCCTCTTTGAATTATAATGTTTTTTTTTTAACCATTCATCTACCTCAACCTCATAACTACATGAACTTTTCAACTCTATAATAGGATTGTATCATTTCTCTCTTATTTCTGCCATTATTGCTGTGCACACTTGTGAAAAAATAAAGATATATCATTTTGGGGCACCTGCTGAAGTAACTGATGCTGTTGATGTGCTCTAATTAGCAGTATGCTTATTCAGCATCCAAATTGATGTTTTTGTAAGAGTCCCCACCTGACATTAGAGATGATAACTCTACTTTAGGAGGGACTTTCTTTACTTAAAATATATATTTAGCCTGAGTTTTCTTGGCCAAGTGCAACAAAATGTTTTGACAAACACTCAAAAGCATTTGTCCCTGCCAGGAGCTGCAGGCTAATGTTGTTACCTTTGGACGGAGCCAGGCCAGCTGTTTCTCTGTGCTTTCCAACTCTGTGCTAAGCTAAGTTAAGCTAAGCTAAGCTAAGCTAAGAGGTTGCTGTCTGTTGCTTATTTAAAGACATAAGAATGATATTTCACCTAAATCTTTGAAAGAAAGTGACACACTATTTCTTTAAGATCAGGTAGAGACAGCTGACTGTGAGTGAAGTTGGTTTTATGAAGCCTCCTCAGGGTCTGGCCCCTTGTGGTATGACAGGACCTGAAGGCCGGATTTGTGTAATTTAACTTTCGGTTAGTGTGGGCAAACACATGCTCACTTTCTGACGGTGTTTTAAAGGTAAACTCTTGACCTTTAGTGGATCTGAGGCACTACTGTGAACCAACACAAATGCGTGACAGGTGCAAATGAAGCAGAAAGCTGCTGGAAGACTGTCAAATTACTGCATCGAGAGGCTGGTGCGCAAACATCGGAAAGATTTCCTTTTATAGCATGGTACGCATACCGAATCTGGCATATGTCAATGACTGAGGTTGTGTTGTGGAGAAGTTATCATGGTCAGAAAGGGGTTTGGGTCCAAAAAGTTGTCAGTGGGACAGAGGGTAGCACAGTATTAGATAGGCAGATACCAGGAAGGTGAAGTCATACTAACCTCAATAATATTGCTGTTTCAATTACAACATTTTTACTTCCACCAAATATAGACAAAATGTGTTAGACCAACATGGAGGAATTCTGATAAGGCAGGAAACCACACTCATCATTCATTGTGGGCTGACAAACGTAGTGCCAGCTACTAAAGAGTGAGTAAACACAAGATCACATTTTAGGTGTGAATGGGTCCTCTACTATATAAACATTTACTGTAAACATGTGCTATCATTTTAATACTGAAATATTTCCTAATTTCAACACAGCTGAAGTAGTTGCATGTGTCAAAAAAAAGAAAAATGTTGCCACTACATTGCCATCTAGCGGTTAAAATTACAACATTTCCTTTCAACTTGGTTAAAAAAGTACTATACCTCACTGGAGCATGGCTGAAATTACTGTAGTATCAAGAGAATAAAAGTTTGATCCAAAGACACACCTCCCCCAACCCACTCCTCCTCCCTTACTTAATCCCTCAGCCAAAAAATTATTTTTCGATTCTTGGCAACTATTCTAATAATCAAGTCATACAAAATTGCCTTTTGGAGCATTTGACAGACAAAACAACAATTTGTTCAAATTATCTTGGGCTTTAGGAAAACTTGGAGACATTTTTAATACTATTTCTGACTTTAAATAAATGGAAACAGTAGTGGATTAATAGAGAAAACAACTGGTAGATAATGGATAATAAACACAGTTGCAGAGTGTTTATTCAGAGCTTTTAATGTCAGTGGCAGATATGAGTATTTAAAAATAAATCTTCACAAAACAGATCTTTTTTGATGTTTTTTTTAATCTTGCTTAGTCCTTAGATTTTAATTATTACAGATTTTAATTATTTCAGCACAACTGTGTTGGAGTAGTAATAATAATTAATGAAAATATATACATTGCATATGTCTGTAAAGTGTCAGATAAAAGTATAGCATATGTTTTTTATGTACACGACTTACAAAATATGGGAAAAAAAGGAGTTTTTTTCTTCATAAAGACATTTTAGCATCTTTAAAAGTATAGCTATGGCTGGTATCTTGCATGCTGTCATCATGGCTTGCAGGTACACTTTAATGCATCAGAAACTTTTTTTCTTGCTAAAGAAAAAGATTTTTACTGTAACACTCATATGAAGGAGATCTCAAAGCAAGCGTGTGTGCCAATGCTGTACAGAGGTGATGTTGCTGTTGAGGTCGATGTGAGACTTACAGTGTTTGTATTGCATCATATCCTGATGCAATTTCTAAACATTTTCTCTCACAGATCTTTTATTTTATTCTCTCCGTTCCAGACGATCTGCTCTACTGCCCGAAAGGCATTACCTCCAAAGTTTTCCGCTTCAACGTCTCCGCTATGGAAAGGAACTCGACTAACCTCTTCAGAGCAGAGTTTCGAGCCCTGAGGGTGCCAAACTCAAGCGCCAAGAGGAATGAACAGCGGATTGAGCTCTACCAGGTGCGTAAAGGTACCGTTTTCTTGTCCTTTTACCAAAATCGAAGGCAAAACTTCAAGTCAAAGCAGCACAGAGCTTCAAATTCTTTTTCTTTAGTGTAATCTTTGTTACTAGACAGTTCAATTCTAGTCCGTCAAGAATGTAACTTACATAAGCTGGTGATTTCAAGCCCTAATTGACAAAGAGAGCCAACAATAATCAGATTGTGGTTGCAGGCATGGGTGACAGCCAGACCAAAAGCCAAAAAGCTTCACAGGCCTGCAGAATGTTTGCAGAACCAGGACAGGGGTCCTGTTAGTGCAGCGTTGGCAGTCTGGTCCTGACTTGGTCCTGATTTTGGTTATACGAAGGTCTGCAGTACACAGTTTATTCTAGGGATTGTGTTGTCAGTTTCACAGACTTTTGAAATTGAGATAAAACAATGTACAAAAAAGTGCAACTTGTCAACGTACACGTCTTCTTTGTGGCAGTCGGGTAAAAAGGCAAACTGCCACAAAGCTGAATAATTTGTGCTTCCATGTTTAGAAAACATTGATATTTGGCATCACAGTATCAATAACATATCAAAAGAGGAAGTTATATGATATATTGCCGAATTGATAATTTGTCCCCACTTTAGTAGCCAGGGTATTACTCACAGAAAATAGTGGTCAGCGTGCAGGCAGTTTGGAGAGGCAGACATGGAAGTTCAGTAATGTTCTGCTTTCCATTGTTGTCAGACAGTACTTTCCAAAGGGAAACTGAAGCTGTTATATCACTTTCTTCAAAGCCACCAAAGTCCTTTGACAAACAGTAGATTTACTGGAGTTGCTGGTCTACCACTGCCTTGATCGGATGATGTTATTGTGCGGCTTTGGTGAAACCAAACTAACCCTCTAAAGACATCAAAGTACCTTATACAACCCCACTTCAAAAATTTTAACAATCCCTTGAAGCTGTTAAAAGGGTCTTTGGTCTTGTAAGTGATGAAAAGATGCAATACACTAAGTTGCAGTCAATGTCATCGGGTCCCCTTTATTCATTTAAAATGTCATTGCATTAAGGGTCCAACACAAAGATAATTATGAGAAGAAAAAAAGATTAAAAACAAACACCATACACAGGTCAGTAATGATGTAAGCACAATCCCAAATCTCATTCAACCAAAGCAAAACATTTTTACCCCTTGGTTTCAAAGAATTAAGGAAAGAGTTGGGAAATAAATGACTTTTTTTTTTTCATTTATTATCTTTAATCATGGTTAGGGGTTAACTCAGCATTACTTTTGCATCTTAGGTGTTCAGACTAAACACACCAAACAACCATCATGTTTCTTATTAAAAAACTACGACCTCTTTAGCCTTTTGCTTGCTAAAGATTATTACAAAAATCTACTGTGTAGCTGAATGTTACTGCTCTCAACCACTTTGTTCCTACAAAAAGCAGGCATCAGTTTCCAGCACACACACTTCCATAAACGAACTGTGCTCTGACTGACCAAAAATCGACACACAAACATGGCTAACCACTTGCTAACTTGGGTTAAAGATAACAGCCAGCAAGCTAAAGAGCCAGGAGAGAGAGAGACCGCAAATAAGACAGATAATGTTGGACATCTATTAATCAGGTGGACACATACATAACTCAATTAAAATATGAATTTTACTCAATTTTTGGTGATGTGAACAGGTTAACGTTCACTATTTGCTATGAAATGTTCTCCTAATAGGCAAAAAAACAATGAAAAACCTTTAGATTTAAAGTCTCTGTACACCAACCAGGTGTTTGGCATTTTAGCTAATTAGTCCCCTGCTCAGGTTGAAGTTGGGGTGCAGTGTGTGATTCCAATTTGATGATAACAACCAACTTATCATTGAGGAGGATATCTTAGGCCTAACCCCACCATTAAGCCAAAATTTGTCAAAAAAAAAAGTTGTCCAATAATTTGCTCTAGAAATACCTAAAAAACTAATAACAATCCCATCAGTTGCAGATGTAATTGGTGCTTTTTGCTATGTAGCAAATGTAAAGATGCTAGAATGCTTAAAGATAGCTAACATTATACTGGCTTAACGTCTAAATGTCAGCATAATCTTTATTAGCATATTAGCATGCAAATGTTAGCAATTTACTTGAAGCATTTCTTTGCTTAAGCACTCAGTACCACTGTACAAAACCGCTAGCATGACTGTAGATTCTTGGTTTTGTCTCCAAATTGATTGTGATGTCAGTTAAATGCTGCAATTTCTTTTTTATCTATATTTTCTATTTGCATGCTCTAGTATTACAAGCTCATAACATTTTTCATTACGGTTGTGAACAACAAGGCATAAGTTTAAAAAATAGCAGTTTCTTCCCACACTTAATTCCTGTCTGGCGTCTGCACTATTCAAGATGTTATTTAGTTGAAGTTATGTCAGTATTGAGAGAAAAACATTTCAGAGTGACTGTTTGTTATTGCTTTTCAGATTGTGAGACCAAACGAACACATTAGGAAACAGCGCTACATTGGAGCCAAGAATGTGCTGACCAAAGGTACTCAAGAGTGGGTCTCCTTCGATGTGACCGAAACAGTTCGAGAGTGGCTGATGAACAGAGGTGAGACTGAGGTCACTGCCGTTTAGTGTGTCTCAAATGCTATCATTAATCCTACTGATTAAAATCATGTTTGATTATTTTGAGTTTTAAAGCAGAAATCTTTTGAAAAATAAATAAACTGGCAATCTACTCTCTTTTCCATGATTGTTTGCCATCAGGAAGTAATCTGGGTTTGGAGATCAGCGTGCATTGTCCCTGCCACACCTTTAAACCAAACGGCGACATCATTGACAATGAGAACGAGGTGTTGGAGGTCAAGTTTAAAGGTTGGCTTAGACTTCCTTTTTTTTATAAAGTACACTATTTTTTTGCCAGTGTTAGGTGTTCATTATGTTATTTTTTGCATTCTTGCCATCAGTTTTGCCAACTTCTAATATTAGTTAGTTCTTATTCATACAGTCTTCATAATTTTTAAAACATAGCTTTACATATCTGCCATTATTCTGATTAATAATTTATTTATTTCCAACTTAGTAGTACTTTATGATTTGACAGACATAGATCTGATGAATGTCCTTGTGCTGAAAGCAAACTTTTGCCTGATTTAGCTTTTGCTTTAGAGGACTAAGAATACACGTAAACTTTACTTGTGCTTTTTAGAAACGTGTCAGACCAAAAGACATTTTTTTCTTCTATTTTTCTATGTGGTTTTATTTCTACATTGTCTAAAAGAATTACAGGGATGACAGTTTCATAGTCAATAATTTGGCAAATTGTATGCTGAGATTGTGGAAAAAAAGCCACTAAATGGTTGGTTTAAGTGAATGTCCATCATGTCTATAATTAAGGCGTGGATGGAGATGAGGAGCACAAGCGCTTGGATCTGGATCACCTGAACAAGAAAAAGGAACAGCACCTGCCTCACCTTATTCTCATGATGATCCCACCCCACCGCCTGGACAATCACTCACGCCGACGCAAGAGAGCGCTGGACACGAACTACTGTTTCTCGTAAGGGATGCATGCGGTTTCCATGCATTATCTTATACACATTTATCTGTCATTTATTTATCTGGTTTATCCCAGTGTGAACCAGAAGGTATTAATCACTGAGATTATCATTACAAATATTAATTTTGGGGCTGATTTGACTATTGTTGGTCAACCCTATCGCAGAAACACGGAGGAGAGCTGCTGTGTGCGCCGGCTCTACATCGATTTCCGGCGTGACTTGGACTGGAAGTGGATCCATGAGCCCAGCGGTTACGATGCTAACTACTGCTCCGGGCCCTGCCCTTACCTGAGGAGCTCAGATACAACACACAGCTCGGTAAGAAATCCCTGACAGGGACCCTAAGTGAAAAGTAAAAACAAAGGAAAAGCATGGTTTCAAATTTTTCCAGTTATAAATATTTATTCTGATATTTCTAGCTTTATTTGCCCAGATTTTGAGGTATCCATATCTAAGGGGTTTATTCCACTTAGAGCTCTTTAATGGACCAAAACTTTGGACTCAAGCTGAGATAGACATGTGGAAAATCAATCTGAACTTGACATGAATGAATTATATATAAAACAAAGAGACCAGAGGCCTCATTAACGAAAAAATGTCCTAAATACTTGTCCTACCTCAAGTTCAAAGATAGCAAAAAATAATTTTCTGTTATTCTTGATGTTAACTTTCAGCCTCTTTTGGTTTAATGTTTTGCTTCCTGTGTTCACATATGCACAATGCTGCATATAAATCAGTTTCAACACCACATTATGTCTGATAACATTTTTAGATCCCTAAACACAGTTTTTGTAGACCTCAATCTTTCAAAAAATGTGAAAAAAACATGGAATGTGGCACATTGTTCTTTTGATTATTTTTAAAGCTTCCTGATAAAAACACAAATAAAAGTGTTTTTATAGATAAATCAGTTACAGTCTAGGTATTACACTGATTTAAACTATGTTGCTATTTGTGAAGCTTATATTGCTCATTAGACATTAGTTTGATGAAACACAGCTGTAATTGCTATTTGAAAGTGAGTTTTTATGTCTCTTGTGTGCTTCCAATAGCTGCTGAGCCTGTACAACACTCTGAATCCAGAGGCATCTGCCTCCCCCTGCTGTGTCCCCCAAGACCTGGAACCCCTTACTATACTCTACTACTCTGGACGAACCCCCAAAGTGGAGCAGCTTTCAAACATGATTGTCAAGTCTTGCAAATGTAGCTGAGAAGACATTGGAAGGCATAGTAGTGTGGCAGGATTTGACTAGGTACCGACGAAACTCGTGCTCGTTGACTCTTAGCTGTGATAATTACTCAAACTGACCCTGTGGCCCCTGTGTGCTTAGATCTGAACACCACTCTGGAGGTCGCACATTTTTAAGGATGCACATTTTCTTAAAAACTTAAGGTCATCATTTTTGTTTCTTGTTTTGTTTTTTGTTCTTTTCCTCCCACTCAGTTAGTTATAGATGACAATTGGTTATCATCATCTTTAAAAGTGCAAACCAAGCCAAACTTCATCTTGCAATCAGAGTATTCACTCAAAATATTTCCTTCTGAATTCCTGAAGGTGAACAACAAATTCCTGAAGCTAGATTGCAAAGAGCCCTGAACAAATCTGTCTGGCAATGAGAAAAAAAGCTGCTTCATGGACAGTGAATAAAGAGACTTATTTTGGGGCAGATTTTCTACAAAAATATGCCACAAAGTTAAATCTCAACATTGTCAGTGGAGCAGTTTTTCTGTTTCTAGTCATGGGATGATACTGTTAGTCACAAGTTTAGACCATGCTGTCCTGAACGGTTGAAGAGTCCTTTCAGGCCAGATTTTTACCTTGAACTTAAGTTCTCTTCCATTCAAACAGTGGACATTATCTTCAAACACAAAAGGAGAAAGGACAGACTTGCTGCTGTATCCAAAGCCATAGCTGTGGTCAGGGAAAAGGAGAGCTGAGAGAATGCCTGTTGGATTTGCAATGGAAAGTGAATGAACAAAGAAGTTGAGCCAAGCTTTTCTTTTTTTGGCCAGCCAGCAGCAATGGCCTTTTTTTTTTTTTTTTTTTTTTTTTGCAGTGCATCTATTAGAATGAATGGAAGAAGAAGAAGAAGGAAAAGAGGAAGAAGAGGAAGAAGAAGAAGAAGAAGAAGAAGAAGAAGAAGAAGGGACCTGTATGGAAGAACTGTGATGGAAACTAGCCATGAGCACACTGCCATTCACTGGAAGTCCTCTTCCCTAACAGGTTCAAATTATTTCTGGGACATCAAAGAATATACTGGAAAAGAACATATGTTATGCAACAGGTTTTTTATGAGAGTTCTTTTACATTAATAGCAGATTTGGTCTGTTATGCAACTTGTGATATAGTGAATGTTTCACTAACTGGGATAAAAGTTGACGTGTATCTCCTTTATCCATAGTGGAAACACTTACATGTTAAACTTTGGCTACTGTTAGATTTTTTTTGTGATTTAGAAAGACTATGCAACTTCTGTGTCCATAGACAAACTTAGTTTGACCTGTTGTATGTGATCCAGTATATGTCTTATTGTATTAAAAGGTGACCCTCCGCAGACAGTTAAATCAGAGCACTTTTCTCCAGCAAAAACAGGAAATGTCATGTAATTTAAAATGCAGCTGTTTACTTCTTTGCTCCTATCAACTAACCTGTCACCCTTCACTCCAGCCAGCTGACAAGGAATTGCATGTGTAGTCAGGACTCCGGTGTTCTCAAAACACTGCAGTCTTTCATTCCCTCTGCTCCGTCTCTGTTTGTTTTGGTGCTCTTTTACAGTGCGTAGCCCTAATGGAACAAAAAAAATGAAGCGGGTGGGGAAAAAGTCATAGTGGCTGAATGTACAGTTAGACCTCATTTTTCTCCGAGTCAGGAGAACGATTCTGAATCCCTGTACTGTTCGACGTTCACCCAGTCAGAGTCATCTTGCCTTAAAGATGACATGTAGGTAAAGGTTTTTTTCGGCAGTAATATTGTTTGGTTGACTTGTTGATTGTGATTATTATTAAAAACACAACATGCAAAAAGCTGTATGAGCCCTTTTTAAATCTCGAAATTCACACCAGCATTTGAAAAGCATTTATTAAATAATCAAATGTAATAGATCTGTAAAAACATTTAGCTCCAAATTAGGAAATGATGAATTTACCAAATGCTCTTGTCTGCCATGTTGAAATGCCATTTAAAATGCTATTTTCTCATAATGTTTTGGTTCCATACGAACATAATTTTTCTTACTTGAATCTCACCAGTCCCACCTGTTTCCTGCAGGCGCATGCAGAGGCCTTTTTTTTTCTACCAGAGTAATAAATTCAACTTCTCTTTCTCAGGGATTGTTGCTTAACAGCTTTCCCAGGCAAAAGGCAATTACTCTTATTTTCAGAACATATTAATGTGCTGACATCTTTTTATTCTCTTATTTTTCATAAAATGGTTAGCATAAATCACACATAAACTAGAGAAACATATTTTATATTTGATACCATGTAGTGACTCTGGAGGTATTAATGCTCCCCAAGCCTGAATCTTGCACTGAAAAAATTAGCTCTGTAAATTACCAGAAAGACCACCAATGGACCTGTAAACCTTAAGCTGCAGAGCATCTGCAAAATAAATTAAATATTTCATGACTTATTTAGATTTGAAACTAAATTGCTGTTCTATTTCAAAGTTAAAACCATTTTTTTCATAAATTACTAAGCTACAAACTACAAATTTTGTGACCTATTTTGAGATTAAGTAACTCACAAAGCTGTACTATATTATTACCCTTTGTAAGTGCAGAATTGATGGCTTATGTTAGATACATTTACTTTTATTAAGGAAAGGAAAAATTGGTCTTGTTCTGCTCAATTCTAACCAGAAACTTGTCATTTATAATGGCTCGTTACTGATGCTAAATGTTTTACTAATAAAGCCATTATTTACACATTGGAAAGCCTTTAATAATGGAGGCTTTTTAGAAACTGGTAGCATGAATTTAAATCTCTTCTGCTACCGGACTGACAATCAGTCGTGCAGATTTGGGGGTTGGTTGGGTTGAGCTAACACGGACTGACAGGTAGCCAGAGAGAATTCCCTTTCTCTGTGTGCCCGTTATTGTTCCCTGTCACAATCAATCAGAGATGAGCCGTGATGGAAACACAAAGACCAGAGGGCATGACGAGGTCTAAAACCATGGGTCGGGGCTTTAATGGCTTTGCAGACAGCCCTGTACTAACAAACACACATTACTGGTAAAGAGCAGCCGTGCCCCATGCATGATTGACTTTTAACCTTCAGCAAAAGCAAGGACAGGTCATGTCAGTCAGAAATACAACCAAGCAAGACTCTCACAAGTTTAGCATCACATACACCTACTTTTCTGCAACCACTATATCACTGTTTACTTCATGGAGTCAGTAAGTGCGACTAAAACTGGATGGTTGTTCTCTGGGTTTGACTTCCAATTTGAGTAAAATAATACAGCTGATAGTTCCAGAGTATCTTTTCCCATGTCAGTGTAATGGAAGCAGGCTGAGGGGTTAGAGATGGCGAGGTCTCTCCTCGCGGAGACAGTAGCTTGGCTTGGGTCTTTCCTATTCATGCAAGGAGTCAGTTTGGCTCATGCAGCAGCTAGCCCCATTGTTCAGCAAAACACCGCACAGACAGTAAAACGCCCACTGTGTGAGAGTTACAGTAAAGCCTAATCTGCACTGATGAGACAAGAGCAGTTGTCCTATTATTCAATATTGGGTTCAATTGTGTGTATAAGGTTGCACCATTCCAATGGATTCAAAGAGAAGCTCTTCTTGCATTTTTCCTTTAACTGCATGCATCTTACAAGGGTAAACTTGATCCGGATTCTGCTGATTCTGGACTTTTCCTTTTTATAGATGGACACTAAAGGATGGTTTGAGAATAAAGATAAGAACACTGTTTGCTCCTTTTGGGTACAAGCTGACCACCTCAACCCCAAACTTGCAATAAACCTATTTCTAGCTCCCGGCTACTGGATAAGCAAGCCATAATCTGATTCGAGTCCAGGGTCCTTTTCTGGGTTGGAGTCTGACTTTCTCAGAACTTATGCACTTCCAAGACTTACCAATGATGAATTGCATGACACGTAAATGCACAGAGGTTTGGAAAACTCTGTCTGCTGCTATTCCCTGAGCAGATTAACAGATGTGGAGGGAGAAAAAAAAAATTGAGAGGGGGAAGTGAGAGACACAGACAGAGGGAAAGTGAGTGTGTGAGTGTGTGAGTGTGTGTGTGTGTGTGTGTGTGAGTGAGAGAGAGAGAGAGAGAGAGAGAGAGAGAGAGAGAGAGAGTCCTCAAAAAGACTGTTGCTGCAATAAAATCATCAGGTCACATCAGACCAGTTCTCAGGACCCAAGGCTGGAAAGAGTTGTGTAATTCAGCAATGGGAAGAGCATACACACACACACACACTCACACACACACATACATATACAAGTCAAGCCGGCGGCCATAGTTACTGGAAAAGAGTGAAGGGGTGAACAAATATGTAAACACATATCAACTTCATAGACCTTTATAGCTAAACAAATGAATGGGAGGTCTGGATCAAACTACAGCATTATATTACAGCAGAGTGTGTGTTTCCGTGACAGTATTCCAATAATACAGGGATGGTGTGCGTGTGTGGGGAAAGAGTCAGGAAAAAAAGACTGTGTGAGGAAGGAAGAGAGACAGAGACAGTGTGAGATTATAATTTGCACACCCTTTAAATCAGGATATGACAATGGGTAAATTTTATTACTCTGGTAATAAAAAGAGCCAAGTTCACAAGTCTGAATGACATCAAGATCTGCTGGTTTAGAGCTAGAGAGATGTTATTTAAAAAAGTTTTTCAAAAAAAATGGAAAAAAGAAACTATTAGCACTGCAGCATTTGATCAATTGAATGCACTTATGATACAGACACACAGAGTCAAATGAGCACTCATTTGAAATGCAGCAGACCAACATACCAAAGCCAAACTGACAAAAAGGGAATTTACAAGGGATTTTTAATCTAGCCATTTTAGAAATAAAAATAAGCAGCTAAAATAATCGTGCAAGCGAAAATAAAAATGCATGGGAACGTACAAATACTGATAATTAACCAAACAAATACAACACATTACCTTTGAGGAAACCATTTGGACATATACTAAAAAAAATGTGAAAAATATTAACTTCATGCCATATTTTTAGTAATTTTTTACCAGTTGTGCTTCATGTCATTGGTACTGTTGTAAAAACTTCTTTTTCCAGGGTTCTTTGTCTTTCTTTACTTACTGCCATTTCACCTTGGGTATGCCTTAATAGGTGTTTTTGTCCAATTTAGCCTAATTTTGCTGGGATTGTTAACAGCTTGAGATCTTGAAATAAGCCCAAAGAAAGTAAACAATGTCGATACATCATGAGACACACAGGAAGACACAGTCACATACACAAACAGTCAAACTGTACAACATGCTGACAATAAAACGATAAAAAGAGCTCCTTTGTTTGAGGATTCTGTGTAACACTGCCGGCAGTGGGGTTAAAGTTTCCTCTAACTCATTTATTTTGTCTCTCTGAGGCTGTAAACACCTTCTCCATTTACATCAAGTTATAGGCCCTGATGCTTTCACTACTACTATATAAGCTCTCAGCGTAACATGAGGACTGAGGATAAAGCAGGACGTCAGTGTGGCATTTAAAGCATCCTGTAAGGCTCAGCACACACACATGGGTGGTGAGAAAGGGAGAATCTTAAATCTTGTGGACACCTGAGCGGTAATTCTCTTCAATATACCCTCTAGGTAATGGTAACACCGGCTTTGCCCCCGTGCTCATCCAAGATGTGCAAACCAGATTGATGAGGCAGGTCGTATCTTTAACAGCCTTTTATACAGCTGCCTCCATTCAAACAGGTAATGGAGACAGTGTCAGCAAGGCGATTTCTCCTGCACAAGCTCCACAATGAGGGCTTAAGTGGTTTTGCTAAGTTTATTATCTTTCTGCCTGTCTGGGCATACTGTATGTTCTCACAGTTACTGGGGGATCAAACTGGTGAAAACAGCTATGCAGCGGTTTCTTCACAAAGAGCAAGAGATTTATACCACTTGGATAAAAGCTAAGGAACACAAAGCTTAAAGTCACCAAGTCAATGAGCTGCAAGAGGCCCCAGCAGATGTTAGAAATGTTGGAAATGAAGGCTTTCATCATACAGCATTGCCTTACTAAATACTGGAAATACCAACAGTCCAAACACAGGTACAGCATAGTGCTGCACTGTGTGTAGTTACAGGTCATTAAAATGGATTACCCTTAATGTTGGTCCATCGAAGGGAAAGTCTGCAGGTGTTTCATATACTGTAGAGTTTAGATATAATTGAACAAATGAAAACAATTTAAGAAAAAGTCTTTAAACAGGTGTCTACAGCAGCATTACTACTCTATGTGCAATGCATGCCTTTTAAAACCAAGTATAATATGGCTAATATTCTTCAGCTGCAGTTGAAGTTAGAATAAAGTGCCATTTCCAGCCCAGTCCTCATGGTTTACATTTAAATTTGGAACATGTATGCTCAAATACACGTGCTGTAATTGAACCGTAGATGCCACAGTTGGGGGTTTTAACAGAAGCTGCGACACCAATCAAGGACTTGGCCTTTAAATAAGCACTGGTGAACAATAATGAGTTGTTCAGACATCGAGCTACCAGTGATGAGGAGCCACTGAAATGCATTCACAGAGTTATCTTTGGTCTGGTGCAGTTCAACAAAAGCAACAAACCTAAATGTGCACTCCGGTTTCCTGAGTGAAGAAAACTATTTTAACAATAACGTAACTGTTCAAATGTTCAGCTGCTTCAAACATTATATAACCATCAGTTACTCGTGGATACAGGAAACTGCACTGTTGGACCTTTGTCCATTAACATACACAAGTTAATGCCAACATTACTCAACATAAGTGGAAATTTGTACATCTCTAATAGCGCTGTAATTACTCTCCTATTAGTAACAAGATATTTCAGCCTTGGTGTTGCCAAGTAACCAGCAGAAGCAAAGACACGGTGTTCGTCCACAAAGTCAATGAGAAACATGTTTGGTTTGTGCCTCCCCATTAATCTGCACGAGACCTCATGACTCCTCTGGCTGGCAGCGCTCCATAGGCGACTGGCTGCTCTACGTCTCACACAATGTGTGTGTGTGTGTGTGTGTGT
>JAPZDZ010000010.1:8824620-8847964 GCA_029783805.1 Acanthurus tennentii
CTGCTGTATGATGTGAATTACTGTACAGAGTAGCTAATTGAACAGTAGCAGCAATCACTGGCTAGCTTGTGATTTATGCTAATGTTCAAATTGCATGAATCCTTGCTTTTAATCAGAGAAAGAAAACTCATTCAATATAAAAAATGGTAAACATATGATCCTGTAACAGTGGAGTTTTAGCCAGGAAATGTAACACCAAGCTAGCAGAGCTGATTCAGCCAGATCACAGTCTATGGTCGGTCCGGCAAGCCACCAAGAATATGATGAAGCAGATTCTTGTGGCTTTTACTGTCCATTTTTTCCAAAGTTGAAATTTATTCTTGGAGCAGCTGATAACAGCACGGTATGCTGCAAGAACTCTTGTTGTTTTGTAAATTATAACCTTTATTTTAATGGCTGTATTTTCAACTGATTCCAGATTAAGACTGGCTGCAGGGCGTCTATTAAAGGAGTAAATAAATTAGGGATATCTCATTTACAACAGCAGTCCTTCACAAGATGGCAACTGTGCCAACAGGGATAAGACAAACATTGCCCCTCTGACTTCAATGCTACTTTCCATCAAAAAAGCGATCATCACAAATCCTGTTCAATTCAGTACTTCAGGTTTCGGCCCACATGGCCTGTCGCTTCTGTGTGAAAGTCTTGATACTGACTTGAATGTAATGACATGGCTGAATGGCTAGCTAGGCTTGTTATTAAACACACTGTCAAATTACATTTACCGCTTTCAACTGGACTGAATCGAATCTTGCTAGCATAACATTAGCAATTATACTAATAGATAAGCCAGATGGTTTAATGGGCAGAGCAGCTCTAGCCTCCACATTGTTCATTAATCCCTGATAATCAACACCTCATAGGAAATTATGCCTAATATATTACCTGTTTTACAGGATCTGTTGAGCAGATTTCTGTACTGTAGATTCTGTACATTGCAATATTATACAAGGGTTTCCAAGTAAGGTGCGACTGCCCTGATGGCAGCTTGTCTTCTTGCACCTCCAAACCAAATTGGTCTCTATATTTTACACCCTGACACCAGAACAGTGTGCCCATAGTAAAATGAGATTGCCAGAGTGAGAGTGATCCCTTAGCTCACACATGTGGGATTTATAATCTGTAAGTCTCTACGATATTTAAACAAACATTGCACAGTTTACAAGCCACATCCTGCCGTCACTGTAAACAAAAACTAATATGGGCAGTCCCCTCTCACATTCCCCCCTCATGCTCCAACACACCACAATAAGTTTGGGCCTTGGCAAGCAGCCCCTTTTAAATACAGTCACTGATGTCCTGATGGAAATGGCCTCACAAGGAGCTTCTTGTGGAGGTGTTTTCAGTGAAATTAAATGCCTGTAAACAAACTGTTGCTGGTTTAGTTTCTCTGTTCTCCAATTTTCAGATAATTTAATTTGTCCAGATGGCCAAATCAGATCTGTAAACATACAAAATAAGATGTCCCTTTCCACTCTCAGGGCTGTTCACCCCTTCATCTCCAGACCCCAATCCGATTTCCCTTTGTATTCCTTTCCAAATGAAATAGTGGTTTTACTGTGGCTGTAAACTGAGCTCATCAGCTGTGTTTAGTTATGTTTGCAAAGGCAAATAACAAACATCCTTGTAGTCAAGCTGCGGGCCGTCCAACAGTCCACTTCTGCAGCCCAGTGACTAACATGTTTCTCTTGTTACACGGATTAAGATTCAAATTCGTTTTTATCTTTTCAGCACCACAAACATAATCAGTGTAATAGATAACAGAAACCCACCCTGCGTTAAAAGCATTCGTTTTGCTGTTAAAATTCCACAATGGAGTAACAAATAACATTTCCACTTGAGAAGCTATATTGAGTAATTCAGCTATTTTAATCAATTTCTCAAGTCTGTAATTTTATTTTTATGGCTTTATGTTTTCACTTACTTTTTGGAACATTTACACAGGATCCTTTCACCTCAAGAACACAGTTTTGCCAATGGTACACCACAAACCTGCTAAGCATGTCGATGGTACTGTGTTTTCTCTGGCAGTTACACCGTCAAATTGATTTGTGATACTAACAATGCATCAGGGGCCAAACTGCTATTTATCCAGCAGCTGAACTTGATGTGTCCCTTCAGTTGTACCTTACTAGCATTGCTAACTTACCAATTAGCCATTTATTAGGACTTTTGATGCTATTGGATGCAGTTTTTTGACCAATTATTCAACTTTCTTGAGCTACGTATTGCAGAAAAAAACATTTTATTTAAATACAGTTGGTTGTATGGAGATCCTGAGACCACACACTTCATATGTAAGCACAATTGAACGTCAATTCTTTTCTCAGTAATCAACAAGAAAGAAAGTAGATTCAGTCAGCCTCAGTTCCAAAAGAGTTCGAATTCTTTGTGAAATCTAGTAAGAGCTGTAAGAGCTTCAAATTTTTCTGGCTTTCTTATCATGTCTCATTTGATTTCAAGCCTCCTCATCCTTGTAAACAGGCTTTTTAATACATTAGATACTGTGCAGGCAATTAGATGACAGGTTATGCTATTGATTGATTCAGTCGTGTAATTTTGTGAAGAAATATTGTATTTAATGATAAATAATCTCCAACCTCATGAAAAGTGAGTGAATCATTTAATAGTTGAAAGATTTTTAGGTACTGTTTATTTCTTCTACACTTGAACATTATATGTATCCTGCCTAAATCCATCAGATCACTGGCGATAAAAATGTTTAAACTTTTGTCAGCCTCGTCATTCTATTCATTATTTGATTTGTTTCATTCTCAATTAACCCACATACCTGCATATTGGCCTAACAGGTTTCATAATAGATTTTAAAGGTGAAGCTGACTCCAAGACAAAATTGGTTTTGTTATGATTTAGACAACATTATTCAAAATTGTTATACTCTGCAAAGCTATTAAAGTATCAGCAGGCTGTTGAGAGATCAGCATTAAGTCAGTTTATTTCGATGTCCACTGCCTGAATGAATCTGGCTGTCAAGTTTCCAGAATACATTCAGTTTACACACCAGCAGCCTCTGTGCTTCCTGTCTACTCTCAGCTCATTAGAGTTTGTACATGAGGCGTCAAAGAGAAACTGTATGCCACAACAGACACAGCTAAAAATAAGCAACACTTTGTCACAGTGAGTCAAACAGCAGTGGGAGTTTATCCACAATGACTTAAAGCTCTAGGACTCCTGGTTCTTGCTAATTGTTGATAGCATGGTAATGTAATGGAGCCATTTGGAACAGTTAGCTTTAAAAGCTTATGCTAGCACACTTCTGCTTATGCTTTGAATCCCAAAAATAATTTTTAAGTCTTTCTGAGCATCATCTGTGAAATATTTGCAAATTAAACAGCATTTTTGCGAGTTAGAGATGATTGAAGTTCATGGTAGCTCAAGATGAGACTTGAGCCCATACGTAATCTCTATAAAACAGCACGAAACCTTCCATTACCCACCACAGTCTTGCATTGTTAATTTACTTTCCACTATTATGCATAGTTTGCCATATACTTGCAATTAACTTAATGCAAAGCTTCCACGCAAAATGGTGGGGTTTTTTTTGACAGTTTGGATAATTACAACTGCCACAGGAAATGTCTCCATTAAAGAAAGTGAAAGACAACTCTACTTTTCATTTTCCAGCAACATTTAGGTACAGGGTCATTACTTATGCTTGAGCAGGATTTTCTTTTCAGTCTTGACAATTATACTTCTCTTGATTACATCAGATTGGTCATTCAGGCATGGTGCTTTCATCAGCGCTGTAAATGTAGGCAAAAACCCCCAGGCTCTGACAATTTCAAACTCCCATGACGGCCATAATCTCTACTTCTGGCTTAGATTTCACTTCATCCATTACAATCTGATAAGAATTCAGGGCTACTAAACAAAAGATGAGATCTAAGAGCAGTCCTCCCTCTTTTCAGGAAATAAAACTGTCCAGAGACGCTTAAAAATGAGTTTATGGTGAAATGTATCAGGGAATTTCCAGAGAAGAATCCCCCTACCCCTTTAGCTTATCATAAAATCGTCTATCCTTTGCCAAAAAATGCTTTCAGATAAGATGATCACATCTTATTATTTTTGAAAAACATTAATCAAGAACATAGCCTTAAAAACACCTTGCCACTGACATCTGCTATTCTTTAGAATAAGTGTTTGGACTTTACAGTAAAGTCGGGGTCTGTGTATGAGCTGATCTACAGTGTTCAGCGGTGTTTGCTCAGCGGGGGTTGCACGAACATCTGTTATCATTTTTTACTTTTAATGACATAATGTTATAATGAGAGGCTCAGGCCTGATCCATACCTCCACTCAGGAGGAACCAACACACACTGTGCTGATTCACCAACCTCAAAACTGTTGGGCCAGCAGGTCAACCATCAAACACTGAGAAAATTACAAACGGCAAAAGAGGCTGGTAACTCATTTTCGAATCGATTCTGGGAGCTGACTAGTGATTTTAAACCACTTTGTTATTTCGTGAATGATAAACCCAGGCCCCTTGTTAAAGAAAACCAGTAAAGACCTATTTTAACTCTTTAACCTATAGGTGTAGAGTCCAAAACAGTGCCACAAAATCCAGGCTGAACCCCTACCCACGCACTGTAAAACGTGAGTCAGAAGGTAAACAGTATCCGTAATACATTTCCCAGCACTGCTTGGTGTCCCATACATGCTGGGTGGCTGTGACATTAAGGCATCTGCTGGTTCACTGATAGTTTGCTTACTGTTACTATCAAACAACATTTATCAGATGATTTTGATAAATTAATCCCGAGGCACGGCTTCTCTTCCAAATGTTAGGCCTCACACAGAGCATGCTTTGCTTGGAGGCAATTGAATGCAAACATGGTGTGGTTTTACTGATATGTAGGAGTCAAAAATGTGTCATCATGCTAATACGAGCTAAAATATCAAAGAAAATAAAACCACTGTCTTACATAATCACAGCCCCTCAGCACTGATCAATCACAGCTATTCAAATGCAACTGGGAGTGGATCCCACAGAAAGACTGCAACTTCAGGCTGAGACTCTGACAATCGCAGAGTGCGCTGCCAGAGGAGCTGGGAGCAAAATCTGGCAAAGTTGTTACCAAGCCTGAGAAACGGTGAATGTGGAGGAGCAGGCTTGTCTCTGCCCAGAATAATGGCCCCTGCAGGCTTTCTTGCAGTGTCACTGGGCTCCTGTTGGCAAGTAGCGTCTCACTAGCAGTGGAATGTCATCCAAGACTTTTATTCAAGTTTATTTAAGTACAAATATATTTGCACTTTCCTTGAGTATTTTGTTTGCATGCCACTTTACTCATACACCAACAAAGTTTAGAGGGAAATATGAACTTCAAGGTTAGTTATTTCAGTTTTGGGAGAAAAATCTTATGAAAATTCACAAGTGCAGCTGAAACCATTAACCGACTACATAATTGATGGAAAATTTAGTTGTTTTTAATGTAGAAACATTTGGTTGCCTTTCTGTAAATGTGTAGATCTGCTGATTTTCCTTTTGATACCTTTATTTATTTTATCTTACTTTTCATCATTTTAAAGTTTGAACTTTCTGTTGGACAAAACACGCAAGGTGAGGGTTAGACCTGTTAGGTTTTACAAACCAAACACTTAAATGATTAGATTGATTCACAATTTAAATAAGCACTATTTGCAGTCCAGCAAAAAAGCTCAAATGATTTAATGAACTACAACAGTGAAATCCTGCTTTTGCATTATTGCACGAGTATTAATAATCTGATGATGTAATATGTAATAGTATATCTGTCACAGGACTCCTGTTTTTTTGGAATAATACTTAACTTTTATACTTTAAGTACCCTTTCCTTATGCACTTCTTCTTACATAGCATTTTAATGTAGGGCTCTCTCTTGTAATGGGGATATTTCACAGTGA
Organism: Acanthurus tennentii; assembly: GCA_029783805.1. Classification (NCBI taxonomy): domain Eukaryota; kingdom Metazoa; phylum Chordata; class Actinopteri; order Acanthuriformes; family Acanthuridae; genus Acanthurus; species Acanthurus tennentii. The sequence continues at coordinate 8,830,525 of JAPZDZ010000010.1, forward strand.
GTAACTACTACTTTTACTCAAACAAAGGGACTAAGCACTTCCTCCACTGCTGCAAACAGTGAGCAGAGTTGTCTTACCTCGAGGGATCAGAGGTGCCGAGCTCCTCATCTGGCTCTGATTTAGCAGGATGAAGGTGGGAAAGAGTTTTTTTTCTTCATTTCGGCACTCTTTCTTATTTCAGCTTCTCATTTAGCTTTCTGGGATTGTCAGCGCATTGGATGCTTTCACTTAAAGTAGGTTACATTAACTCAGCCATGCAATTGCCCATTTAATCACTGCTTACTGCCAAGAATTTACAACAAAGAAAAGGAAAAAGACTTAAATTTCACATCCAGCTTTCTTCTTCAGAAAAGATCTATTACTGTATATAAAAGTCAACTGTACAGGATTATATGACAGGGTCCATGATTAATGTATTGCTTTGAGGAACTAAGAATAACCCTTGAAATTGCCCATTTCTCTTTTGAGCCCTTCCCTCAATAACTTAATTCTTAAAGGATTGTTTTTTCTCATCTGAACCTTTGATGGACAGTCAAAAGTTTTACAAAGAGAGTGAAGATTTTCTATCTGATACATCAAAAACTAAAAGTATTTTATGCTAACTATAGCCAAATTTCTTGTTTGTACTCCCATTTCAAAACTCCTCTTATGATCCCAATCCTAAATTGTACCATATGTTCCAAAAATTACTTTTTGCAAAAGCACATCCAGCAGGACCTGGAGTTAAAAATAGACACCAGGGAAATTTGGAGGTTATTCAGGTATGTTGTTGGTTAGCTCCACATGGCAGATCCATTTAAGCCTCTCTATTATGATCAAGTATATCTACAGATGTGGTTGGAGAACAGATTTATAACAGACTCGTGTTAGGATTCTTTGGCTGAAATCAGATTAGATGTTAATCTTAAACTCAGCTATTACCCTGAAAAACGTAGTGTGCTTTTAAAAAATGTTATTGTAAAAAAAAAAAAAAAGAATTAGGATTAGTCTCATGAATCAAATCCTGAAAATATGGGAAGAGGGAGTCAAACTGGTTATGTAAGGTTTTATATGCACATGTACAATATTTGCAGACTTTACCATAATACACCTCTCTTTCCTAAACAAACAGTTTGATAGTTTGGGAAATGCTTATTTGCTTTTTGTGTGTGCAAAAATAGAGCTGAGAGTTGAGAGTTTGATATAGCTTAGCATAAAGACTTGAAATGGGGGGGGGGCAGCTAGCTCTGCTCTGTCGAATGGTTTGAAAAAGAGACCAAACTTGCTTGTCATTTGTTTAATCTGTATAAAAACAAAAATGTAAAAACAACCTTTTAAGAAGTGCTGGCAGTTGGATTCTTGAACTTAGGATGTAGCCAGGCTAGCTGTTTTCCCCCTGTTTCCAATACTGAATCAAACTTGGCTAATCACATGCTGGCTCTATTTACAATATTTAGAGTATAGACATAGAGTGGAATTTATCTTTTCCTTTCATCTCTTTTCAAGAAAGCTAAAGTTTCCCTCCAGACACCTTTTAAAGTATGCAAAGAGCTATTATGATGTCTCAGCAGCAGTGCCCATCAAGATGGCTAACATTAGCGCAGAGGAAACAGAGAGACCTTCAGCCAACATGTTTGAGCCGCAGTTACACTCAAATCAGACTCAGATGAGAAATCTTTTGTGCACCAAATCAGCCACTAGCAGATGTATTAGACTGAAAAAAATTGTTTAGCATAGTTTAAAATATAACATCTTTTATTTTAATATGTTGTTTAATATTGTTAGTTTGCAACTTACAGTAGCTAGCATTAGTGAAAACTGGATGAAGAATCAGAAGCGAGGCTAAACTTCCACTGCTAATCTTTTTTACGCTTTTACTAACTTTATAAATGTTATTGGACTGAAAGAGTCAAATTATGATAATTAAATGAATCATCTGTGAAAGGCAGGGTTGGAGGTTGAGGTTATTAAAGTTTGAGGTCCACTACTTTCAAAACTTGCATAATCTACCATGTTTGCTATATAAATGCTAACAATGCTAATGCTAATTCTCACCTCCTGCTCTGACAAACTGTAAAAGGTTTCAGGTTTCTTTGTCTAGAATGGGCTTTCAAATGTGTAAAATACAAAATCTGGAGTCTGCCTGACATGTTTCAATCTTTGATTTTGTAGAAGTGCACAGACACCACCCCCTACAGTAAAGAAATATAAAAATACATAACTAGTGTCAATGAGAGTAACTTTGCATGGACAGAAGTCTGTAGTCAAGGTCAGATATTTCAAGGGACATAACATGAAAAAAGCCCAGTTTCAAGTGGAAAAAAGACTTTCTGGATAGTTTTTAGATACACAAATCTGGGTTGGAAACTTGGTCATGGATTTTTAATGCCATTGGATGAATTTTACTGGACTAATTCCTCTTGGAGCATATTGCATCTTATATTGGATTTAATGCATTATTGGATCTATCATCATCCTAGGTAATTCATTTTGCCAGTATTGTCCTAATATGACCTACAAATATCCACCAAGGTTACTTCCTACTTTTTTGCTTTTTTTCCCCCTTCTCTTGCACTCATACCCATTCTTAAGTAATTTGTTTTACATCTATTATAGGCACTGTGACTTTGAGCATTACACCGCATGCCATTTATTGCACGTAATACATTACAATCTATAATTTTATGCTCTTTCGGCTTATTACAAGTTGTGGTAGATAGAGTGACCGGGTAAATACCTAAAATACTATTGCAAATATGGGTTCAGAGTTATGATAGAAAAAAAAACTTTTGAGGGAAAGCTCATGAAAAAATAAACAAAACCAAGAAGCTGCAGAACGTTTTAAAAACTTTCCATTTCCAAAGATGATATCAGTTTTTTTTCCCTTCTCTAAAGACCCCTCTGAGACTATTACACTTACCTTTAAGTTTTACTAACTGTGACCCAATACCCCAAAGTAAGTGCCCATAAAAATGCCACAGAAATTAATTACAAGGAAAGTTGATCTTCCCATTGTTAATTTGCCAGTTAAATGCTGGCGTCCCTGCGGGAGTGTATAGCTGTCAGAAAAAGCTCTCTGGGAGAGGTCATTATTGTGGCTGGGTCTGTTAAGATACAGTTTCAGTCCAGGAAGCAACAGGATTACTGCCATAACCACATATACACTGAAAAACACACTAGTTCAACTTTATTCCACATGGAGAAGATACAAAATAGAAAGGCTTTTTGCTTTGATGCTCCTTCTGTCTTTTCTCAAGAATGAATACCATAATAAAAGCCCATTAAGATGCCTGCCTGGCATTAGACTACATTTTATTGGCTGCAAGCCTGAAAAGCTAAGAAAACATTGGCCCAAGTGATGATCCAGGCTTGGCTAAAGGGGCTGAGAAGATATATTTTCAGTAACATGACATAAATAAGTGCAGTGTGCCCATGTGCTGAATCATATCTTATTGTGGAACCTTTTTATTTTCAAAACATCATAACAGTGGAGTGTTTGCCTTTACAACAACTGTTGATACAATCAATATCGAAAAACTAATGATAACAATAGTTTGGCCTCGCAGTTCAAGCCTGTATTTCACATAGATGGCCTTTAGACTATGAAAATATCTTCATAGCTCATGAGCTAATCCGAGCAGGATATATAGCACTCTGGGAAAGGCGGGCAGACTGGGGGTATGAGATTAGGAAACATGCTTCCTAAAATGTCTCACTCCAAGCAGTCTTCACTGACCAGCCGTAAAAATTGTCTCCGTATCTTTCTCTCTCTAACCCTCGCTTCTCTGTTGGCTTCCGCATCAAGTTTCCATGAGATCGCAATGCCTTCCTCGCTCTCAGGAGCCTCTACCACATAGTAAATGTAAAGCGATAATTCACTGGGGGAAAGAATGACTGCATGGCTAACTGGTAAAGACATGGTTGGCCTGAAGGACAATGAGAGGTGGATGACAGATTGATAACGGAAGAGATGGAGCGTGTACTTCTGTTCTCTCCATTATCGTTTTACAGCAAATACACGTTGTGGTACGTCTGAAGCCATGCAATATTCTGATAGAGAGCGTTCAAACTGCTGACTTTTACAGTAGTGGCAGGAGTTAAATGTCTCGCCGGTTTGGATTCATTGTGCTTCTGAGAATGAATGGCTCGAATATACAGCTATTCACTGCTCCCGCGGCAAATATTTACATTTTTATAGAGCCAATAGTGCAGGTGGAACATACTATAAAGTCATAATTTGTGCAGGTATTATTGTGGAAATGGAAAAATTATTGTATTTTTTTCAGCACATATCATGACAGCATTTAAAACAACAACAAAATTACACTCCAAGTTTTGGAGAAGCCAAGACTTTGATAGTAGCTCTTCCAAGAATCAGTAAGTGCAAGCTGCACTAAAAGGGCCAGTGTTACAGTAAATATTGCTGCTGTATTAACCACATCTGTCAGTAGTGAGCATAAAACACTGGTAAGATGACAAGTACTCCCTGGACCTATTTACTGGTGAATTGGTGGGCGTCTCACAGGTGCAAGCTGTCATCTGGGACATATCAGAGAAAAGGAATGCTGGGGAGGAAGCAAACATGGCTCCCTGATGTCAAAAGGTTAATGTTGGATAAAGAAATGCTCTTGTCTCCTATTTGCTCCCCCTTTTTTTACACCAGGATGTATGATGGGCCGTGTGTAAAGACATTATATCCAGATAATCCTGAATTTTCACAGATGCCTTGTAGCTTTCGATGATCTGCTGATTAATGATGTGTGGAATTGAAATAAAATGCCGCTCATAGATTGAAGAAGCTGACGTAAATCCCCACCTCATTCTGTCATTCATTTCTTCTTACAAAACAAACACTATATTGTGCTCTTGCTGCTACAGTGATTAAGTTCTTTTTTGACTTTTAACTTATTTCACTTTGTGCAATAAGTGGTGTAAATGTTGTGGACACAATTAAATATCCTTTTTGAATTATGCAAAAATACCTTTTTTGATACACTTGAATCATACATTTAAAATTTTGTTACTTGTGTGAGAGAGTAAAGTTAATACAGCACATTAGTTAGTAAACAGAGAGCAGCTGCAGGTGCTGCTGTGAAGTGATATGACTATAATCCAATATCAAGTTATTTAACTTTAAAAGAGATGTCATTTTATTTATTTTTGTTTGTTTTTTTCTACACTAACTCCTTAACAACGCTGACAAAAACAAACCAGTACCAAATCATTGTCTATTACTGTCAATATGTGCATTATCCATGGCTGCTGTGACAGAAACCTTCACTGAGGCTGAAACGGTCTTTATGGAGAGTCTGGGGAGATTCAAAGAGTAAGGTTTAAAATGTTGTTAAAACAAACTGTGCATTAAACGGCAAGGAGAGGGGCACATAAATCAAAAAACAATACCACATACAATCATACAGCGCTTGACTGTTTACGGCATGAGTCAGATGGGGAGTAGCCTGGCTAATCTTTAAATGAAGACAAGACACCATCACTGAGACTCATTAAACGAGAAGAAAATAACCCTTGTAGCTATGATCATAAAATCATTAAGGCCACATGGCTCTCATAAGGCAGATTTATTATGTTTCATAATCTGTATATATCTGTGTTTTTGTCATCATAATTTGTATATACTGTAATTTTTTTGTTGATTTACTCTGTAGACACGACATCTATTGCATGTCTGTTTGTCTGAAAGAGGGATCCCTCCTCTGCTGCTATTTCTGAGGTTTCTTCTGTTTCACTTCTGTAAATGAGTCTTTCCTTATTTCAATCAGAGGTCTATGGACAGAGGAGAGGATGTCATATGCTGTGAAGAATTGTAAAGTCCCTTAAGCAAATTTTTTTTAAACTCTGTCTGCACAGCCTAAATAGAAATGTCTGAACTTGACTTTGAGTAAACTTTCAGAAAAACTTTTTAAATTTTTTACCTGAAATGTGAAAAAGTTTTAAGTCATTAAAATAAGTAGTGTTTCCCGTTACAATGAAAAGGCCCCAGCTTGCTTAATTTTGAAATGCCCCCAAAAAGGGAACAATCTAAATCTAGATTTGATCTTTCTTAAGGTTTCAACATGCTACAAACAGAGTTTGTAACATACTTTCACCCTGATGTGATAAATGTGATAAATATAACTGGCAAAGGGCAAACGTTGTCTGAACGCCCCTCCTCCTACACTTTTCTGACAGTGGAACTAGGGACCCTGCAGCTTTTGTGATTTTCAAAAACAGGCAATCAAGCAATAACTTCCACTTTTGCATATACATCTTAATGCAACAGTGTGAAAACCCTTAAGAGAAAGTGTCGAAAAAAACATCTGCAATGATCTTTATTTTATTGATTGATTGCAGACCATATTGAAATGCAAAAAGACAGAGTTTTTGTGATAGTCAATCATGGAAGTGGGGGGATGCAGCTCTTTGATGCTGCTGGTGGGGCCATTCAAAGTAGGTTCCTCAGGTTTTTGCATGACACAGTTCGTTTCAAACAAACTAAACCTCAAGTATAATTAGGATCATAAGCTAAATATGTCATTGATTTATTGAGAATGCATTATGTCTCCAGCTCTCATTACAGATGTTTTTCAAATGTTTGACACGCTGTTATATTATCTGTTACAGACATGTCCAACCAGCCACAGAGCACAGTTGTCAGTATTTTGACGTACTGATGCTCTTGTCTTTCTGATGATGAGGTATTATTAAACACTGGGGATGATTGCCATAACCACTCTGCTGTATTTCTAACCTCCTCCATGCACCGTGAATTTCCCACCATCTTATCTTCAGCTGAAACTGAACAAACACAAAATGCGTGCCCCTCTGGACTGAGAGAGTCTGTGATTGTGTAATTTGGCATCACTAACACTATCTTGGGAGCTATTATTGAGCTGAAATTCTGCAGTGAGGGGACAATTATCTGGCCTCTTTAGACCGTGAGGATGATGTAATTCATTGCAGTTTAATGTTTAACGTCCCACTCTGCAGAGCTCTGCGCTGTCAGGCAGCAGCAACAGACAGTAGTTCATGGACACATGTTGTATGCACTGGTGATAAAGACAGTAGACAGCTAGAAGGGGAGTTATCCACGAATAAGATGACCTCGAGGACCACTAATTTCAAGTTTGCAAGATGTAGGAGAATAAGTAGATTTGGGAAAACAAGTAGAGTGGGAAAATATATCCTCCCTGATGGCTATGGCAACCACTGTTTGTTTTTGCACCTGTGTGTAGGGGAAGAACATAAAGATTTTTGTAGGTAGATCAGTCTTTAGTTACCCTCAGTAAGCTTAGCTTAGTATGTGCTGAGTTTCTTTTGTGTACTTTTATTTATCTTTTCTCTATTTTCATGTATTTTTCAGATAGTGACTTCAGTGTGATCTCACATTTGAAGTAAAGCATTTATCCTTCTATTTAACTCAAGCTTTTTGTACTTGAGATTTGTTAATTTGAGTAAAAATTCCCAACCTCAAGCTGGTAATGATGCATCAAATTATTTTCAAGGGCCGTTCTTAATATAAAAAATTTTGTTGAAACATTCAAACAATGGACAGCATGCCCCTAAAATGATTTGTGGTCATTGCGAGCTAATGGTTTTCACAATTAAATAAAGACATTTTACACAAATGATTTACATTCACTGCAGCTGTTTTCCAAGCAATTAGTTTTACCCTGACTTGTGTCCATATAACTGGGGAAGCAATTATTCAGCTTCAGTAAAATATGATGGTACTGTTTTTTCACATCTGCATTCATTAATCAAACCAAATAACTAAATGAAAGCCTCCCCACTTTCCAGTGAAATGCTCAAACATCTTGTAAGTCACTGTGTAGCTTTCATGACCAGAAGCGAGGGAGTTGCTTAACTGGTGTCCATCCGGTGACTGATTTTCATTTTGCTTGTGTGTGAAGCTTCAGTTTTTGTTTCTATTCATGCCAGTTCAGCTGTCATCACCGATATGAAGGGAGATAATTTGTGCTTTGCAAACATGAACATCTGACAATGCGGGATAAAATAAAACACCCTGTGCTTCAGTCATCCAGCTGTTCACTGTCCCGAGGTTGGAATGTGCTGCCATGTGAAGCCCCAGAAGAAGACATTCATTAAAGGATTAGAGCCCACACTTTGTACTGACACAAGAATGAGGGCAGCTGAAAGGAGAAGAATGAAATGATCGAAATGATATTCAAGCACCATTTTTCGCATGAGAGGAGATGCTGGCGGTGTAAGTAGCGGCAATCAAAACAAAGTGCAAAGATCCTCCCTTTTTCTGAGGCAGCGCCATGCTGGCAAAGATAACAGCGGAGGTGGAATCCTGCAGTGGCTGAGCCCCTTTAGTGCACTTTTTCATGTCGTGATTTAAGGTGTCAACGAGGCTGAGATCAAAGAAGCGGAGATCACTTTAGCGTTTTTCCTTAAATGGAGCAGAGATCAACAAATTCTCAATAGGCTGGGAGGACAGTTTGTCTCTAGAGGAGCAGCAGCAGCAAGTAATTCAAAAGATGAATTCAAAAAGTAATTCTGTTAAGGAGCATTTCATGGGAAGGCTACCAATCTTCCAGGGCCTTCCAGTAAAAAGCTCATATTTTCAACTTAAGATGTCTGCGCTCTCCTCAAATAGTTCATTCTTTGGTGTCCGAAAAAACTGGACTTAAAGTGTGCAACTGCAGTTCCAAACCAAACAAAGGCATTACATTTCTTTGCTTGTTTATTGAAAGTTTCAATAATAGGCAATTTGGCAGCGACAGTAGGAATCCTCAGCCGAAAACCATAAAAGTGGCAGTATGTGTGGTCTGGTGCTGCCATTGCAATGAACTCCAAAGAAGCAGGAGGACCAGGGCCAACGTATTTCCCGTAGCATAACACATGCCGACAGCAGGCAGACATGGCAAACTGGACTCTCCTTGTTCTCACACTCTGTGCCAAATTGGGGGAAATTCTTCCAGTGGCAAGTATCAATTACTCACTTTAAACAAACATCCAAGGCTTTTGAATATCAACATGGAGCGTGCATGTCTCCCTATAGGGCATCTGATACGAGGAGACCACACACATGGAGTCACCTTTCAGCATCACCTTCCTCCCCACACTGACATTTTCTCTCATGGTTCATTCACTCTTTTCTGCTCTCTTTGACTAAATTAGACAAAGTTTTTACCAGACATGAGCTAAGTTGAGAAGTGACAACATCCGCTTATAAAAAACAAGGAATGGCTACATCCTCTTCACTATCTCCTCAAAGTCAAGTGAGAAATATTATGTTTACCAGAGAAACGTGGTGATTTTGCCTGACACTGTGAGACTGTTGTCAGTGAATTTTTTTTTAAAACAGTTGTGTCACATTAAGCATCAGTGGGGAAAACCCATTCATCATTCTCTGTCTGAAGTGTCTCACTTGCAAATTGCATGTAAGCGAGAGCGACAGCCATGGAGTCTGCGTCGGCTGGCTCGGCCCCATCTGGTACAGATATACATGCAACTTCAAATGGTCAGCCTCAGCTTTAGCTTTAAAACACAACACACAGCAATATGCCATGTGGTCTTTGTGAAGCTGATGGACTGTATGGAATAGATATTGAAGTGTGAAGTAGATGTGAGGAGATCACATTCTTCATGGTAAAGAGCATTCAGTTCAGTTTGAACACATCACAAATAAGCAGGGAGCGACTTGCAGTCATTAATTCCTCACATGAGCGAAAAGCACACAAAGAACTTTTATTCTCCTTGTTTGTGTATGAGCACAAAGGCCATGGAAAATTTAACATGCCACCATTATTAAACCTGTACGTTCGATTAATTTTAAAAGAATTAGTAATTAAAATAATAAAATCAGTTATTTTTATATTTTGAGTCCATTTGTAGCTTGGTGTTTGTATTCCTGATGTCTAGCAACTGCATAAATTAAAGAGGTATGAATGCTAACTTTGAAACAGGCACATCTCTGCATGCATATACATTTAAGCAAAGTCATACATTTGCAAAGGACAAGCAGTTAGAGTTATTATTATCATAATATTATTATAATATTATTATAATATATTATGTAATGTATAATATATATTATAATATTATTATTATTCTGCTCCGCCACTGAACACTCATCAGGTGGCACAAAGATGGTTCTTAGCAAGTGATTTACGCAATGCTAAAACATTCCTGACCCCCTAATGGTGCAAACAATATAGTAAATCGCTGGTTTGAAACAAGTGAGGCTTATTATTAATGTGGACTTTTAAATACAAACAACTGCAACTCAATCCTGCTCCTCTTTTTTAGACACCACACTTTTGCTTTGTTGTCTGTTCACTGAGCTCTTATATTTCTGTACGGGAAGTGTGTATCATCAGTTGTAGAAATGTGAAACAGAAGGATGTATGTTAAACGGAAGAGGACACACATGCTGACCACCAACAGAGTATCATAACTCCTTTAATGAACGACATCTTTGTTTAGTTACTAGACAATAACCATCTATACACAGTATTTTGTATTTTGAATGACAAAACATCAGCCTTTAATTACAGGCAGATAACATACCACAGAGGAGTTCACCGCAGTGGTCTTTTGCTCCTGCTGCTAAATAATCACCAGTGATGGTGGGATGACGTTAGCTGTGAAAGCTAAAGCTGGTGCACATGTCAGTAGCTCCGCAGGCACTAGGATACCACATGAGACTCCTACATTAGGGTTTTTTTTTTTTAGTGTGAAAAGAGTCAAAAGTGCACCACTCCCTGGGAAATTGAAAACATGAGGGCATTTTCACACAGGATGGGACGAGGAGGCTTTGATTTCTTGAAGTGTTGACAGCGCAAGGACACCTTATCCAGAAACCTCCCTCCCAATGGCTCATTGAGCAGCTCCCCATGCAACAAAGACTTCAAAAGCACTGCAGGTCATTCAGTTTAAAGGAAGTACTATGGGTAACATTCATTCATAGTATACAGTAATGTAATTGGAATTCTGACCTAGAAGAAAAGGGGAAATGGCTGAATGTAAAAAAACCCTCCGAAATCTCCTTTTTCTGTTCCTATTATAGACCAAATCTGATCCAGATTTCACACTATAACTATCAAACAGGCTTTATTTAAAACATCGGGGTTGTGCAAAGCCACTCTACTGTACATCCAAAACAAATAATTCTTTTTGTGGCCTGTTGGTCAGGGACTGTTCTGAGGCAGCAAAGACTACAGATGTGAGGCTGAAAATCACACACATTGAGAATTGCTCTCAACCATGAGAATGAGGATGAAGCCGGGTTTCATATCAAACTAATAAGAGTCATATGGAGAGAAAAAGGCACCAGCAGTCCACACTGGGGATTGATGTGGAGAGTCGAGTGAGAGATCATGGCAGCACAGTGTTTTTCTTGTGCTGTTGCGAAAACAGACACCAGGACTTGGTGCAAGTAGCAGCCACTCTATAACGCATGGTTTTAAGAGCAAATGAGCAATATAACCACTAGTGACTTTGAAGACTGACACCATGTATCAACATAGAACCACAACAATCTGCACAGTGTGATTCATATCTATTTTGTCAGTGGATACAGTTAAGAAATTATTCTGATGTTCCGATTGCAATTCACGATAGCATTTTTAGTTAGGGGAAGACGTTCTTATGTATTTTTATAATCCAGCAATCTCTCCTTTGTGGAAAACTAAGTAGAGTTCATTATAAAGGCCATGCAGATGATTGGAGCCTCCATCAGATCACTTTTCACTGGGAACAGCTTGCCGAAGGGCCCCGTAGGCTTCAAGCAAAACCCTAATTTCCTTGCAAATCCCATACAACAATATTAGTTTTAAACCAGCAAAGCATTTTACGTCATCCCAAGAGAGCAATGATGGCCAAGACTATAGGAAATAAGAGTCACAGGAAGGATTTAACGCTTGTGCCAAAAACTGAGGGAACTGCATGAATTTAAATGTGTTCACACTGAGTGGTAACAGAGTGTTTATTATGAAATTGTGTGTTTTAAATGTGATGTGCCACTATTTTTCACAAAGGAATAGCCAGAGTCATAATTATATAATACTACTGCTACTGATAATACTCTGCTCCTGAGAAAATATTTCTTTTCATTGTAAGTTTTAAAGTCGACTTGGCAAATTAATGACTTGAACTCAGTATAACTCCAATAAGCCTAGATCCAAAAGCTTGATGTAAGCCCAAATATATTAATATCATGTTAAAAATGCACATGGCAATATAATGTAAATAACACAGTGTCTCTTAAATCATTTCTTTTCTTCACCACTCTCACATTGTTAAAGCAGGTTGCATTGGAAAAATCTTGCAATGCTAGTTGAAAATCACAATAAATAAATTAAAAACAATATTTTTTCTCAAATTTAATGATATTGCAGTACTACTATAACTATACTATTACTGAAAAAAATGAAAAACTGGTATCGTGACAGCTATCATCCTAAAAATAATAATAACAGTATCTTTTGTGTCTCTTGTCGTGTTTCTGAATAAATATATTGTCTTCCTGCATTACCTTTTATTAGATATAATAAAGTGAGCACATGCATCCCTTTATATGATATTTTTAGCTGATTTCTTTCCTTATTCATATTTCTGGTAGAAATGTGTTTTCACAGGATTACATTGTTTTACATAGTTCATATTTCATTTTGCACATTCAGCAGTTTGCCTGTCATTTTTCCACATCTACACTCTGTGTATTCACACCAGGTTTTTGCATATTACATAATGTGCAGTTAGGGCTCAAAGCGCAGAGTGAGTCGTCCATTAATTGCACAGTTTGCTGCTGATCCCTGACTCCTCTGGGCCACATGTCAAAGTCTTCCTGAGAAAAGCTGAGTGTGAAGGGGTGATTAAGAATTATTCACCCACACTTGGTCCTGCCATGTAAGTGCAGGCCATTCACAAACTTTCTTCTCTATTACATCCTTTTGGTATTTGCTGATAGAGCAACCAAAGTTCCCCTCATGGATCATTTAAGTCTCATTTTAGCTTGTGATTAACTTAAGTTTTGCTTCCAGCGAGCTCAGCAGTGAGTGGGGGGGGGAAACCCCAGCAACCAACTATACGTGATGCATCGCCAGTCTGTATTTCTCTGAGAGGCATATCTGTTGCATCACTCACATTTTTGTATGATGACTGATGTTTTGAAATGACTACAAAAAGGCCAAGACAAAAGTGAGGGCTAATTTTTGTGTGGGATCAAAATAATAACTTTAGTATCTTGCCTTACACCGAGGCAGAGGGTAAACAGGGATAAAGTGGGCTTATAGACTCAAAAATGGGCTTTAATGGCTGCCAAGAGCCTGTTTGACCCTGTAAGCTCTTCCCTGTACTTAGTGGCAGGCTTAAAAACTACAAGCATGCAGGCAGACACACTTACCCACAAGAAAAAGAATCCTGACTTGACCACAGTATTAAGTGTTAAGTGAAACAAGGATCCCACCGTGCATGCTATCAAGCTAGCTTAACACTGGGTGTGTTACGAATATGTCTTTTTTGATAAATTCTAAGTAAATCCAAGGCTGAGACAGTGGCCTCAGAACTTGACTTAACCGAGGCAAAGCCAGCTCTGGCTTTTTTGCTCTTGCTACACATTCATCGGGCTTGTGGACGTCTTAGACCATGATTGATCATAATTTACTAACTTGGCTTTTTGGAGGGCTGATGTAACTTCCCCTCTCACTCTCAGTGATCACATTCACAGTTGACTTTTTCTTGCCAAGGTATCATTTCTAAAGGAATGGCATTTTCTTACCTCACTAAAATCCAAACATGAAGAGTTTAGATGACAGTCATCCAGAAGGGCAAAAAGGCAAACGGACGGACAGCTGATGCAGCAAATCAGAGATGATTCATACACCTGCTCTGTCCAATAGTCAGACGATCAAATGAGGGCCAGAGGATCCTGGATCAAGTTTAGCCTGAAGGGGCCAAACCATGATTCAACAGCAGGTTTTGGATGCTGAGTAAATCAAAGAGGACAAAGACAGTGCACCATAAACCACAAGAGCAGGTGCTTTAAAGATGTATTTCCACTAAGTCCTCTTTGTTCTACTTGATTAATGTACTTGTTACCATAAACAAAATAAAATAGTAGCTATTTCTGACAGTTAAATACATACATATACGTTATATTGTTATGTTGCTATGCTAGCCTGGGCCCATGATAAATCCTAACTCTAGGGCTAGCAGGTTTGTAACTTAGTGCCTCTCCCGGTGCAGTAGTAGTGATTAATCCTCCCTCAGTGAGTGTAACATACCTATCTGGACAGTTGTGTGTGTGTGTGTGTGTGTGTGTGTGTGTGTGTGTGTGTGGATAACTCACCGCCAGTCAGCTCACTGTGTTGCTTCCTGCAACAGCTTCAGCTCAGCCAATTCTCCGGACTTCCCTCAGGAGGTGCCTTCATTAGTCCAGCCAGTCAGCCAGCCAGCGCTTCAATGTTATCGTTCAATATAAAAATGTGAATTTTTACAGTTCATGGTGGTGGCTGGAAACCAGAACTGTGTTTATTAGTCTCTTTTGTCTCAAAGAATGTCTTGCAGTTTGGCGTCCTGTTCGGTGTCTTCGTTCAAATCAACTTGGAAAAACTTTTTTTCTCTCTTTCCAGGTGAGGCTTACAGTCGGCTAAATAAGTGAGGCACCAGCTCCTCTTTGTGTGACATCACCATCAACCGGCTTTTCAAAGCATGATTAAATAATGCTTATATAAGACATTATCATTATTACTGTAATAATGTATTGGCTCTACAGTGGTTGCTTGAGTAGACATACAAAATGTTTCACATTGCTTTGAGTACTTTGTAACAGGTGACATTAAATCAAGTTTGGTTGGTTGGTCTATTTTGTGGCTGTGTTATCTGCTGTAAACAACTTAAACATATTTCACATTTAAGGTCCAAGCCATTGCCTATTCACACATCCACAGAGCAGGGCTAGTAGACATTCTGCACTGTATGTATTCATTTTTTTCATTGTTAATAGCTAGAAAAAACAAAAAAAAAAGGTAAGTACATATTTAATGTAAAGATGATTGAGGAGAAAAACAGAAAATTTAGGCTTATTAATAAATAGTTCAACTTTTGAAGCACAAAAGAGTGACACCACAACAAAAAAATCTAATGCGAGATTGAGACTATTCCTTTGTAAATTAGTAATCTCTCAATGTACCATCTAAAAGCTCTTTAACACCCGGTTCAACAAAAACAAGAGAAACAGGCTAATTTTGATAAACTGGCTGTGAATATACCAGAAATTAATGCAGTGATTCTATTAATTATTCTGCCTAAAACTTGCATAAGAAAAGTTGTGTGTGTGTGTGTGTCTGTATGTGTGCTTCAGTGGTGTACTTGTACTATAGCCTTGACAATATCATCCAGCAGCAGCTGTGTTTATTTGGTGAATCACAATAAGGGTGTGTTGTGAATATAACGCTGTGTCTTGACTTTCTAACATGTTCTTCCAGATGATGCTTGTCAGTTTAAGAATTCAGGTTTTTCGCTTGTGATCTCAGAAGCTGTTTGGAGGATCAAAGTGGACGTGGAGGTGATGTGGCTCTCTTCCCTTTCTATGCTGGGTGATTGATCTCGGGAGTATTTGAACACATGTTGGTGAGTGTTGGTGTCCAGCAGTACTTTTTGGAACACGGTTGCATGATGTAGTTATACTGATTTAAAAAAAGAAAAATGACGTCTGATTATTGTGGCTGGTAGACCAATATTTTCTATAAGCTGTGCAACATGCAGACTTGGGCTTTAGTACATAGAAAGGTGACAGCTTCTGGCAGGGGAACTTGCAGGTCTCAATAAATCAGCATCATCTTTTTCTTTTGGAACAGGGAACCTCATGTTTTGTGTCAAAGACAATTTTCTGTTTTTTGACAGCCTTGATCTTATTCTTTGTTGATTTGGCCGTTGTGACTGCCAGCTATTGTGCTTAGAAAAGTAATTTCAGAGATGTTGCTAAGAGTCTGACGTGGCAAGAAATTTTCTATAAACTACAGAATGGAAGGTTTCATACTAGACATACAAATCTCTCTTTGCTCTTTGCCTATAGCCACGTCAGCAGTCAGCATTTTAAAATGTAGCATTAGCAAATCAGTGCATGCTGCAGTTGTTGTATCTACAACAACTGCAGCATTGTCTGTGTGGGCTCAGTTTAGGTGAAGTTAACAAGTTATGAAGGTTGAAGTCTTTTTATTGACAAATTATCCTTGCAAGGCAACTGGTCTCCTGTGATCTCTAGTCTGAAATCTTGCAGGCCCATCTTGAAAAGCTCCAACTGAACTGTTTGTGTCTAGTCACAATATGACTGGACCAATTAGCAAGAGGTGGTAAATACGGGCATGGTCTAGTTTTGGAGAAAGCGAGAAGTGGCTGCAAGCTTGAAAACAATGGCGCATAGGTTAGCATGGATGCTGCAATAGTGGTAATTTAAGCAAAACCGGACAACATTTCCCTATTAGAAAAGGGCAAATAGTGGTACCAAAGTTCTTTCTTGATGAAAAAGATGTTTTCACTCTTCTCCTGACTGGCTTCAGCAAGAGTAATGAATGTGAGTTAAAAGGTGACAGAACATTCATCCAGTCGACTTTTAACTTTATTTGAAACAACCCGCCACTTCCAAACACTTTCTTTGGGCTGTTTTCCAGATGGACATGTGAAATATACCCCATGGATATGAGAAACATTCCATCTGGCATGTTGGGTTAATTAAAAACAGTCACATGTGACTAAAAGTGCCAAGGATATGCTGGTATAATACATATCTAATAATATTTGATGGTAATGAACCATAACTTTGGTTGCCACCCACCACAGAGCAAAAAAACGTATTGTGATTCTGACGACCCACCTACAGGCAGCTAGCCAAGCATGATTAGCATTCTGAATGTTGGTGTTAATCTCAATGGACTGCTATTTTAAGTATGTCCTCAGTTCGTTGGAAATCTCACCGTCTTTTGACTGGATTGATGCAGGCTGTTCAAAGATACAGTCCATGCAGCATGCAAATCAACAATTTTGTCAGAACAACAAAAAAGCAAACACACAAAGACAATCTCAATGCAGCAAAAAATAGCCTATGAAAGACCATGCATGTACTCCAAATGGTTCAAAAGCAGCTCCAATTAACTTTGGGAAGCCTTAATAGGCATTTTAATCTAATAAGACTTTCCCAGCCTTACTACAATTGTCTTGGCAATTGATGTATCACAGCTCAGAGTGCTTCATGCTCTTGCCAGCGATAGAAGCTTGAAGCTTTGACTTGCTTTATTTTTGGAATTGTAGCTGGGTGTCTCTTTCTTCACCACAACTGCTCTAACTTTTATGATGTTAGCCTTGTAGCGAGTGTTTACACACTTGGTGTTATGTGTAGTGAGATGCTAAAGATTCCAAACAGCAAGCCATTCACATAACCTGCCTTAAAAGGCGGCAAGGTGAAAAATGGAGCAACTACTGAGTGTCAGTGCCA
>JAPZDZ010000010.1:8870710-8887339 GCA_029783805.1 Acanthurus tennentii
TCCCTGAACAACTCCTGTAAGTTTTCTGTTGAAAGTCATGAGTTGTCCTCCCTTTCAGCCGGCTCTTGACACCAGTAACAAAAATAAAAACATTAGCTATGATTTTCTGTTATTTGGGTTGACTGACTCTTTTCGTGTGACTTGACAAACTTACCGAGGACAACAAGGATGAAGAGGACGGTTGCCACTCCTGCTGTGATGTAGAACATAATGCTGATGTGGTGAGCCAGCTCGTCCATGTCTTCCACATTTGGCACCAGAATGGGAGGTACGAGGAAGCCAATGGCAATACCCAGCTGTAGGACAACAAACACATGTAACACATTTTTTTTTTTTTAAGTTTGAAAAATTAGTTTTTTCAAAGTGATATCAAATTTCAGTCGTTTAAACACAAAAGTAATTGCTGATAACCCTCTTGTTTCAAGTTTTTTGTTAAATCTTACACATGGCAGCAGAACATGTGTCTTAAGAAGTTATTTTTACTTGTTCTGACATTACTTAAAGCCTACATTATTGATTCAATATTATTTATTGGGTTAATTAATTCAAAGAGTCAACGGTAATCATTATAAAGCCCAACAGATCTTTAAAAGCATATGAGTGCAGTGGGTTACATAATATGAAGTAGAAACAATTGCCTCGCATCTTTTAACTATTAAAAGAAATGATTTCAATCCCTCAAACAACCTCTGCAACAATGTCACTCATCTGGAATTTGCCTTCACATGTCAATTAGATGAAAACCACATTGTTCTCTTATTATTACAAAACCAAGCTTCTACATGAGAGCATGTTAAGCTAATTAAACACAGCTTAGAGTGTTTTTCCAGCGAAAAGTGTGATGAGAAACTTTCAGGGAACAGTTGGAACAATTTTCTGGGGAATCTCGCACCAGGACACAAGAGGTTTTATGAGATTCTTGCAACCAGTGCGGCCCTGTATTTTCTATGTACAGCTGCCAGACACACATTAAGCAGCGATTCATTTGAAATTAGATATTCATTAGACAAACCTGGAAGCCAAGCACTCCTATGGAACAGGCAGTGGACACCTCTTTCTCTCCAAACCACACTGAGGCAAGGTAAGAGGGCATACCAAGGACAAACACATTAGCCACTGAGCACACAAACTGGCCAATAAAGGTGAGGAAGAACTTATTGGAACTGGCACTACCAACTTTAATCCAAGCCCCAATGCAGTTAAAGGCCGACCCCACGAGGACAACGTCCCGGATTCCCCTGCTGTCCAGAAGCCACAGGACAGGTAGAATGAGTGGGATGTAAGTGAGCAGGTAGATCATGGACAACCAGTCAACAGCCAGAGAGTCAGCGTTGTAGAAACGTATGAATATGTTGCTAATACTGCTGTACTGAAGCCACATGAAGCCGTTGCTAGCTGAGGCGGCGCTGAAGAGAAACAGCATGACCCAGCGGCGACGGTAAAGTTTGGTGTCAGCTCTGGGGACCAGCTCTGCCTGGTCACCGTGAAAAGCTTCAGCATGTAACTGTGAACCATTGGAGATCACTTTGCCTAAAGGTCCTGGGCTCCGATGCAGAGAGGCAAGGCCAGGAGCGTCATTCTCTGCAGTCCTGGACCACGGCCACTGGAAATTTTCATGGTTGCCTTTCAAGGTATTGTTTCCTGGCATTTTAAGCGTCCTGAATTGGCCTCTTAAAGAACGTGAGAGGTGAGAGGGCTTAAAAATTTCAGAGGTTTTGTCCTTAAACGCCTGCTGTCCTGAGTGCAAACTGCCTGCAGGAGAAAGATGCTTTTCCCAGGGAAGCCAGAGAGCGAGCACAGCTGGAGTTACTGGAGTCCATTCACAGCTCATGGTATATAACCTCAGCGCTGTCATGTGATACTAATATAGGAAATCCTCCAGCTCTGCTAAAACCACTCCTACAGACTCAGACGCTGTATCACCTCTTTACAAAACTGTCAGAAAAAACAGTGAAATAACACAAAGCACATAGTCTCTTGTACATTTGAATGGCTGGAAGAAATCCAAGATTGCTAAAACAGCCTAAAATTTCCAAGTCTTTGTGTTTTTTAATCAATATAATGAACATTTAGGGATAATAGCCACGAGTACTCCTCAGCACTTAGTGTTTGTGCTTGAATTAAGCTGCTTTCCATTGCTTTTGCAGACTTTAAATGACACTGTGTGCAAATTATTATGACCACATGAAACTTATATTACCTCGTACCTCGTAGACCATCTAAAGCTGTGATACGATGAAACATGCTGATATGAAGGCAATTCAAATGCAATAAAGCAATCGTAGTAACAAAATTGAGGCCTAATTCAGATGGACGCAGAATACCTAGTCCAGTCAATTATCAACTTACAGAAAAAGGTTAACATTGATAAGGAAATACATTCTGATATGTCCACTGTCTTTGTGCAGCTGTCAGCAAGAAAAGTGAGAAGTAAGGTTTGAATGGGCCGTTAAAGCATCGAATACACAAAGACTGCATGTTGAAAGCAGAACATCTGTTAAATGACAACATGCATCTGATTTAAATTTGATCAGAAAGTTGACAATTGTTTGTTCTCACTTTTAAAAACTGAATATAAAAATCCCAGCTTGTGCTCTGTGGCCACGCGCAGCAAAGTTTCCAGCTTGAAGAGATGACTTTTCAGTGACATTTACTTTAACTTGATTGACTGCAAGTTGACTCAAGTGTTGTTTGTTCAAAAAGTGTTAAATCTGATGCTTGTTAGTTTATATTAACAGTGGCACAATGCTGGTGTTTGCCTTCCTGTCTTTTGTTTTTTGCCTCCTTATGTGGATTTTTAAAATGTCCCTCTTGCTACTAAGAATACAACAGCAGAATGCTAACAGCTGTTGTTTGTCAGCAAACCTTTCAATTAACTTAAAATAAGTTACATTGTTCATGTAAAGTGACCAACACTTTCAAGGCACAGCAAGCGAACCAGGAAACCATTTATGTTCTGCAGCAATGTAGGTTTAAAACCGAATCAATTGGCAGTCACATTGAAAATACTACACTATATGTTGCATGTTTGTTAGTTCGTTCATTTATTCATTCATTCATTAGACCACGGAACGTCACAGGAAATCATTCCTGCCTGTGGCCATCAGACTGTACAACTCCTCACTCTAAGTGTTACATGCAATAACTACTTGATGTGCAATAATCCAGTGCATTATCTACATCCATGTGCAATACTTAATATGCCATATTCTATATATATATAGAATATATACAGAACAAATGTACATTTATATTTATATTTCAGTGTTTAGATATATTTTATTTACATTTGCACTTATGTTTAAATTTTATTGCTATTTTTTATACTTTCCTGCTTCTTTTAAGACTTCTGAACGGGAGCATCTGTAACGAAAGGCAATTTCCCCTCGGGGATCAATAAAGTATTTCTGATTCTGATTCTGATTCTGATAGACCTTTATTACAACTCAGATACATCATGAGGTAGAGTTTTGCAATATAGCCAAGTAAAAATCATAGACCAAAGATCCCAGACACCAATGAACACAAGTAGGAAGCTTAGTGAGACGGCAATAAGATGTAAAACAATAAAAAGCCATATCAATACTACAATAAAAGCGTAGACTTGAGTAAAGGAATTTCAGCCTGCTCAGCTCAACGGGATCAGCAATGATTCACTGAAGCTATTTCAAAGTGACTGAACACAACTTATAAAGATTTAAATGTTCAAGCTTTTGTCTTTTTTGGAAAAGCTCATCCTTCAATTTCTTGGTTTTCCCAAAAATTAATCCATTGACTCAAAAATGCATTTTGGCCTAACAGTTTTCTGTCAAAGGTTTTTAATTCAGGTATGTCTGACAGGCCCAAAAAGGTTGATGTTGAAAGGTTAAAACAGACAACTATGTCAAACAAGATCAGCTGAATTTGAAACAAGGTGTGATTAAAAACATTAACCTTTTAAGGATAAAAAAGAACAAGTTTGAGTTTGTTTTACAGGCTTTTCCAAGTCACTGGTGCAGAATGAGAAAAAACATCAATTTTCCAAGCTCAGTAAAAGCATCTGCAGCTGAAGCCTATCATGATGTTTACAGCTGAAGTCTGTTTTGAGTACCTTCAGTTAATAATGGGTCTACACTGTCTTATAACCAAGAAAGCTTTGCATTAACTGCAGTGAGAACACAGAGAAGAGTCATTGGCTGTCGCTTAGTTTTTGGACTCGTGCTGTTTTTTTTTATTACTCTCTACTTTTTCTTGGTTTGTGATGGATTTCCCTTTGAATTCTCAGAATAGCTCAAATTCTCTTTGAGCTGTGGTCTGTACCAGGATCAAAGTCTGTGGAACAGCAGCTTTGCCCGAGGACCCAAGGGTGCAGAACTTTCTCACAGCTCCAATACTTATTTTGTCTGGGCTGCACAGACTTAATGGTAGAAAATAGGGGATAAATCCCATTTGCTTCATCGTATCCGACTTTATTATTCCCTGTTCTTTTTATTTGGCCTAGGATGGACTCATCTGCATTAAATAAATTACTCCTTTGTTTCCTTTTAAACCTCACTTAACAATGTTGATTTACACAGACTTGGCTCCATTATTAGCCTGTTTCTTTCTAAAATCATTAGTAAGTCTACAGTTGTTTAGTTTTTAATGACCACCATGAGGGTAAACAGGTAAAGGATGGACTCCGAAAATAAAAACTTTTCAGCAACAACTTCATTCATGTGTTTCGAGCTGATGAATGGTCGGTGGCATTAATTTGACATTCTTTCATCTGTGTGTGAAAAGTTGTATTTCTGGTGACTTAAGAAACAAAACACGATTAAGACACAGCTCTGTCCTGATCTCTCTTTAATATTGTTTATCTGTTGCACCTCCATGACAGGTAAGATATAAATAAAGCCACAGTGGTTATTGTTGCAATTGTGAATGTATGTCCTCTTTCATTCATATGTTCATCTGCTAAATTCTCAGAGCAGTGATGTGATTTAAACGCTACGGGACGTACAGCGGTCACCTGAACGTGCGTAATTACGCATAAACTCAGGGATTGTCAGTGGTTACTTATCTAATACAAATAGATTAAATCAGTCATCAAGTACGTTATGGTCCAACTTGTTCTAAATTATTGACCAGGGGACTTTCTGTGTATCCCAGCCTACCTGATTCCCGAAGACTCCGATGGAGCAGGCGGTGGACACTTCCTCCGAGCCAAACCACACCGACGCGATTCTCGACGGCATCCCGAGGATGAACACCTGCGCGAACGAGCAACAGAGTTGCCCAAGAAAGGTGACGGCGAACAGGTCGGGTCTGACGCTGGCCACTTTGATCCATGTCCCCGCACAGTTGAGCGCGGAGGCCACCAGCGCGATGACCCGGAGCCCTTTTTTGTCCAGCAGCCAGGTCACCGGGAAGATAAACGGAATGTATGTCAGCATGTAGATCATAGACATCCAGTCTATGGTGAAGGTATCGACGTTGTAGAACTTCATGAAGATGTTGTTGATAATGCCGTACTGTATCCATTGGAAGGAGTTGCACAGTGAATAGGAGCTGAACAGGAGGACGATCATCCAGCGCCGCTTGTACAGTCGGGTGGGCAGCGGAGCCCCATGACCGTCCAGCTGACTCTGACCGTCGGCGCCCGGTTCAGGATTGATGTGGTTCTCCGAGTCCGCCTTTGTTTCATCCTCGTTTAGTTTAGAGTCTCCTAGCGCTTCTTTTTCGGTCATATTAAACCAGATAAAGTTAAATACACATCGAATTAAAGTTTACACTCAACTGTTGTGAGTAAAATCTCTGTAAACCAAACGGTCAGTGACCTAAAACTGTCCACTAAACTTAACTAAACACCGACCGCGTGACGTTAAACCACTACTTCATGTTTTCAGCTAAAAAGAGAAGTTCAGTCCCAAAACAGGCTAAGTTTCACACTGTTTATCTAAAGAGAAAATAAGTCAGGCTCTATTACTCCCAAGTTTGTGCGGCACTCTCACTTCCATAAACTCATCTCCTCCCCCGGTTCGAAGTTGGGTTAGTTGCCGTAGTTACGCACAGATCTTGGATATTATACAGACATTCCTGACAGTTTTACGCATGGATATGATCTTTTTTTCAGACCGACTTTTCCCAAATGTTCACACGTGTTGGTGCGCCTTCTGTGACCCTCCACCCGGAGCTGAAAGCCGTTGTAGGATCCTCGAACAAGTCGGTCAACAGCGACATTGAGGGCGGAGTTTCATCCGGTGTGCCGAGTTTTATCAGAACAGCCTGTTTCGTTGAGATATCCCGTGTTGTTGCAGTTTGTAACGTCCTGAAGCGTTTAAGATCACTTTTTCTCATTTGCTATGTCTTTTCTCATGTGTGATTTAAAGACCAGAATATTCCCATTATCATTACATTTTCAGGTTACAACTTTACTTCCTTGTCTTAAAAAAATATTTATTTTTTCCTCTCGCTTTATAATTAAAAAGATGGCCCCAAAAAGCTCAAATACATGAAGGTGTCAGTTGTGTTCAAGGACAAAAGTTAATTCATATCCACACAGGACAGGTTGTGAATGATTATTTCTGTATGTCACCGCTTAAACTGGTCAACTTCTTTTCTCATAAGGGTGAACAGCGCCATCTAGGGACTCTCTCATTGAAGCAATAAACCATGAAGGTGGATTGTCACGTCCCCTTGTGATAAGCATCAGCACTTTCTAAGCTGCATGAAAGCATGAAGAAAAAATCTCTGGAGATCAGAGGAGATCACCTAAAACGCATCACATTTAATAAATATCATTGCTGGGCCTTCTGACCACACCAATATTACCACCAGTACACAAGTCAAAACTCTTCCCTGCCAGTCATTTTTCTTTTTTGGTACATCAAAGCCGTTTTGAGGTTCTTGACTTTACATTCTTGTTTGTCCACAATCAAATCTGTCAAAAGCTCCTGAGCATAATCGAACCACATTTACACACCAAAACACATGAATAAACACGAAACTCAAAACATGACAGAATGACAGAGGTGCTCCCTGTGACACTAAAAAACAAGCAATTTACAAAAATACTGTACCATCTGAGTCACCTGCACATAGAGTAGGTCGTTTTGTTTTGTTTTTTTTTATCTCCCAATGTAAACATAGACTGGTTGATAATGGAGCTGCTTAAGTTCACATACAGATCACTGATATTTTTCAGATAAAGCAAAGAGATGAGCAGAAGCAAAATAAATAGTTTTGACCACTGCATGTTACAGTTTGGGTGTCATTGATCGGCAGACATACGTATTGGCCTGTCATGTTCCTCCTTGATCAGTTTTGAATAACCGTTAACATCTATGGACACATCTCTTGTCAGTCTTTCTCTCCATTGAGGTCAGTCTTCTGTTCGCAGCACGTTTCTGGCCATCTCAGTAGTCATTCAGGTCAGTGCTGGTAGTGTGGTACAGTGATGTGCTGGTGGTGGTAGCTGCTGTGATGAGCAGGGTAGAGGAGGTCTGGGGTCTGAGAAGACAGGCCGGTGCACAGAGGTTCATGGCTGCTCAGCACGGATGACAGATACTTGGCCTCCTCCGTCAGCTGCTTCACCTCCTTCCTCAAGGCGGCATTTTCCTTCTCCAGGTTCTCACTTTCCTGGGAAACACACAAAACAGGATGTGTGAGCAGATACGTCATGTAAATGTGATGAAAGGGGTTTTACTGTTAGATTGGATCAAAAAACAAAAGTGATACTAGAATCTGGAATGTTACATTTCTATACGCATATTTTGCTCATGAAACACTTCATGTTTTTTAAAAATTGTGACGTCACAAATGCACACATCCTGGTCTCTAAGAAAGAGCACTTTATGGAGATTTTTAAGCACCGCTGTTTTTATTGCATCTGTTTTATGATCTGATTTATTAATTGTTTTATCGATTATTGATTGTACTATTTATTGATATTTAATGACCTTTGCACTGTATTGCTTTGGTTTTTTTAAGGGAAATGCTGTCTTGTTTTTAATGTATGAAGGTGCATTAAAAAATGACAAATAAATCTTGCACATTTTGTGCTTTATCACAAATAAACATTCATTCACCCATCTAAGGCATGTAAGGTTTTAATCTGTTTGAACCGCTGGCTTTAAAGTTGGCCAATTTTGCCTGCTGGTCCACCTCTTTAGTCCAGGGATCATTTATATCGTTACTAAAGAACAACTCAAAAAGAATCAGATATGCTGAGTGTAATGTTAAGTTTCTTAAAAGCTCATTGAGAGCTATACACCATGGAAGATCATAAATATAATTTTATATGTCTGTTTTGTATTGAAAGCACACAGTGTCTTAGCTAAACACTCCAGCTCAGCATAACAAACGATCTTCAATGAACTGGCAACCTAATATAAACTAGTCTATGACCCATTTTGAGTCCTGACGTATGGGTAAAAGTGGTCCAGATTGATATTTCACAACTACTGGATTGTTTGTCGTGAAATCTGATAATTATACACATGTAGCCCCCCCTTTAGCATAACTTAAAAATGGCTTTGTTTACCCTTTGACTTTTCCTCTAAGTGCATCACTTATAGGTTTTTCTTTGTCCAGTTGCCTTTTCTGGTCTATGAACAGCACAGAGCTGCTAAACAAATGACTTTCTCATCAGCTTCAGTTATGACTATTTGCTAATTAGCTAATGTAAGCTAGCTAACACTAAACTAGCACGTGAGCTAACCACTGAGTCTGACAAGCATGTTAGCATTTCCAGTGTTGGCATGTTAGCATGCTGACATTAGTCAGGCTCAAAGCACAACTCAACTGCAGAGCCTCAGAGAACCGCTAGAATGGGTGCTGACTCTCTGTCTGGTTTTCTTTACTCATAGCAGCCACCTGTTTCCAATCAGGTCAGTGGGGGCTGAGCGTCGACATACACAATAGGTATTTAGATTTTTCTTAAAACAGGTCATCTGTTGTGGTATTACGTCATGTTTGCTTTCGACTGCACTATCATCCAACAAAATCTAGGTCTACACACGATGATCCTTATGACAGGCTGTCGATCCTCTGCAAGCTTCTGCAAGTCAGTTTTTTTTGTACCTGGTGCCTGCACTAGATATCTGAGGATCACTCTTGCTTTACACACACACACACACAGGTATATTTGTGTAGCATAACTGGTCTTTCTAAATGTTCTTTATATCTCTCTCCATATTTTTTTATATTTATTGAGTCCAGACATTTTTTGCTCATTTATACCTTGAAACTGGCAATGGTGATTGGTAATGCAGGTGACATGATATATTGTTATTTACCAGAGAAAAATGCCAAAACATAAGTAATAAAACTATTTTTTTTGTAGTAGGGGAGCAATCTCACACAATTTTGAGTCTACATGAAATAGTCTACATTAGTCCACTGAACTTGTTTTTTTAAGGGTTGCTTGGAATTAAACATTAAAATATCTTTAAAAATCTACAGAATTACTTAACTGCTTTTCTGTAAGAAAAATTACTGTTACAAAATATGTTAAAGGTATTGCTTCATCAATTAAAATTAGCTTATGAACACTGACTTAAACCTCATACTATAAACTTCCTGCAGCTGACTAGGCATCACAGTCTGAAAGTTGCTATGCTATCATTTTGATTCTCAAAAAACCAGCTCTCTGTATCTTAACTGATCATCAGCTTTGAGGTAATATACGAGTAACTAGAGCTAACTCTACGTCAGGCTGTTATTTTTCTTCAGTGTGGGAACAGCAGGGGAGAAATCTTCCACTTTAATGCAAAGGTCACCACAACATGGCCGAAAGATCACAATACTGAGCTGTGGGTCCTTACTGTCACAGCACCTTTGGGCAAACCCCTGCACTTGCGTCACTTAGCCAAATACAGCCCACTGCTTGGTGCTTTACAAGAAGTGACAGCCTTTCTCTCTCCCCTCCTGCCCACGACATACAATTTCAAGCTCATTTACAAAGAAGAAAAAAAAATACTACTGAAGAAACAGGAAATAAGCCACTGTGTCATAGCGAGGGAAAATTCATCTTCCTGTTTATCTAGCGAGACGATGAAAGCAAAACCACAGTATAAACTGCGGTCCTCTGGTGTTCTGTGACTCTGACAGCATTTAAAGTGATTGATAATATACCCCATAATTCACTGGAAGAATTCTCGTACCTTGAAATCAGTGGATCTACTAATGTGTGGCTTTTCTGAAGGTCAAAATCTTTCTGTTCAAATGATAAAGTTCAAAGAAAGCAGTTGCTCTGAAAAGCACGGTGGCGACACAGAGAGAACAGCAAAGCACAAACCATCTTGAGCAGATTTGTAGCCAGTATTTTGAAATGTGGCCGCATGCAAAGTTACTGCAGGTCAATAAGGATTCTTAGGATAATCACACAATCACTTGAGAGGCCATTATGCTCAAAGACCTTTCTGCACACGCAGGTGAAGGTGAAGACTTGAATGGAAATTTAACATGTGCAGCCTCCAGTGGAAAAGCACTGAAACCTGCATATCCAGACATTCAGGGGTAGTACAGACATTTGAGGTGATAAACACAATCTTGTGCAAAGTCAGATGAAGGAAAAATCAGTTAATAACACTGACAGCCGACTATCACATATTATAAGCCGTATAAAAGAAATACGGGGGCAATGGAAAAGCGGCTAGCCCGTGTCGTGTTTAGCGCTGCAGTCTCTGGTGCTGGATTCTGCTGCAAAAGGGAGTGATTGCCCACACGTGCTAATTTATTCCTTAAGCTTCTGCAAACACACAGAGCAGCGTCCAATTGTGCAGCCCAACAGAAGCCATGACACATTCGCCACATGGTCAGGTAGCATTTTGTAAATATAGTACAAGCAGGCTTGAAAGTGCTGCATGGGCATTCGGAGAGCATTATAGGCGGTTACTGTAATCCTGCTGTCTTAGAGTGAGATTGGAAACTGATCAATTGGCAGAGCGTAACTGAATTGATTTTTTGTCATTGTTCACTGCAAAACATTGAGATGGCAACTTTCATGCCATTAATCTATACAGTATTTCGCAAGGATTCACTGGCTAATGCTGCTTGTGCTAAACATCCACCTGTGTTTACCTGCTGTGTATCATCCCATTTGCAGCCAGCTTTAATAAGACTACAAGTTTGGCTTGTGGACAGACTAATCCCTCAATTTTCCAACTTTGATTTGATTGTCCTACCAAAAAAAATCTCGTAGTGATTCATTTAGGAATGGTGATTTTTTAAATTTAATACCATGTAATCTTTCTATTTTTGCTTGTGTCTCTTTTGTAATTGTTTTAAAAAGCAGATTTCAGTGTTAAAATGTGTTGCTGTTGATGTGTGAGTATGAGAGAGGTGTGTGTTGCAGAGAAGAGCCTCCTCACCAAGTGTAGGCTGTCAGCTTTCTGAGTTTGCCTCATCCTGCTCTTCTGAGCGGCGATCCGGTTCTTCTCCCTCCGCATCACCTTCTTCACATCATCTGAAGAGCTCTGAGGAAACACAGATGTGGACGGTTGATGTGTGCGCAGCGACATAAACATCAAGACTGTGATCAGACTGTGGTTTGTGTCGCTAGCTCCCGCTGGTGGGTTTTCGTGTGAAGTGGAAATGTGATCTGTTTTAATGACAGTTGGACTGAAGATGGGCTTAACTTGACACCTAATGTGAAGGGCAGGGTCTGGGAGTGGCTGAGTCATCAGTTAGGTATAACGCACACCCTGTTTCATGTCCTGAGCGCTCGATTTTCTTGGTATCGTAATAACTAATCTCATCTCAAAATGCTGAGTCAGTCTTACACCAAAGAGATAACAATTTAATTATCTAACATCCGTTAACGCATCACTGAAAAACCCAAAACAACTGATTGACAGACTACTAGGAATCGCTTTATCTGCTTTAGAGTGCGGCTCCTTTGTAACGTGTATAAAAACAACATTTGTGGGCTTTGTTTCCACAGTGCTCTTGAGCAAAGAAAGGAGCAACAATGTGCTGAGAAACTGACACACGTGAAATCAGTCAGCCTCTGAGAATGATGAGTCTCACATGCACAGAAACGGTACAGTACGTACTGTATGTACCACACTGTGTGTTCCTGACAGCTCTCAAATCATTCACAGTCCAAGGACTTGCAAAAAAAACAAAGGATTCCCACTGCTTGGACAAGTGATACATTTTGCAATTCACAAAAGCCTACACTCGAAGCGAGTCATGCCTGCAGCCCATGTGTGCATTTGAAACACTCTGAGAAACTGTGAAAGGAGCCAGCAAGGACAGAACTAACGTGCTGCCCACCAGCTATGCATCAAACACTTGCATTTAATCAAAGATCTAGGAGGAATATGTAACATTTAATTTTAAAGGTTTTCTATTTAAAATGTCGTCTCACTACATCTATGAATTCTCCGTGAAAAAATAGGATGTAAGTACATAAAAAAAGGTCGCATTGTTGAGAATATAGAAGTGCACACTTACCGGTCTGCTGCCAGGAGATGGGGACTTGTAACTTGTGTCATTGCTGTCAGAGCCCTGAGCCATAGCCAACCGCGGCAACTGAAACCCTGTGTCTTCGTCCACTTCTGCTTTGTGTTTTGAGTATGTATGTGTGGAGTACGTGTGTGTGTGTGTTTGAGGGTGAGAGAGGGAGAAAAAGAAAGAGAGAGATTGAGAGAGAGTCTGTGTAGCAGAACGAGTGCTGAGAACAACTTGGCTTGACGGGTTTCTTTCTTCCCTCTTTTCTTTCCCTTTTTGTCACACCTCCTTTCACTCTCTCGCTCTCTCTCTCTCTCTCTCTTTCTCTGACACACATATACTGTGAGACTAGCTGTCTGCCTAATTAGCTGTGTCTGATGTGGCTTCTGGTAAGAATCTGGGTAGTTGCATTAGACTGGAAGTCACATGTCTGATGGAAAGTCAAAGCACATAAGGTAATCTTGAAAAATCCAGAAAAATAACATTTTTTTGGGTGTGAGTTACAATTTGAATCAATATTGGGGGAGAGTGGCAGTCTCATAAAAAGTTTAAATACCTACCTACCAGACTACATGTAAAAAACTTCAAATTTTATGTAGAAAATAATGTTTGATAACTGTAGTAAAAAATAAACTTTCTAATAATAAAAGACAAGATATTGACCTTTTAAAAAAGACAAAATATCTACAACTTGTTCAGTAGTTTATTAGTTATAATATACTTATGCGTGTGTGTGTGTGTTGGCGTATGTCTGGGTGCAAGTGTGTTAGGTGAGTATCGTGGGTATTCCCTCTTCCTCTTTTTTTAGCTGCCAAACGTGAAGTCATGTTTCGATTAAATCCTCAAGAGACATGGCATCCTAAAAGTCCACATGGATGACTGGCTGGTAAACATTTACACATGCCTTGTGGTAATTTCCAGAGCTGTCAACAGTTTCTTGCTTTTGCGACGCAACAGCTGCAATTCGGTGAAGCAGCGTCAAGGGCTTTGGGCGTTAAGAAATGGGGCTCCCCAAAAACCCACCTAGAATTTCCTCAATTCT
This sequence comes from Acanthurus tennentii, assembly GCA_029783805.1. Lineage (NCBI taxonomy): Eukaryota > Metazoa > Chordata > Actinopteri > Acanthuriformes > Acanthuridae > Acanthurus > Acanthurus tennentii. The sequence continues at coordinate 8,884,170 of JAPZDZ010000010.1, forward strand.
TTTTCATTCTAAGTTACTGTAAAGTTGTGGGGAATCTTCAAGAAAATGTACATTTTCATGTGGTCAATTCCTCTAAGTGTGTGCAGTGGTTAAGGGAAGAACATGCTGGAAATTAATAAACTTTTTGCGTTTACACCCTATGACCTTGAGGAGGGCCTCAAAAAAAACAAAAACATTTGAATCTGACACATATTGCAGCTTTGACGCGTGTTTAAAATCTGCATCAAAATCAGGGGCGTTGACGGTAAAGCCGCACATTTGAGCTCCTGTATTATTTTCTTGTTTGCCCCCATCACGAGGTAGCATTTGGTGATGCAAGAACAAGATTTTCTTGTGAGGGAAAAAAAATAAAAAAGAATCAGGACCAAAACAGCTTTGCTTGGCAGAACAGCCCTCCCACACAAAAACATGTTCTACCATCACAGGAATTTTGAAGAGCTTGGGCAAGGGCAGACATTTCTAATGCTTGGCATTTAACGCTGTCCAAAAGAGTTGAGACTGTAAAAAGAAAAAAAAAAAGAACGCAGAGGAAAGCTGATTAGTCAAATTCTGCTTTAACCAGGACACAGACGCTGTACAAATATAGAAAAAACAACAGAAGTCTACAGCTTTGACTTTGTGTGGCCCAATTTCTGCATTTAGTTTCTTTTAAAACCTTTAATGACCTTAAGGGGCCAGAGCTGGGAGATTAACAGAACAGCAACAGGTCAGTGATAAACATTAATAATATCTCACAAATAAAATATATAATAATAATAATAATAAAATGGCTTGCCGTGTTTGGCCTTTGCTCATGTTACATGAAGTGAAGCAGCTGCCGTTTTCTCAGTGGTTGCCATCATCAGGGTCGTCAATGTGGCTCAACTGGACAACGTCAAAGGTGTAATTTATTCTTTTCTTCAGTTGCTACCAGGTGAGAACGCTGCTCTGAGGCTAGACTTGGGACAGTGCTTGATATTAAAGCAAGGTTAACAAATTAAACCCGATGGTCAGAATCACTGTGAGGAGGCCAAATTAAAGGCAAATTGATCCGTCTGTTTTTTTATTGAATCTTCTGTTTTCACTGGCAGGCTTTCATCATTTACTGTCCTTATTAATTTTTGTCAGAGGAAGAAAAAAAGCCATTTTGGCATTTGTGAAATTTTTGCAAAAATCAAATCTTTCTGCTTCTGCACAATGCAGATCGACAACAGTTTAATGTGCAACTTCCCAAATAACAGCTAAAGAAAGTTTTAAGCTTATACTAACCAGTCTGTCCTCACTCACAATGAATTATAGAGCAAATAAATCTATTTTGATTAGGAAAAGTGGGCCACCCAGCACCTTTTTGTGGACTGTCGTTAAGCATGAGAAATGAAAAGTCTTAAAAATGTTGAGTTGGTTATAATGACTGTAGGAAAACTAGTTTTTCTTTGTTTTTTATATTTAACCTGTTCATATCCACCGTTGATGAGCTTCTTTTCAATGTTAAAAAATGTTCATAAATATTTAAAAGTTCAAACGTTTGATTTTTTTTGCGGGCATGCTGTGCGTCATCACATTTGTTGGATTATTGTTACCTTGATAGATTAGATATTATTAGATTCATTCGATTATCCATAAACCAACTTACATGCATTCAGGCCTGAAATTTAGTCCATCCTTATCTTTTCAATTTCACAAAAGTTGTTAAAATGCCAATTATGACTATTTTTCTACTTTTATAGGTGTAAATGTGCTTGGTAAAACTGATAATTTTTAAAACAAGAGGAGTTCTTTGCCCTCTTCAGTGTTTTGATGCTGGTGATCAGTCAAGCTCATAGAGCCAGCGAGTTCTCACAAAACATGCGTCACAGCAGCTTATCAAAGACAATAAAGTTCAAGCTTGACACACTTGGTCACACAACACAAATTCTGCATATAGTGAGCAGATGTGCCGGTAAAAAAAGAAAAAAAAAAGACAGTATAAAAGAACTTTAACTGCTGCTGTCAACAGTTGTAACTCCTCTCCTTCAGGCCTCACTTGTGCTCGGAAAACCCCCTACAAAGGGCCATTTCTTTAGATAGCAATGTGAGATGGCCTCATTCGTGCTCTCTCTTCCTTGGAAACGAATGTGGGAGGTTTCTAATGAGCACAAAATTATTGAGGGAAAGTGAACAATCATGCAGATACTGATGACCGTAAAATAGCACTGAAACGTGTATACGGGTTTTACTGAACACAGGTAAATATTCAATTCAAAACAAAGGCCAGGTAAGAGTCATTGTAAAAAAGCTGTAAAGTCCAGTCTGTTATAGAGTTAATAAAGTTAATTAATCAATAAGTTACCTTTTGGTAATAGCTGGTATACAGGGCATTATATTGATACTGGCTCAGTTTGTGGTGGACCACTAAAGTCACCTGTTTGTCATTTTCAGACTATGACAAAGGAAAGACCCTCTGCTCATGTGGGAAACAACACAGTGGTAAGTTCCCACCCTTAACATAGTTTCATATTAGGTTTAGAAATACACTTTAGAATGATCTGTCTTATTAAAGTATTTGAGACAGGAACAGTCATTCAGGTTATTTCAAAATGTTGTATTGCTTGAACGTTGCATCAGTTGTAGATATTAGCTAACACTTCCTCATCAGCCTCCCTCAATTTAATCCACAGGAAATTCAGTTTATAATTTGCGATTCTGTCACAACTGGATCTCCTCAAGGAAATGGATTTTAGGTTCAAACTTTCTGAGCGTACCTTTCTGATGGAGCTGAGACTTGAGATTTAAATCTCAGGGTTCAGATTATCTGATCATCTGATTATTAGTGATATCTCTTTTTTTTTCAGGTCAGGCACTGTGGGCAAATATATCATCACAAAAGTTTCAGATAGGAAGAATGTAAAAACAAATACAACATTTCTGGTAAACATTTTGTTGACCTAATTGAGTTAACCTATTTAAGCAGAAGGTATTAATGTGAACTGCCAGTATTGTGACACAAAAGAAATGATCTTGCTGTGACAAAAGGTTTAGGCGTGAAAACATTATGCTGGTAGAATTGATGTAAGTGTCAAATGTGGTTGATGTAGTTGTGGGTGTTGTCCAGGTGGAGGCGGTGCAGGACGTGCCGAGCGGCAGGTTTGTGAGGGTCTTTCATGAGAATAAGAGGACGAGGAAGCAGCGACGAGGCTGCTTAGTGGACGTAA
>JAPZDZ010000010.1:8901712-8914401 GCA_029783805.1 Acanthurus tennentii
ATTGCCACTCACATGTCTGTAAACTGAAACAAAGCAATCAGCAGCCCATTATTTTAGCTGAGCATAAAGGCCAGAAGCCAGTGGATAAATGACTAGCCAGGCTCAGCCTGCAGGTAACTCAGTGTGTACAAATGACACATTGAATTAACAGGGGGTTATATGGATCTTTGTTTACCTTTTGGTAGAGCCGGTGTAGCTGTTTCTCCCTTTTTCAAGTCTTTGTGTTAAGTTGAGCTAACAGGCTCCTGGTTGATTCTCAGCAGCAGAGCAAATAAATATTTTCTCAGGGTGTTGAACTTTTCCCTTAAAGGTCCAGTGTGTAGGATTTAAGGAAAATTTTTGAATGTGGCAAAGATGGAATACAATGATTGAAAAACATGTTTTTATGTGTACAATTTTCATGTGTACAATCACATGAAAAAGTGAACTGTTGTGCTTTATTACCTTAGAAGAAATCCTTCATATCTACAGAGTGGCTGGGCCCTTTTTATGTGCCATGTTGCATTCCCATGTTTCTATAGTGGCCCAGAATGGACAAACCAAACACTGGCTCTAAAAAGGGCATCTCTGTGATTTTTCTTAAGTTCCATGGCCACATAAGGTTCTCCTACACACTCAGAAGAAAAGGAAAATTCAATCAGATGCAATTTGAAACTAGATGTTACTAAATTATACACACTTGACCTATTTGCACACATAAGATTTGTGATTTTTGTCATTATTACTTGGCTTGTGTCTAAGCTGTAGGTCAAATAAAGCTGGTCGTATCTCAATTTTTGGAGAGATAAAGTGTAATGCATTAACTATTTTATTTGCAGAGGGAGATACGAGTCTGAATCTGGACCTCATAAATAGTCCAGAAAAATTAAGTTTAACATGCAACAGTCCTTACAATGTATATGCATAAAGTTAAAAAAGTAAAAAAAAAAGGCATGGAGGAATCAAAACGCACTGCCTCGGAGCAGAACAGAAAACGTCATCATCACTGTCAAAGAGAAATCTAACGGTGACAGATGCAACCCACATGAAGTGAAAAGTGTAAACATCAGGTGCATCTGTTGTGTTTATGAGGAAAACCGTGGTGTGAGAGTTCTGGTAATTTTAAGTACACATGTTAATGAGACCTGCCGGGAAACCAGACACTGACATTACCACATTTTTACATATATCTACATGCTGTACACCGTGAGCTGCTTTTCTGTCTACTGAGGATGCACAGTGAAGACCATGCACTCTACCAGGACTCTTTTGATGATGAAGTGTCATCTCGCTTGATGTCAGCAGTACAAAGCAGCAGGTTAAAAAAAAAAAACAACAACAGCAAAAGTACATGATTCTTTCTGACCTAGATGTGTGGAAACTGGAGAAGGAGCAGTGTGAGTTTATGCTCACCATGTGGTTTTCTTAGTTTTTATTGCACCTCTTAAAATATGAAACAGTTGTTGAAAATTTGCAGCTTTAAGTCTCTGCACGGTGTAAGAGAATTTCTCTCAGTGGATATTTAAATTTGTATTTTTAAAGGACTAACTACTTTTGTCATTATATGACTAAAGACAAGCATTAAGATTTCAGAACAAACAGGCTGATTCTGTCTGATGTGTTACAGTATTTTAAAGTTGACTTGCTTTTTCACATGCTCTTCTCTCTGGGACTTGCAGTGACCCTGGTCTCAACACAACAAGCCACACTTGTTACTGAGCACAGTTACTTGAGCATTCGGTGTAGATGTGTTGTAGTCTGAATTAATGGCAATGACAGGTTTAGTTTGCAGCTACTCAAGACACTTTGCAGCTGAAGCCTGTTAAAAATCTTGGCACGCCTCAGCGAGTCATGTAACAACCTCCACTGATTGCATTTGCAGCTGGTTGGCTTCAACAAGTGCATTTTCCCATTTGAATAGACAACATATGTGAAGTCTCTTTGTTTGCAAAGAGGTTCAACCCCTCGTTTTTCTCTGTACTGTAGCTCTCGATAACAATTATATTGGTCCTGAGGTTCCTAATATTTAATAAAATTGCACAAAATAAGATTCAGATATTATGCCAGTAACATCATCACCTAGTGTAGCTATCAAGATTGTTTTTCAGTCAACATTAAAGGTTTTCTTTGACCTTCTGGAACAAAGCCTTCCTACTCCTCTACATTAAAAAGCACATCACGTTCAGGCTATTTTAACTAATAATCCTCTTATGAAGACAGAATAAGGGAGATAATGCATGCCATTGTGAAAATGAATCTTGGTGAAGAGGCTGACTGATTATGTGGTGGAGCATGCTGTGCGGCTGTTTGGCTTTAATTAGAGTATTAGCAGGATGCCGAGCCGCGCTTTTCATCAGAGGACCAAAGGAGGGAGAAGTTTCACAATGAGCCACCCTGCAGAGCTGCTTTATCACCGATGTTGATAAGACTAATCTCCCTCATGAATGTTGAGATATGATATTCAATGAAAATCTCATAATAATTAACATGTTACTTTGGATTTTATTAGGAGACATTATTATAAAGCTGCAAGATAAATACTTATCTCTCGATTAATGTTTAAAGGTATGGGGTCTGATGGTTCTTGGCTGACTTTAAAGTTCATCGTGACCCTTGTTTCTTGTTTGGCAAAAGATTTATTATTATTACAGCTTTTCAGTCAGTGGCTTTGGCAGTTCCTGTCGGGTTTGCGATGTCCTGTAACTGGCAGCTGATCTTGATCATCCTAACCTGTAACACTCTGAATACTAAATCACATGGAGATGCTCTTACACCCACATGAAGGACTTTTCCCTGCAACAGGAAATATTCATAGACGGGCCGTGGGTGTGAAGTTTCTCTTTGTGACTGACTCACTGTGAAAACACAGAGGCATCTCTGCAAACTTCCAAACCACTGAGTAAGAAGCAGTTACTACTATTATTCAAGCATAACATGCACATCGAGCAGTATACGGTATCATATTTTTAGATGAAGCCACAACAAACAAGATATTGAGCTGTTTTTCTCTCTTCATCAAAGTTAAAAGTTTTGTCTGATAATCACCTTTTCTCCGTGTAGAAGCTCTACATGCCAGAATATCACATCCTATCATGTGTATAATATATTTTAAATGATGATTTACTATTTACTGTTGTGATCCGTTCATCCATAAAGCCCCATGGACCACGCTGTTCTCCATAAAAAGAGTTATACCCCTTTCACACGGGAAAAAACCCCCACCAACACTCACTAACATCTGGCTTTTTTCTGCAATGGGAACATGTACAATTGGCATTTATTTACAGGCCAAATAACTGCAGCAGCAACAGGTATTTATCGGCCTCAGCTCTGATGAAAACTTAACTATATCAACAATAGCTTTAATGAATTCAGTGAAGGCTCGTCCCTTTAATTGATCACTTCTGTGGTTTTTTATCATCTCAGTCACAAATTCCATCTGTCTCTGTTGAAGCAGCTCTTGAACATCATTATCAGTCATGGGGGAGTTTGAAAGAGAGACTGAAAAAAAAAAAAATATATATATATATAAATAGCAGCCTAATGCTGCTTTTCTACTGTTTCCTGTTATTTCAGCATATTTATGATACAGAACGTGACACACCAGAAAAAGCGAAAGAAGGGTAAACATGTTTATCCTCAATGGGGAATGTGGTGTTTAAAACCTTGCATATGTATGCTAATTTCGATGTTAAATAGTACTACACCTGTAATCATATCTGTATTTCAGAATGACTAAGCCGCGCATTCACGTGTCCAAAAGGGACTGGCAGATCTGTCCCTAAAGTATCGACATTACTGATGCTAAGCCTTGTTCTGAGTATCGACCGCACTTAAAATAGAATTATTACCAAACAAATGGATCCAACTCACGTTCAAAGCACCTGAGCACACTTCCTGTATACAACAATGACTTTGCTAGTTCTGATTAAAGAAGAAAGACACACAGTGAGCATCGTTATTTATCAGTATGAACAATGATTTAAAACAAGTAAGTGGTTAAGTGATTAAAACTGAATGTTAAAAGAAAAGTTTCATGTTGAACAAACCGCTCTGTGGTAACAAATGCATTTAGAAGTTGTCTGTTAATAATACATCCACCTAAAGTATGACAGATTTCCTCTCCTACACTTGTAATAATAGAAACCATGCTGGCCACCGGTGGGCACATGACCATGGAGGAAGAGCCACATGATGCGGTTTGACTAATATTTCCTCACTTTCTGGTGCAACTGGTTGGCACATTTGATGAACAAATGCACTCTATATTTATAGCTAATCAAGTCTTACAGTCATAGTTTAAGAGGGACTGTTTCTTATGAGGCCTTACCGTAAGTCTGCAGGCAGTGCACATAAGCTGATGCAGACAGAAGGATGCAGTGAGGGCCATAAAGGCTGGATGTCAATTACACAAACATTGATTCTGTCAAAGAAATGGTTGTGATGACAGTAGAAGCATTTTAGCAATTACCGAAACAGCCATTAGAAGAAGTCAGGACTTTTCAAATGGATTTACGCTGGAATCCCACAGATGTCTTAGACTGTCTAAACAACAAGCTGGTCACTCTGCCGTCATGGCCTCCGGGTTTGAACTTTGACCTTGTCCTCTAAACTCATCCATCAGCACCGTCATTCACACAGCTCCACACCTGCACCACCACAAACCTCCTTCCATGCCTCAGAGGAGGAATAAGGTGATGAGCTTCTTAGTAATGGTTTTCAAATTGATTTTGTGTTCTGTTTTAATAATTTAAAACCTTCACTTAGTCCCTCTTGTTACATTCAATCCTCACAGTATGATAATTCCTCTTTCCCCCAAAGGACGGCTGGTTAAAGGGGCAAATGAAACTCTGGAGGGAGAAACAAAAAATAAATTAAATATAACTTTTCAGCCATTCATTCAAGCCCGTCTTTCAGCACTTCCATTGCCCTTGCACCCCCAAATGGCCTGTAGCTATAATTATCTAGCGGGCGCGCTGTGAATGGAGAGCAGCCTTAAGTTTCCAGATTAATTACCTTTGCGTGAACTTCACTGCTGGTGTTACTGCATGAATAAAGCTGTCGGACACACTACACCTGACGGCTGGGAGAGGGGAGGCGATCGCCGAGGAGCTGGACTTATCTCGGAGGGTTAGACAAGCCCGGGGAGATTATGGGTGCTAAATGACAAGGAACAGAGTTTCATGGCGCAGAAGCTTTTCTTTTCCTACATGATACAACTTGCTATTTAGCTGGATTTTTAATCAAATTGGAGAATGACATCCTGATGAAGGTCAAGAGACTTTTTAATAGTGAGCGAGTGAGTGTTTTCCATGATTATGAATAACAGAAAAGCGGCATTTTTTTATGCAGCCAAATGAACAGACACAACCTTCAGTATGTCAGAGCTTTAAGTAAATTCTAATCACAGTTAAAAATCTGTGCACTGGATCTCTTTTAAATTTTAATGACATATGTTAAAAATCATTAATAAGCTTGGCAGCATCATCCTCAAACTGACAGTTCACTTTGCCCTTGACAGCAAGTGCAGATTTCTGAAATCCTTCAGCGTTTTCTCTGATCTTTTTACAACAGGTCGCTTCTAAACAACAGGATCTAACAAGGCTGTGAAGTATGTCCATAATGTCGCCCTTCTTCCTTTACACTGGTCTCGTGTTCTGAGAGAAATCCCCCCGCAGGCACAGTGAATCTTCTTTAGCTTAATCAATTTTAATGGACTTCAGTGGGGAATTCCTTCATTAGCTTGTCACAAGTATCTGAACATAAATCAGGACTGAGTACCTGCTCTGGCTGAACAAGGATAACTAGACCATTAAAAGCTCATTATTACATTAAAGTAATGGATTTTTTTTTTTTAAACAAGGCGATATTATTCGCTTGTTTCGGTGTCAGAGCATGAATGATTATAACTGAACCCATGATTTTTAAAACCGGAGATCTCCCAAGAAAAAGGAAAAGAAGAAAACAAACTTGCTTAATACAGTTAATAAGAAATCCTGCCTTTTTTTGTTGTTTGTGTTCGAGTGTGTCATTAGTAGGCTTAGCTTATTCTGCTGCCCGCTCCTTATTTCTGTCAAACAATGAGCGGAACTATGGATATGTGCCATGCAAACAACAGAGGCACCGCAAATGAATAGAATATTATTTTACAGAGGAACAAACTTCAGAACAACTCCAACCACAACTAAGCTCCTTTGGATCCCTTCTCACTGCTCTCATAGCATCATTATCTGTGGCAGCAGGCAGCAAAAAAGCTGAACATGGTTGACGTTTAGCAGACAAACAGACAGACTTTCCACAAAAAAGTTGGAGGAGACAAAAAAAGAGCTAAAAGAAAGTGATTGTTAAACCTATATTCAACATGTGGCCAGAAACATGGTCACCAAATGTGTAAATAAGCAACTGTTTAATATGTCAGTGTTCTGCAAGTTCTACTTTTTCTACTGCCTCCCAGTGGCCAAGCCAAGTTATTGTCAGTTTTTTGTCAAAAAACATTAATATTATTGTACATTTTTTTGAAGCAGTAAGTTGTTTTTTTTGTGTGTGTATACTTGAATCTATGATGTCTTGAATCTTTCATGTAGAGTATTTATGTGTGTGTCTGCATACGGTTATGAGTGTGTGGCCATTGTCCTTTGTGTCACCGAAGCGAGCTGAAAGTTCAGCCTGAAAGCAGTGAGAAAACGCCTCAGGCTTTTCTCCGGGGAATCCAACAACCATCAGGGGTCACAGCTCTGTCTAATGCTGTGACACATTAGCAAGTAATTACAGGCCATATAGTCTGCAGCTGGATGAAACATGCCCGTGCATGTTGACAAAAACACACAATTACCAGTGCATTTATCATACTGGTCATGAATAGTGTTGTTAGACCGCAGGAGTAGAAATTATTGTACAAAATTCTGATCCAAATATGTAACAAAAATAACTGAATACATCAAAAAAGTACACAAACCTTATTTGTGGGCACTTACATATTTTTAATGAGATAAATTACTGTATGGTGCACGTTTTTTTCATTTTTAATAAGCAAGGTAAGTAGAGAGTTGTGTTGATTGTTGATAACTTAAAGTCAAGTTCTTGCCATGTTTGCCTCTGGCTTCAACCTGTGGAAAAATTGGAATTGATTACAGAGAAAGAATGAATTTGAAAAATAAATAAATCCAACCTTGTCTTATTCAAATACCAATGCTTTGTCATAGACACAAAAGGTACCTTGAGAGACATCGGCCTTTTAAAACAGTCCAGTGTAAAACCCATAGCAAGTGCTCCACTTCACATTGTAAAGAGGGTGAAAAAGTTGGGGAAAACAAGCAGGTTACATAAATTAACCTTTGCCTGTTATTTGTGTTCAATGTGAAACCAGCAATCTTTTCCTAAACCTCACCAAAATGCAAATGTTGCAAAACTGCAAGAGTTTCACAGCTTTAAAGATGTTAAAATGACCTTTCTTGCAGGGAGGAGTAGTTGCAAATATCAAAGGATACATTATCTGTGTATGCAGCAATTTTTTTTCCAGATCAATTCCATATAAGTTTCTGACTTTCTGAGTTTTAAGCAGTAGGTGTGAGAACAGTTACCACAGGGATAACTGGTTTGTGGTGGCCGAGTGTTTGTGGCAACATCACTTTTTAATCCTTCGATACTGGCTCTTCCTGTTGTTGTGAAGCATAATTCACCAAGCAAGACCAAAACGCTGTTTGATCTCCAGGTTCATAGCTGTAAACACAACTCTCATCATGATGTGCGACATGAAGATCTCAGGCCTGTTGACAAGGATCCTCACAGACTCTGATGTGGTGCTGTTTCTTATTAAGAGCCAGGAAACTGCAAATGTGCGCACACCAGGGGTCTCAAAAGCATGCGTCACTCAGGTGCTGATGATGATCCAGCAATCTGGCTCGCAGTACCTACTCATAAAAGTTACTGCTTGCACTCGTTACATGCACAATACTGTGCAGCATAAAACAGGATCGCTTGTAGTAATACTTGCAATAAAGTGAGCAGCTGTCTTTTTTGTACACTATTAAACCTGCTGTCTTGAAAAATACAAATAAAAAACTGTGAAAACAGGGTGAGAGTTCAAAATTCTCTTCTCACACCATCCACTGTCTGTTATTTGTGACACACACACTGGGACTGGATCAACATACTGTGGATCCGTACGCAGACACGAGTGAGTCAGAGGAGTCATAGGAAGTCATCCCCTCAATCTGGACGAAGTCTGGAAACAACAGAATCAGAGAACTCATTGTATGTGTTCTTCCTACAGAGGAAACAACTGTCAGTGGTTATTCACTGTATTTGAACCTCATCTATCAACACCGCGCCACAGGGCAATAATGTACGAGGCTTGGATGACTAACAATGACAATGCAAGCGGATTCACATCTGCAGTTTCCTACCTGAACTTTAGACAGCACTGTGATGAACTGATGACACAGTGCATGCTGGGATTGGCCCCAACACTCTCTGTGACCCTGAAACTCGATACGCTAGTATGAAAAGTGGTCTGATGTGACGCAAACTAAAGGCTCTGTTTGTTATTTTCTTTTACTAGATAAGAAAATTACCCACTGGGTGACTTTTACAACAGTGTTATTAAATTAATCACTCAAGATGACTGTTGTGATATAGTGTCGAATGATTTTATAACTGACATCTAGAAAAGACATGAAATATAACCGTAGATGACCGCTAATGTTATGTGTCATAGCCCCCATTTTTACTCCCACCTATAAAGTGCCTAGACAGAGTTGATTGTTTCAGTAAAAGAGAAAACACCTATCAATGAGTACAGCTCTAGGCCAGTATGAATCACTGTAATTGAAATGAAAAAATCTGAGATCGTAGTTTCAAGAAGTCTTTGTCATGCTTACAACAAAATAGGACCCAAAAGCAAAAACACCAACATAGTAGGTAAGAGAAACTAAGACCCAGCTTTATTAACAAAAGCTGATATCCTAACAAAAACCAAGAGGGTAGAAACAGCAACATGAAATCCAGAATTTAGATGTGGAAAAAGTACAAAACCGAATAAAACAACAAACAGGGAAGCAAATAGAGAACAATCAGGACACAAAACCAGGGAGCAAAGACAGATGAAGCGACACAGACAGAGAGGAAACACAGAGACTACATACAGTGAGAGGAATAAGACACAGGTGAGGTAATTAACACAGGTGAAATACACAGGCAATCAAAAAAGGTGTAGAGAAACAAGACAGGAAGTGCCAACAAGACTTGACCAAAACCTCCAAATAAAACAGGAAATGACTGAACTCAAAGTGCAAGTCATGCCCGTCCTAAAACAAGATAACTCACCACTGAAATCAACTGAACCACAACTTAAAGTGTAACATTTCGACACTAATTGCAGTATAATTTCTCAAAGGTCTCATGACCTTGTTCAAGTGTGGCTCAAAAAATGTGGTAAGATTTGCTTCTTAGTTCAACTTCTGCTGTTGGAACAGTTTCATTTTTTTCACTCAACATCTAGCTTCCTCAGCAGGTTTAAACAGCACACCAATCTAGCTTGACTTCTACATAGGCACTGTAACATAGCTGGTGCTAAAATTGCTTCTTCTGTGAGAGAAACCAGTGGGCTGTCTGAATTAAAGAGCTCTATGACATCTGTGTCTATAAACAGTCAATACGTCAGCAGATCACTTGTCACTCTCACTGAAAATTCATATGAACTGTTACACTGAGGTTTGCTTTCATGCAGCCACATTATGTGTCAGAGGACTGAAAAAAATCCGCTTTGAGCCTGCGGTGTAAATCCATCCTGACAGGACTGCTGAGATAGCTCCACAGCAACGCTCAGAGAACTGCCTGCCTCGCCAACGTCCACACGGCAACAAAGCTCACACAGCGGGCCTCAACCAATCAGGACGCTTCAAAGGTGACAGACCCAGGCCAGGTCTTCCTTTGCTCCCTGTCGCTATGGCTGCTGCAATTTTTTTTTTTGTTTCCCTGAAAAAAGAAAAAAGAAAAACTGGAGATAGAAGGAGCAAAGAATGACAGAGGGATGGAGAGGGAGAGAAAAAAAAACATCCCTCTCAATCAGAGTACAGAACAGCTTGCAAAGGCTAAATAAATTTCATTACTATAAGACAGTAACATTCTTATAATCCACGTGCTCAGTTACATTTTTAGCAGGGTCTGGATTGGCTTGCACGAATGTCAAAGCTACATTTGAGGATGACGTGTGATTTTCTGTGGGTGGAGTTCACACCTTTCTCATTCTGCGGTTGCACATGCACGCTCTCTGCTACATTTGCATGTACGCATTGGTCAGGACGTCTGCATTTGTCTAGACACTATGACCACAAGTAGATAATGTGGCAGAGATGGCATAAATTTGCCTCCGTTATTATCTCGTTAGCCTGCTAACGTGTTGACAAACACATGTCATCTGAGGAAAGATTAAACTGTTAAGGGCCTGCACACCGTTTAACTTGCACAAGTGCACACGAGAAGCTGCAAAGTTTCCAGTTTCCATCACTTGTTGACTTTGTCACTGCAGCAACTGTAAAGCAATTAACCACTGTTAGTTTTTCCAATTGCATGTTGAACTGTCTCACATTATTTTTATTGCCAGCAAAGACAAAAATTAAAATCAAACACATATAGACTGATGCAGAAGCATTTTCAGTCCTCTTTTACATGCCCTTGAAGGAACCTGCTTCTGTAATAGTGTATAGAGGCATCAGGTTTAAAGAGTGCATGGCTGGTGTACTTATGCAATGAATTTCGGTGAGAGGCACCGAAGTAGAACTTGGACAAAAGCCTAACAATGACTTAATCTCAGCAGTACTCACACAAAGTGAAAGAAGGCAGTACATGTCCTTATGCAGAGGTTATGGTGTGTTTGTGGTGCACATATAAAAGAAATCAGACCAGACAAAGCTCTGCACAATGATACATTCAGCTTGATTATACACTTTAAAAACATCCACTTGTGCTGTTTTTAAGTACCTGGTCTCTTGTAGATTGTTCACCAATGTCTGTCCTCGGTGTGCTAAGGTAGATCAGGTCTGGGAGCAGTGAAATATTGCTGAAAAGAGACAGCCAGTCACAATGGATTTATTGTGCGGTATCCTGAGGTGACCTCTATTCTCTCTCGGTGTGTGTATTATTGCTGGAGCTCGTTGGAGTCCATCTGGGTGCTTGGATTTGGTCGCTTCGATCCGTGCCAAGAACAATACTCCTTCCTCCCCGTGGCCTGGCTATTCCACTGGCATCGCTTCACTTCTTGAGTTTTGGCACCACACCCTGACCAATTAAAAGACACCGTCAGAAAAAAAACAAAAAACTGTAGCCACGTCGGACTGATGACCTTTTGTTCTGATGATTAAACTTTTTTCTGTTGGATCTGCGGAGAGAACCGGTGTTAATGAAGCCATTTAGATGGTCACTCATAGTCTCACCTTTTTCCTGCCATTACTGACTTGTTGGCCTGCTGTGATTTGTGAATAGACTTCACATAACAGGGAGAGAGAGACAGATACATTTTCCCCGCTGCAAAGAAGTTATCAAAGGAGTCCAGACTGAAAGCAGGCAGGAGTGTGACATTGGAAACACAGGCCAGGTGATGGATGAGCACAGGCATCCAGAGAGGCTGCAAGACCTGCCTTACAGCCTTACGACCCAGCAAGGGGGTCTCAGTGGAGGGTTAATAGACAAAATATTAGCGTAATCCCTTAATTGAGAAGGAATTTATACAATTTATTCTGTGATATGAATGTGGAATACGTTAAAATTTAGATGACCATGCATGACTAGACAAAGCTTATAATAGGCTACTTCCCTTTGAAAACACACACAACATTGCACATCATCATGTGCATGTGTTGCTTAACATGAGAGCCTCTCCAAGTTTCTCGGGAGTTCCTCAAAAAACCACGTCACTGCACAGATGTAAACAAACCACTTGAAAAGTGCGGTGATGGACCTCGTGCAGCCAAACTCAGTGTGGAGAAAGACACTTATCCTGTTCCACTTAAGTTCAGACGGCCAGGCTGATGTTTCAGACACAGAGGAGGCGGCCAAACCATGCCAGCTGTCCTCCCCTGAACCACAGCAAGGACAATGCCTTTGCACGATTTGTAGATTCTGCATAGCAGGCATTTTAATTGTTTATTTTATTTATTACTCATATTTATAATGTCTTCTATTGTAAATTCTCACCAAAAATGGCATAATGCTGGAATGACCCCACCTGGAAGAGAACATCCCATGTATTCAAGGTGACTCCTAACAGATTGGGCCCTTTGCTGCTTGTTTTACTGTTTATCTCTACTATTACTATCAAATAAAGTAAAAATGCCCAAACTCATTAAAAATCGCATGATGCCTTGTAGAACCATACAATATGTAAGTGACATTAAAAAATACAGAAAACCCTTGTCTTGTCTCAACAAGTGGGAAAAACTGCAGTTCTTCAAATGGCCACTTGGTGCTGGTTTCAAAAGTGAGCGAGTCCTCACAAACCTCCATATTATAATGCTTAACTTTGCAGCTGAAATATACAAACTTACTACCTGGTACAACAGATATTCTTGGCCTCTAAAGCTCATTTCCCCATTTTGAGTAAGAGTGGCCTCTAACTGTTGGCTGAATGACATGCAATCTTTGACAGCAATCCTGGAAGGCCCCCAAAAAACCCTTAAAATGGCAACGGCCATAATGTCATATTCAAGACTTCA
>JAPZDZ010000010.1:8934711-8953847 GCA_029783805.1 Acanthurus tennentii
AAATAACTCATCTACTGCAAATATTAACTCAAAATGTTCTACAACTGACTGTTTATTTTCCTACATTTCCTTTGGTGCCAATGAGAGGCTGACTCAGTTTGACTGGAAAATCTTTAACTATTAAAGAGACATTTACAGGCCCCTCGGGAT
This sequence comes from Acanthurus tennentii, assembly GCA_029783805.1. Lineage (NCBI taxonomy): Eukaryota > Metazoa > Chordata > Actinopteri > Acanthuriformes > Acanthuridae > Acanthurus > Acanthurus tennentii. The sequence continues at coordinate 8,934,862 of JAPZDZ010000010.1, forward strand.
GATTTTTTTTATAAGTTGTGACCTCTAATATTTTTGTCTGGCATCATTATAAAGTCAGAATTGAATTTGTCCATTTATTTTGGTGCTGTAATTTTCATCACTAGCTATTGTTTGTGTTTCTCTGCATGCTAACAAGCCAATCCGATATGCATTAGCCTTTAGCTTAAAGCGCTGCAGTGTTTACATGTAGCCTCACAAAGCTACTAGCATTAATGTAGACTCTTAGAATCCATTTGGACCATAACAGGCAATATGCTGAAAACCCCATTCATTTTAACAGTGGTAGTCTGTGCAGACTGAAGGCTCTGATAAAAGATGCAATGCAACACTCCTGCGGCGGGAAAATGAAGCAGAGGTAACTTATGGAGAAACGCAACCCATCGTCACACCGCATGACCAGAAATCAGATCGGCAGATCAAACCAAGCAGAGCTGAACAACCCTGCCGGTAGGGAAACATCAATTTGCATTTGCAAATTAGTCGACACTCCCACATGACTTTACAAACCTGCGGTGATCGCAGCAACGCCTGACTTGGCCCGAAACAATCCTTGCTTCTATCAAACATTTCATTTGTAGAGCTTCACTGAGTATATTTACATGCACATTAGTATAATTTTAAGTCTTATCTTGGTTTTGATCCCATTTTGAATAGGTCGTTTACATGGGCCATTGAGAAATCTAGTTTTTTAACCCCTTGTCTTAATCATAATAACACTATTCAGGTTTCTGTTTGTGTTGCTGCAGGCTCGTCTTTGAATCTCACATTCACATATCTGTAATATCTGCAGTGACTGAGTTAACTCAAGATTAGAGTATGACGTCTCTGACTGCCTGGGCTGAATTTACCACGCTGAGGGATTTATTCTTTTTATCAATTCATTAGTAAAATAGAAGATGAAAGAGATGATAAAAAATCTTGCATGTATCAGTGCTACTGACACAACGACTTTTTTGATTATTGAGACCATCGCGTCATCATTTATCATCATTTTTTTTTTATGTTGTGTTACTAACAACCTGCTATAAAACTTGAGTTCAAAATACACCTACAACTTGATCAGAAACCTGGATAAGGCATTTACATGCTAAATAATCCATGTCCCTATCAGAGTGCTCCAGATTTCTGAAACTTGAATATTATGTTTATGCTCCCACTTGATCCAGCATCATTTTCCTATTATGTGTCCCTGAAGAAGCATCGTGTCGGTTGAAAGCATCATTTGCTCCACATGAAGACCATTTTGACAAATATAACAAGCAAGTTTCATTATCATCATAGTCTGTGTGGACACAAAAAAATTCAGATAACCAGTGTGGTTTCCTTGCTTAAAAGAAAAAATTCTATTAAGTTTTACTGTTTGTGTTTAGTTTAGTAGTTTAAAGAAATGTCAAACACACATCATTTTAATTGTCCATAAAGTTTTATTGAAAAAAAAACAGCAATGTACCCATTTAACAACAAAAGAAATTAAGAGAAATTGTAAGATTTCCAGAGCCAAGCTCCTATGTACAGCATATTGCACTAGAAAAAGAACAAACATCCCCAGTCCTCCTCCTACGTTCCCTCCGTCGCTCCATGTCCTGTGCTGTTTGAAAACTGTGCAGCAGACACAGAGCAGTCCCAACGATAACACAGCCAATGCTTTAACAAAAACTGCTACATCTGGCCTGGGTCTCACTTCAAAAAGGACACATGAATGTGAAATCCTTGAGACCACTCTGAATGTAAAGAAAGCAAGGTGAAGACAATGCAAACTCCCAACGCAAACAACGCTGGGGTCAGCAAGTTCCACTGTTCAGTTCATGTATTAAAAGAGATATTGTGGTTTTCACTCCATTAAAATTACATTCAAACCCTTAAGATACAGATTTTTTTTTTTTCAGGAATGTTGGACATGCATTTTTTAAACCCCATTTACAAATATCAAAAAAGCCCTTGAACTGAGAGTTACACAGCAGACTTGGCAATATCCAAAAATTAAAAATGCCACAAAAAAAGCAATCATAGAAAAGCAAAAAAGTCGTCTTGTTGTAGTTCTGTCTTCATCTTCTTACAAAAAGATATGGAAAATTTCTGCTAAAAATCTTTTATAAAGATAGCAACAATAGCTGTGTCAAATTCATGTCTTATGTATAAAAAACACCAAATCACAGCACTTAACAGTAAAGATGCACTGCTTCTTGGATATTCAAAAAACGGATCCAATAAATTTGATATTAAAGACACTGAAGGTTAAACAAATAAGAAGTGTTTCACTTGAGTTGGGGTTGCAACAGTGGTTGGTAACGACAGGCTCAGATCCACGCCACACCCACTGGGTGGCCGTTCAACCCATCTCACATACAAATAATACTGGGCACCATGGTGGCTCATTCCTCCTTCACATGTAAACCCACAGCCCTACTAGATTGTAGATAATAAAGCACAAAAGCCCAGACGAGCCGGGCCGATCCAGCATTTTACAGATCTTTTAAAGTTTAAGGAATCTAGAGGAGAAGTTCAGCACAGGAGTAGAAAGAGAGAGGCGCAAAGAACAGTATACAGGTAAAAACTTGTTGTTTTTTTTACAGTGCACATTGATTGCAAACAGTCGTTTCTGATATTGAAAAGGTTTGCGTGGTGAAACTCGCCGTTCGTGCTGAGAGATGTAAAAGGCTGAGCCTGTGCCTCGTGAGCCGATGCGAGGAATCGATCTGATGTTTTGTTTTCTTAAAGACAACAAACAAACACAACTAACACGCTGTACTGTTTGTGCCAAACTTCACTGTGTCGGAGTACGTCGATCTCACAGGGCCCAAGTGAAACGAGAGCTGTGACTAGTGACTTTGGGTAATTATGCCAAGTGTTGATGATGATGTGGCAGGTCTGTTACTCACAAGGCACATTTTGTACATTTGATTGTCTATTGTTCACGTGATTTGTAAAGACTCACACCATATGTGTGAGAACGCACGAGGCACATGGCTTTAGTCCAACCTCCCCACACACACAGGCATCAAACACACAACTGAATGCAAGTCAACAATGAGAAGAAAAAGGACTGTACACACTGAGATAGCATCTATACAGTAGCACTGAGCAAATATACACAAAATAAATAAGAATAAATTATCCAAAGGAACCCAAACAAAATGAAAATTGTTCTCAGTAAGGACAGGGAGTAGTTAAACATGACGTCCGGTGAAAGAGAGTGAGAGAATATGAAACTTTGGACTGAAAAGTGCGTCACAACAATCTGAATTGGCTCAGCGTTCAGTGTTTGCAGGAAACAAACTTTTGGTTCAGCTCCTAATGAAGTTACAGAAAAAAGCAAACTGTAACACCCTCCCATGTCGATGTTGAGTAAAAATGATTTAGAAAAAATTAAAATAAAATAAAAAAATTAAAAAAAAACAACTTTGCTTGTTTAGCATCGTCTACTTCATCCATCAAAGAGTAACAGCACTGATGCATGGAGTCCTCGCGCAAAGGCAGATTTTTAGCAAACACAGCTAATAATAAGCATTAGGTAATTAACACGATTATTAACTACTCCCTGAAGAAAACAAAAGAGGAGAAAAGAAAACCAATCAGTGTCTTCAAAGTTCATATCATGAATCTACAACAGACTGAAATAATACATCAAATGAGGAATTTTTTAACATCTCATTTAAAGTCCTTAAAGACATTTTCCTTGATAAACCTTACCTTGAAAAACAATGGCTGTGTTGTTGCAAAATGCTAATGTAGCAGTCGATGCACAAGGATGTAGAAACTTACTAATATACTGAAATGTGTCTGTGTGATTGGTTAAAAAAAAGTTTTTTGAACTGTACAGAAGCTGTTCTCACAAAGTTCTCAGTGAAGCTCAATGTACCAACGGCAGCTTGGTTGAAGAAAGCACTTGAATAAAAGTTTGAGTAACAGCATAAGGATGAAATTGGTGCTGGACACACTTAGACTTAGACCTGGAGTGAAATAAGAAAAAAAAATACATCTCATTCGCTTAAACTGAAAATGTTTCTGTCACAGAGAAATCTGAAATCTTCATTGAGAACACAGCCATATCTAGGAAACGTCCTTCTATGGATGTCAGTTTGATTGCAAATACGACAGATCCTCAGGTTTTCACTTCTTTCCACTGCTTAAAAATATTGCTCACCCCTAAAAATGCTGATGTCATCTCTCTTGCAGGTGACCCACATTGCAGCAAAGGGCAACATTGTGATTGTCAATCCAGCCAGAGAAACAAAACCTGAAAAGCTTAAGAAAATGATGAAATCTATCCAAAGCCTTTCAGGTGTCTGATTGTTAGTTATCCAGTGCCCTGATTAGGGATGGGAATTCAAAAGATTTTTGTTTTTGAACCAGTGCCATTACTGATTCCTATTGGTCAGATTCTTCACCAGTTCACTTTTTAACTACTCATTAATGTCTGTGTGGAAAAAAATCAAGGTCCTGCTAGTCAACGACAAAGCTGCTAGGCCTGCCTGCATTGCCCTGATGCTACTGTAACAGAAGACATTTGTCCTCCATAACAGACAAGCTGCTTGGTTGGCAAGCACTGGCAATCTTGCTACACTGCACTCTTGAATTTTTGCAATTTTCAGTTAGCATAGATGCATAAGTTTAATGCCATTGTTTTGCAAAGGGCAACTGTGCCGGTGTTGATTAGAGGAACTGATAAGCTCTGAGGATGGATCTGACAAAAACGGTTCTGAACTGGAACTGGTTCTTGATTCCCATCCCTATCCCTGATTTTAATCCCACAAAGGAGACTTGTTTGACTTTGTGCTTATTTGGTTTCAAAACAACTGCAAATTTTGGAAACAGTAAGCACACACGCCTAAAAACACATCACAAATTGAAAGCGCAGTCAGGATCTTACTCGACTAAAATATCCTCAGTAGACCTTAATTCAAGTATGCATGTGTTTATCCTTTATGTGGGATGTTAGGCCACCTCAACAGCACAAGTGGTATTGATGGATGATGGATGACACAGGTTGATGTAATGTCCCTACGTTTACAGTGGATCTGGTAAAAATGCATTAATCTGAACAACCGTGCAACACCGGTGTGTAACACCGCACCAAGGTCATGACAACCTCTTTTAACTTAGCCAGTGTGGAACAATAAAGGATAAGTACAGGGCTTATTGTTTTGCTGAGAATAAATTAGAAATGTGCCTCGAGTCCTCAAGGTTTTAAGTCAGTAACTTCAGCACAGAAATGTTCATGTCCACAGTTTGTCAGCAGAAAATTGGGCTAATCTTAAAATCTGATCTCATTTTACGGCTTCCTTGATGCAAAAGAGTTGTACTATGACAGGAGAGAATAAGGCATTCCCTGGACTGATGGAGGTCCTTCAAGACTTGAAATACCAAATAAAAACAGCAGTCTACTGTACAAAATAGGTAATCTTACAAATATTTCGAAAATATCTCTTCAAACGCAATGGCTCCTTCTTGGAAAGACGAAATAACGAAAACAAAAAACAAAAACAAAAATAAAACCAAAATCAAAGAAAAAAACAATAATCAGTCTCCGTCCAGCGGTGACCAGTGTTTTCTTCATCTCATCTTCATATTCAATTAGAAAACAAAATCCAAACCCGTGTTCCATCTTACAGTGCCATCTCTTAAAGTCTGGTGCCTTGTCCCCATGGGAGGGCAGAAACAAGGGTTGAGGCGAGGACCTGCAGGGGGGCCCTTTATCTCTGCTCTCCTCTCAGGCGGGGGAAGAGAGCCTCTCTTGGAAACAGAAAGCCGAACAGGGCCATCGTAAGGCGCATCCAGGCAGGCAGGTTTTGTCTCTGATGCCTTATGAACTGAGAGAAGACAGAAAATATACACTTTAGGCCATTATCATGTTAAATCACTATGCTCATTAGACTTCCATCATCATCAGTTATGAAGAGATACAACCTCTGATTTTATCATAACAGTTTTTTTGGTTTTTTTTGAGAAAAACTTTCCTGAACTGTGGTAAACCCCATGAGCTCAAACCATATACTCAAGTAGACTCTATGTTTCCACAACATTAGCTTGTGTCTAGAAAACATGTCTTTCACACGCACATCCTGCCTGATGCTTCTGCAGAATAACAGGTAAGAGTTTCAGGTGCAGTGGATCTCTGATTTCTTATGGACTCTCATTTCAAGACAGAAGTGGTAAATTAATTTAGTTGTTTTTCTCACTGAAAAAATGGATAAAAAGATGACAGTGACCATGCTAACAACTGCAAAACAAGACATTTTTAAACTCCAGGAGCTGCTGCTGTCCTAACAGTACTAATCTATCCGCTCTCCCATTCTCCTCAGGTTTAAGACAGTCCCTCTTATTAAATGTTGCACTGGTGACTTCAAAACAATAACCGTACAGTGAAATGCTTTCAGAGAATGCGCTGCCTATTTCATCACGGCTCTCTTGTAACAGCACACTCAGCTGAATAATTATCAAAAACAAAGCCAAGGAAACAGAAACTACTCCCTCCTTTGGAGCTGCCTTTTCCCAGCTCTGTCGTATTGGATTGGGGTGTGCAGCCCGTGCGGACTACAGACAGATGAAGGGGTTCCTGCTGCAGCCTGCAATCTCCTCTCTCCCACTCCTCATCTCTGATCCTGCACAGCTCCCCACTGGCTTTCTGAACAGCCGCGCTCAGATATTGCAGCCTGTTGCATAAGCATTCCTGTTACAATCTCTCACCCTGCTCTCTCTCTATCAAGGTCTCTACCAGCCTAGCAATCACAGTCTGCCACAGGCTATTTGATACAAAACTAGCAGGCTGAACAGAATTAAACTAGCACGGCTAAATGCGACCCTAATTGTCCTTAATTGCCTTAATTCTACACTGCTGAGCTTATTTAAAACAGTACTGAGGTTTGATCCATATCAGGTTCATCTTGGTGCTGTCATTTATACGGACAGTGGAGAATGGTGTGTATTTTGCTTTCCCTTTTCAGGTTACAGCAATTATAATCATTGAGTGAACTAACCATGGTATATTTGCTCCTTCACTTAAAGCTAGGATGGATTCACTTTATTTGAAGATATTTCCCTAAGATATTACCATTTTTTTTGCCATAAAAGTAGTCAAAACTCACACTGCACATTAACATCAACTCAAACAGGAGCCCACTCCAGCAACTTCTACTTGAAGAGGCAATGAAAAAGTCTAACAATAGCAGCAGGGACAATCTAAAGACCTGAGTGGATATCATTACAGATCACTTGTGTCTGCTCTCTCCCTTTGGAATATTCCTGCAGTATCAGATCCTGCAGGATAAATCCAACTTGAGTGCAGACAGTAGACAAAAAGAAAATGTTCACTCTTATCTCTCTGTCACAAAGTTGCACACGCAAACCGAGACATACACAAAGAAAAACACACACTGAGGCAGTCAGCGGGACAACTGAGGTATTGTGGGTAGCCGTGAGTCAGAGTCTATTTTTAGACAAGTGGATAAACAGCCGGTCGAGTCTACCCAGACACAGACATGCGGTTCACTGCTGTTTGTAACAGTCACATCGATCTCACCTGCTCTTTCTCATTATCACTTCTTTCTCTTCATTCTTTCTCTCACTCGCTATTTCCTTTTTTTCTGTCTATATCTCCCCACCTCCATGGCAAGCAGTCACAAGAGCAAATTAGAAACCCCCAATATGTACTTATTAACTTAGGTCACGGCCATGAGACTAATGTAAACTTTCATATCAGGAACTGCTTTTCAAACAGTGATGCAATTAACCCATGACCTGTTATCAAACACACTGTAATACCAACTCTTGCCAAAGGAGAAAAAAAAATTGCGAAAGAGCAGGTTGGAGGTGGGACATGTAACCTCTTTAAATTAAGACATCTGTTAGAATGTGACTGGTTCCTGTGAATTTTATCTCTTGACATGCACAATTAACCACATATCATGAGCTACACACAGTATGTGAACTGAACTGTTCCCTCGGGAGCTTTGCAAACAGTGAGCTTCTACGCTCAAGTCCCTTCATCGTCTCAAAAGGCTTTAAAAGTCCCACACTGTTTCATGCTTCATGTGATATGTTCAGTATCTCACTGTCTCTCTTTGTTACACAAGTAACAAACCAATGTTGACTTTGTCTTTAATGATGCAGTGGAGACAAAGGGATAAAGGAAATTGGTCAGAAGGGGGAGGGTGTTATTTCTCTCTCTAAGAAGCAGGTAAGTAGGGCATGGATTTTACTTGTTTGCTTTTTTTTCTCTTCTGTCTTTGTCAACCAAGAAACATATCCCCAATACTCCTGTTGACAATAATGACATGGTGTCAATGCCACTGACTGCATTGGCACCAGAGTTTATAATCCTTTGCTCGGACTGAGGTGCCTTTTCAGTAGTTTAAGAGACAAAGATGACCTTGCCCACTGTGCCACACTAAGAATCAATATATTTATCTATCGACAGGGAGAAAGTGGGTTTCTAGGACAGTATCAGTTGTCACAGTATCAGTCTCTTCAATCTGTCTTCAGTCTCTATCAGTCGGAGAAACTGATTGAATAAATACTAGTTTTGTAGTTTTAGTGAGTCTTATTAGTGAGAGAGATTTTGTTCCTTCACCATGGTCAAGAAAGCAGCTAAACCACAGCACAGGCTGTTTTAATGAGCAGGTTTCAACCAATGAAGTTCAACCCCTTTCTTCTCTACAGTGAGCCATAAATTGGCACAAGTTAGCTTTTTGTCTCTCGGTAGAAGTTGATATGCATAAACACTTTGCACGTAACACAAAAAAAACTTTTTGTCTCGTATAAACAAATAAAGTTTGAAAAAAATACAACCTATTATAGTCTTTGTAGAGTCAGAGACCCACTGTCCCTGGATGCAGCATTGACTTAATCTTAACAAAAATATTCAACAGACAAAGAGGGCATTTAGTTAGGCTTTTATCCATTTCTTCTTTGAGGCAATTAAGTCTGCTTGTGCTGAAACTGTTTACACTTAAAAATATCTTTAAAGTGCATACAGACTCTGCAGCTTGCTGTCTGAAATGGGAGGTCATATATGGAGCCATTCCTGGCTTACCAGTTCAACATGATCCTGCTGGAACTTGTCTCCAATCTGCCGAAGTTTCCGGCCAATTTGCGCCTCAACGCTCATCCCTGCCTGTTCCTCGGGCCCCTCTGCCATCCTGTCATCTTCCTCCCCTCTGCCCTCTTCCTCCTCCTCTTCAATCTGCCTCTCTCCCCGGTCCTCCATGGGCTCAAACTGAGCAGGGAAATGTGAGCGTAATCCAGCGTTGCCTAAAAAGAAAACATCAAGCTTCTTAAAAACTTGTGTTGTTGTTGGAACTCTAAAATACCTAGAAGTTGTTGTCAGTGTGAATACCAAGATGAGACATGACCGATATCAGTTCAGTAAAAACCACTAGACAGTCAGAAACCTCAGGAAACACTCAGCAGACAGTCTTAAGATAAGCTCAGTTATCTTGATTACTATTAATGTCCACAAACACAGCTGTGTCTAAGTCAGATACATAGTATCTATATTACTGCTGCTCTATTGCTTCTGAAATACAAACATTGTTGACAGAGTAGATCTTCTCAAATGGACAAATTACTAGGTAGGCACTCAAAGTGCAACTAAAAGAATCCATACACAAATAGTTAGACAAAGTGTTGGTAGATAAACTCAAACACCTTATTAAATCAACAACGACCTCAGTGAACTTAAGTCTCTCTGTTTCCTGTGTCACTGAGTTTACGCACTGCCTGTAGAATGCGCCTCTGCTGTCATGCCACTTGGAGGGAAAACAATTTTTTTATGTCATCATGTGTGCAGAATGCCCTGCTTTTTCTGCCTCACAGAGGATCATAATATCTCGAAGAGACCGTTTACCGGGCCAAGTGCATGACATCCATTACTGGTTAGATTACAATGAATGACAAGATAATAACAGTCACTGGCGTTTATGTATTAATGACTTTAAACCTAGAACAATGTGCCTCTCACACACTGACACTGAGTCAACAAACAAACAACATTCCTCTTCAACATTGGTTCAATTCAATAAGGGTGATGTCACACTAATTTGATTAGAAGTGGGTAAACAATATTGGATTAAAACTGTTGGACATATTAGTATGGGTTTATGTTTATATGAAATTAGTGTTATATTTTATTGATTCTAGAAGTGAACAGTTAAAAAAATGGCTGGAATATGTTTATTCATGGTTTGTTAGATTTACTTTAATAATATATCAGTAACAACGTTATACGTAATACAAACAAAAGTAAATCTACTCAGTAAATTCACATTTTCTTAGAAAGGCATGATTCTTCAGCTCTCAGTGAATATATTATTGAAAAGGAGGATTTCCCAGCTGCAAGAAAAATGAATGTTTTGCAGTAATGTTTAAAAATTGAATTGAGTAGTGTAATAGCCCAGGAAAAGAGAAAACAAGTTTCTCTCATCTGATCTGACAATTATCAGATCATATTGACAGTTTTAATAACCTTGGTCTTTGAGAAAGGTTTCCAATTAGCAATCTATTGGATTAAATAAATGACTGATTTTGAGAGGTCACATTAGACGTGCTGTACACTCAGTTTTTAAAACTATAAGCCTACATCACTTTTAGGATGCTTACGTTATCTAACCCCCTTCTTACCGTGAAAGGGTATGCGAGGCTGTCGGTGCAAGCTGCAGGACAGTGTGTTGATGCTGATGCTGTTGTTGTTATGGCTCTGCGATGTTGGCACGGCAGCGGTAACGGCAGCAAGGGCCTGTCCAGCCGCAATTTGCGTGGCTCGGTCTTCAAATTTGACGTCCCTGAAGGGCGTTCCCCAGAGCTGCGAAATGGGCCGTGACATGTCCTCCTCCTCATCATCCATCCGACGCCTCAGCGGTAAACTCCCTGGAGACAACAGGGGGGACACAAGATGAAAACTTTAGAATGAGACCGCAAGTATGAGTGTTTTTGAAGTGTGTTTTGGGAGTGTAAGTCTAAACAAGTTTGTTGGACTGTGTTTGGTTCTTATATTATATGTTTATATTATTATATACATGTTGATTTTCTTAAGTAATTATGGCATAATTTGTTTCAGTTTCACACAAAGAGCTCCAAACAATCTTGTTATCGGTTAAAACATCGCCCTCTTGCAGACCAAAAACTACTTCACCTTGTATACATTGAATGGTAATAAATTATTAGTCATTATAATGTCCAGTGAGAGGCTAATGTTCTGAGATGTAAAACTCAAGACAGAGATGGAATAGTCCAAGAACTCCAGATAGAACTGCCAATATAAATATTAGTGTAAATAAACATAATAAACATACAAGAGGCCAGCTGAAGCTAAAATGATTAACTCTTCTAAAATAGTGATAAGGAGCGACAGGAGCCGATTGTATGGAAACACCCTGTGTTGGAGGACCCAGAGGGCGGTTAAAAATGCTACGCCAGATTTACCACCCTCCTGAAGCAGATCTTGCCAAGCTGTTCCTGATAATGTGCCAAATTGTAATTGAGTGCCAAAAGATTCACTGAAGAGGCTTTTTTTCCCCCTCAGAACTACCTTAATCTGTAAGTGTGTGCCACAGAGCAAAGCACAGTCAGCAGATTAGCTTCCCTCTGCACAATTTTGCAGCTCAACATTAATATCTATGTCCATGGTTCCCCCTCCCTCTCAACCACACAATCAGTGGATAGCTGCCTGTCTTCACTATCACACAGACACACACACACACACACAGCAGTGGGTGGTGTGTGTGTGAAACCTCAGTGAAACCAAAGTTCTGGCTAGACTGTCATGTGCTGCTTGCAGCAGCCGTTTCATGAGGGAGATAACAAGTTTCACTCCATCCTCGACTGTGCCTGCTAAATGCAAACACTAACGCCCTCTTCCTCCTTGGCCTCATGCCACAATCGGAACTACTGTTTCATCTTTTTGTCAAGGGTGCCTGTCTTATCCTATTCTCTTGTAAGTGGAGACAAATGGGCTGGGTTGACTAGCGAATGCAAAAGTTGAAACTGGATATACTGGTATTGTGTTTACTGAGCAAGGCAGTCCCGCTCCTATATCTCTTTGTGAGTGTCCCTTTGCATGATGTCATGTCATATGGAGTCAAAGGAGGAAATTACTTTTTTAACAGCTGTGGAAAATACCTGTCTGATCAGTCAGGCCACATAACTATAGGAAGATGTATCTTTCTGGTTCCAACTGTTAGCTTTTTTTGGTAAACAAAAACATACCACTGACCCACACATCCTCTGTTCTCCCTCTCTTTAATGGCTTTTTAAAGTGAGAGTCCACTCCACTAAAGCAAACTTCTTTGTGTATTAGAGTAATTTAAAACAGCCCTAATTTCTATTCACTTCTCCAGGCAAATTAAGTTACAGTTATTGATGCTATGCAAACAGTAAGGGGTTATCTAAAACTGTGCTGCAAGTTTCGCAAGTTTCACCAGGATCAAGTGTGCACTTGTGTTGTGTGTCAGTGGCAATGCGAGTGCTGTCTTGAATTTCCACTGGCAATAGAGGACTGGCATGATAACCATAGTGTCAGACACATGAAAAACAAACAGACAGGGAGACACACAGAAAGACATAACACACAAACACTGATATACACAGTGACACACACTGCCTGGGGCCGAAGGGAGGCCTGGCAGCCACAACAGTGCTGGTCAAAAGCTCAAAGCTGCAGCAGAAAGTGGCTCCCTCTGCTGCACCATCTGTGCACCGGGCTCTCCTCCATGCACTGCTCGGGTTGGGGGTGCACACAAGGTGAGCTCTACTGCTATTTCTCCTGCTGCTTTCATGCAACTAGAATTACATATCCTGTGGATATCAGTGTACACGCAACAGTCTTCAATAAAGTCATGGACGTTATTGTAAGATAAAATGGAAGGAGGATAAAAGTCCAGCTGAACGTTTTCTACTTGAATGGTCAAAAATATTTTTATTCTTCGTGTTACCAATTGAGCGCAAAATTCTTAAAGGTGCAGAGCACAACCTGAAAAATCTATTAACTGCGATTTTCCTCAAAATGTTTTACAATCGTTTGTAAGCGGGCGTCGGAGGACCACCGGGGATGTGCTGCATCGTTACCCGCTTCAGGAACACAGTGCCCGAGGCAGATCAGCGCGTAAACACGCGAGGTCCGACCGCTCGTGAATGTACACTTAGTACTCACACACTGGTAGCGAAAAGCCTTATAGTAAAGACACCGGTCGAAACACAGTGTCCACAAATTGAGCTAATCAAAGATAAAAACAACCTCGGAGAAGTTGCAGATTTAGGGATTTCTGTCTAACAATGTTTCTTGTGGCTTACAGAAGTAGATAACGTTCCCGTTCAAACTGCGGCTTGGCAATTTTTTTTACTCATGACAGCCGCAAGAAACTAGCAGGATATAAAAAACACTTGCAGCTAACAGTGTGGACGGTGTAAAACCACTGTCACTCGTAACGCTCCCATTTAAACCATCCTACGCTAACACTTTCTTCATTCGCCTGACAACTCTTCCCCAAAACAAACACGTTTGAGACAACAGTGTCGATAGCTTCAATCACCCGAGGTACATATTAGTCACCAGAGCGTGAAATACTAAAAAGACAAGCCATTTAACTCCGTGAAATAAGTGCCGACCAGGCTAATTAACCTTAGCTGCAATGCAGTGAAAATTGATCAAAAAACCTACAGACAAACGGTTGTTTCAAAAAACCGGCCACCATCAACGGGACGTTAAGAATCCTCTTCGCACGAGATGTGATAAAACCAGTCACTAACTCACAGTCATTTCATCGCTAAATCCGTTCAAACGAGAAGAGAAAGCCTCACCGGTGTGACGGACAGTGCAGAAATACATCTAATAATGCTTTCTGGCATATGCCAACGCTTCGGTAAATCCGCTCACCCCGTCCCTGCCCGGGCATGCCCGAGCTGCCCGCACATTTGTTGACAAACTCCCAGGAACATCGAGGCACGCGACGGTGTAACTGCCCAGTTTCTCCCTTTCGATTCTTAACAAGCGACCGTTACACTCACCGCCAGCAAACGCGTTTTCCGTTGTGATCGGCGGTATCTTGACAACTTGCTGTTACCTTGTTTTCCTACGGACAGTGTTGATGCGAGTCGTATCCTTCTTTGCATTACAACCACTCATAGATGTTTGCTGACTTGAGAGGGGTTGTTTTTTTTCCCTGTGTCAAAAAGCTCCGCCCCCCCGATGCCTGATGCCCCGCCCCCTAGTTAATAATGTGAAAGGCACAGAGAGTGTTATGCAAATACGACACACTGAAGGGATATAAAACGCAGTTATTGCTATTTCTAAACTCCATTTAAATTAGCGTTTCATGCGATGAAGAAAGCATCCTGACGTTTTTTCTCAGAAAAAGTAGCACTAACACACATTAAAAACAACAAAATACAAACAAAATTTCCTGCAGTGAAAATGTTATTTGAGTAAAAGTGCAGGAAATATCAGTTATCGCTTGTAAAATGCACTTAGAGTATAAAAGTAAAGGCATTCCATGTATGCTGTAAACATTTTACAGCTATAGTTGATCAAGATGGTACTAACTTAAAAGATTTTCTACACTCTTGGGCTTTCCTGTAAAACAATGGGTCATGCAAGTTCTGTTTTGCATGCAAAATTTAAATGCATAGTAGCCATGCAATACATGTCCAACAAATCAGGGAAGCAAAGGGAGAGTGCAGCATTTCCCTCTGAATATTAGTGGTAGAGAAGTATATAAAGTTAAAATGGAAATAGCAAAGCAAAGCACAAATACCTCAGATCTGCTCTTCATAAAGTAAATTCCCAATCACTGCAACTGGTTTCCTGCCATTTTTTGCTAAATCGTTTTCTATTTAGATATTTATGCCTACTAACCTCGGCTTTTGAAAACTATGTATATTTTAAGCTACTATGGTTTAAATTGGTCTCTGCATACGATGATGAGCTCATAGTGTATTGTTGTTGAGATGAAAAAAATAAATGTTCCTGGCCCTTTAAGAGAACAGCCCTCCTCGCGAGCATAAGCTGGTGACAGCAGTGGACCAATCAGATGATTTGTTTTGGTCCCGCCTTCTATTTCGTGTATCTTGACACGTGGAGGGGGAAAAACACAAACCAAGATAAGACATGTGACTGCTTTCAGCCTCAGCTCAGCTGATTGGGAGCTGCTGCTAGATAGAGTGATTATACCCACCCAATTACAGGGGGTCGGTGTGACGATGAGATGTATACTGTCAAGAACAAATAAATTCACAAATTTAATTGTCATACAAGCATGTCAGTGTCACTTTGAATAGCAGCTGTGGTTTTTATATCTAAACATGTGTCATGCAAAAAATATTAAAGAGACATATGTTAACATGATGATATGATACAGTACATGATACAGTAACTAACTACACTAACATAACTTACTATAATTAAAATTATATTCCAGCAATGTTGAGGTAACATGCTACTCCACAACATTCTGGTGGTGTATGTTGTACTTTTTACTTCAGTGCATTAATTTCAAAGCCATAGTGTTTTTGCAGGTTATCATTTCTCAGGCTACAAAATCAGTGATGAACTTCTTCAATACAATGCATTGTCACAGAGGTAACTGTCCAACTCCTGTACCCATATGCTGTAAAAGTAGTAAAAACCATCTACACTTTGATGAACTATCACACGAAATGCTGTATTACCATGAAACAGGTGAAAATAATACAAAAATGTCATATACATAATGAAATAACACTATGAAAGGACCCTTCTGCTTGACTCCTTTACCTTTGAAATTGAAATACATTAATCAGGTAAGATTTTATTTTTAATTAATGTGCACAACATTACATAATGTAACATAATTAAATGCAATGCAACAAAACGTAATGCAACGTAACGTGACAAAACATAACATGACATAAAATAAAATAACATAACATAACACAACATAACATAACATAACATAACATAACATAACATAACATAACATAACATAACATAACATAACATAACATAACACCAAAGAGATCAAATGTCCTTTAATGCATCCTAGCTTGACAACAGCTTCACAACAATCTATAGAGCCACTTTCAGTTTAGGCCCTGAGGGCAGCTGCTGTTGATGGTGTCACCGTGTGATGGATGCACAATGACAGTGGAATAAACATCAGCCCTGGCTGGTGACCCTCATTGCAGGGTAGGGGCACGCCTACCCATGGCATGACTTAAAAGAGGAAGGAAAAAAGTACAGTGAAATCAAGCCTTATCTACAGA
Source organism: Acanthurus tennentii (assembly GCA_029783805.1). Lineage (NCBI taxonomy): Eukaryota > Metazoa > Chordata > Actinopteri > Acanthuriformes > Acanthuridae > Acanthurus > Acanthurus tennentii. Next base: position 8,951,092 of record JAPZDZ010000010.1, read on the forward strand.
AAGGGGTTACTGAGTGCAAAACAGGCAAGAAGAGTTAGACTATTTGATCCATTGTGTGAGTCAGATTTTTCCCAGGAGACAGTTTCTGGATGAAAGCAGATGCTGTTGCTTCTGTGTGGCACACTGGTCATCCTGTGCAGGATGTTATGTTTTCACACTGTCCCACTCCTTTATTGTACAGCTGGTAATGTGTGAAGTGTGATTTTCTCAACTTGTCAAAAATTCCCATGCACAGTTTACTGGCAGACCAGCAAACAACCCCTGCTCAGCCGTGTTTAAGCTGCTGCCTGATGGCTCCCAACCCCCCATTCACACCAACCCCTCCAACTACAATCCTGCAGCGAGAGGGACCCCACCCAAAATTTGGAGGAAGACATTAGATAGTGGTTGTTTTTGTTTTGCTCACTCTTTCTTTCTCCCCCTCTGTGTATGTGCCCATTAGTTGTCAGTCACTGAACATCCAAGCAGCCTGCTTTACACAGGATTAAACAAAAATAGCATGATTTAAAAAAAAAAAATGCCCTGAATCTCCACAACCTAGCAAGTGTTAAGTTCCCTTTGCATGTTAAATTTAAACTATAGAGTAGAATAGAAAAGAAGAATTGCTTCTTCTTCAACTATAAGAGTGATCCAATGATGCATATTGTTTGTATTTCATAGATGGGACCATAAAGAGTAATGGAAATGTCTGTAGTTAACATGCACTAAGTAATTTAAAAAAAGAATTAAACAATTATGATGGCAGGAACCGCTATGCTTTTTATCTGTTGTCAACGCATGTTTAGATATTTATGATTTGAAGGACACAGCCTTGTTATGTGAATAATTACTCATAAATACCTCACAATTAAAGCAGTAAAGGCACAACTGAAGAATAAAAAGCTGAATCAAAACAAAAACAATTCACTGGAAATTAAAAAGTAGAAAGCATCAGTTTTGCAACATTTTGATGTGGTATTCAGACATTAAAAGCTATTTTTCAGAGGTGGAACCTTTAAAAAATTAATTAGTCCACTGTGTGCTGCATTTGAAAAACAAAGAAAAGAAAAAAAATCAAATCGCCCATAAGCATCTCATTGCTTTTTTTCTCCCCAGACTCCACTTTATCAATAACTAATTAATGTTCCCAAACAACAGCTCCAAGAATAGTGCATTTCAATCACAGTCAGTTATCTCACTGCCAATGGACACAAGGGAATACAGTAGTTTTTCATCAGTTAAACTGTGGTTTGGTGAAGTGTTTCTGAAAACAGAGCCGTTAACCACATTTGTGTTGCAAATCGGATTTGTTCTCTGTTTTGGCAGGGAACATAACATGATACGCTGTCAATGCAAGAGGCTCAGAAACACAAACGTCATGCATTGTGCAATCTCACTCACTGTTTTTAAGCTATTTGCTGTCTTTTACTTTCAAGTGCACAGCCTCAACCCTTTTGAAGAGGGAAAACAGCCTTTGTGTCGGCGCTGAACTCAGAACTTGTCATCTAAACTGAAACTTCCAGTATCTCTAGTGTGTCAGCTGCAGTGGCAGACAATGTGTCCCAGCCCATTTTTATTCAAGCAATTTTCCCTAGTGAGGCAGTCAGAAATTATCCACAGTGAGTTATTTCTGACTGTGTGCTGCCAGCGGAGGTGATAAGGCTCTGGATGCTGAAATTTTAAAAAGTTCACTGCATAATGATACAATTTGCTTTGTGTCTTTTTCACTAATGCTGCCTGACGTCCAGACGCTTTGTCTCCCATCTTCAATCCGTTCCACACCCAAACAACTCCATCAGTGTTTGTGCTTGTCACGGCGGCACTTTCGCATCACAATTTCTACGGTTTTGATCCGCTCTCCATTTAATTATCTACCTAAATCTTTGTATTAGGAGGCTGTTTTTCACACAAATTGATTGTGAAATTTCATGACAGAGACGCCAAGTTTTCACAGGTTATTGGAAATCTCTGTCCTCCTCCACCTCCTCCCCCTCCTGCCTTTTCTGTCAACACCTCTTGATTTTAACCAAAGGTACAGCAGGGGCTCAGCCAATGAACGCAGCTCTCCCAGAGTTCATCCGAAGGTAACACATTTGAAGCCCAGAACCTCCCCAAGGGAAAAACTTCCTTATGATTATGGGTATTATGACACTGCTTTGTTGCCATGAATTAAATGTCAGACCAATACAGAAATAATACTGGGCATGTTTTGGGTGAAGCGTTGTATGGAAATGAATTTGTTGCATTGTGTCTTTCAGTTTGTCTGCGCACGTTTCCAGCTGCGATTGCAAGTTAAAGTAAATGAACACTTAATGATTACCAAGCGGCAGCGGCAGCAGCAGCTCAGGTGGTAAACAAACCATTTGTCAAGCAGACTGGCAGCCCAATGACACCTGTGCAACATCCAAAACAAATCTAAGATCCAATTTGCAGGTGTCCTTGCACGCGTGCATAGACATATATCACTGTTATGACATTTTTACTGTTTGATATTGCTGGAATGAGCCTCTAATTCCTTGAAATCCAGTGCGATGTTACTCAATATCTGTTATGATTTGATTATATCACATAAGTATCTTGTCCAAGTTTTTTTTTTTCAAAGGCAACCAGACTTGTTCACTTGTAAAGACAATTCAACACTCGTCCAACAGGCTTCAACACTTCATCTGTCAGGACTGATTGAAGTCTTATGAATTAGATGACTAAGACTGTTATTGACATAATTATCATTTCCTTGAATTGCTCCAAAGCTGCTCTCAAAGAGTCTTTGGTTGGTT
>JAPZDZ010000010.1:8978251-8988381 GCA_029783805.1 Acanthurus tennentii
TAATCCTTAATTTGTTTTAGTTAAGAGAGGAGGTTTCATACGTGGCCTTCCTGTATCTCTGGTGCTGGTGTAAAAAAAATGTTTACATCTTTAATGAGTGTCAGTTTGAGGTCTCTTGGTTGAACTGAACTTTAGTCCTTTGTTTGTGATTTGTAAAACAAATGAGGAAACTTTTAGATGATCTTTGTAAGGACTTTGCAGACACCAAACAGCGCACAAGATTCATGTGTGCTGTTTGGTGAAGGAAAGGCCCTTATTTTCCTATCTGATGCCTTCAGTGTATACTCATAAGAGGCATATTTGCAAACCAAAAAAACCCCCAAACTTCCCTGTATTCAAACCACTTCTGTTATCTACCCAGAGACCTTGGAACTTGCTTGGCCATGGAAACTATGAGAAAAAGTGTCCCTCATTTTATCATGAAATCATTTGTTTTTACTTTCTTATTTTCTCTCTTAAATTATACTTTTCTTTACAATCCGAACTAAACAGTTAATTTAATCTTCTTTTTCAGTGTGTCTTTGCGCTCATCAATGTTTTCTCAATACAGTGTTAAAAAAAATGTCATAAATTTTCGTGACCCTCATAAAGAAGATGTTTTTGTGTTCATCCATCAATCATTTGATAAACATGTAAATATACTAGCTAATTATACCGTTAAAACAACGGTCATGCCTCAATATTTTAACTTTTAGCTTGTAGCGCCATCTGCTGCTCAGAAGGCCTAATTACGTAATTGAAACGTTATGCAGTTTTCAGCAAAGGCCATTGAAAATAGAGGAAAAATAAAGTAACACAACGGTGGGAGACACTTTAGACCAAAAGACCAATTTAAAACAAAGACAAGGAGCCATGTTTCTTCAATGCCAGTTTATGAGTCCTTTCTTAGATTTAAGTCGTAATTTTCACCGAAAACATTACACGACGTATTTTGAGCCTTTTGCAGTTAAAAAAAAAGTTTATACAGCTACATTTCACACACCTCTAAGCATCCGAGAGTTCAAAACTCCCGCAAGACTCAACAGACTAAATGGATAATTAAAAAAAGAGACATCAATTCAAGTTTTATTGTGAAATCTTCACGGTAGAAATAAAAGTCAATCCGCCATATTCCTGCAGATTTCTGAAATAAGGAAGTGGGCCCACCTTTGCTGCAGTGTTGCATAGGTGAGGGAGTGGCCACCTGCCACCTCCTGCTCGACATTCAGTGAGAGAGACGAAGTGTGAGGCCTGGAGTCTCCGTGAGGATTAACACTGTCTGTCAGGCTTTTATTCTTTGAGAAAACTAATCTAAAACAGGTAAGGCAACATATTAACAAATGTGTATGTTCACTTAAAGTCATGGGGATTACTGATTTATGCTGAGGTGAGCTGAATGAGTCATTACTAATGCAGGCCCACGTTCATGGAGGTTAGAAAGAGGCAGAGCTGTTTCTAAACGATTGCATAAACAGAAGAGCGGATTATGTCTTAAACTGGTTATAAACAACATTTTTGGAATTGTTTTTAAATGTAGGATTTTCAGTTTTGGTGGGAGAATACAAAGTGTGAAACTTGGCTTGGAAGTTTGAATAGTTGTGTTTTCAGTGTGATGAATTGGTAATGATGGTACAATGTGAAGCACAAACTGCCATATTTCTCCCAGAGAGAGAGGTTTGTTCGTTATCAAAGCAAGTCTGTGCAGGTGGAGGAGCAGCCAGCCACATTCCAGTGCCTGGGGTCATGGCGTTGCAATATGTAGACCCTCAGCGCAACACTGTTCAGAGAGCAGGCCTGTTTGAATACCTGCCTCTGTTGACAAGCACCTTCTGAGAAAAGAGGCTTCACTTTGACTCCTGCACTTTAATACTTCAGAGTTTTGACAACTCTGTCTTTAACGAAAAACTTTTCACATTGTGAAGTTCAGTCATCTGTCAATAATGCCCAGATTTCCAAGTTGATATGCTGATTATGTAAGCATCAGATTTTATGAGATTAAACTTCTCTCATCCTTTTCTCAGATGATCTGTGGAGAAAAAATACAGCCGGATAAAAAGTTTGCTATGATATCCATGAGTTGGTTGCTTTCAGTTTTTTAAAGTAATGTTTTTACCAACACACACAGTATCTGATGACACTTCTGGTTGGAATGGATATTATTACAGTGAGCAGTGCATGTCATGACAGATTCTTGCATAGACAGTGTGTCTTCCATTGCACCACTGTGCAGTTCAGTTAGACCCGTCGCTCATGTGCAGTTAAGGTTGTATCTATGAAGAGACTATGACAATTCATTTTTAAGGTAAATACTGATTCGAAAAGGCTCTGTAGCAGTGCGAAAACAAGAAAAAACAGAAAAACACAAATCGCACACACCAGCAGTCTCAAAAATATGTGCAACTCAGATGCTTATGATAATCAAGAGATGTAACTGGGAATATTCATTCAGAAAAGTTATTGTTAGCACCTGCTGCATGCACATTACTGTGCAACGCTCCCTTTGTACACAACAGGAACAGTCTTGGAAGTTGTAGATTGCACCATGTGTAAACTCACCAAACAGTAATTTTAAATATAAACACAAAAGCCAATTGTTCAATACAAATCCATTACAAAAATTTATTCTAACTGAGTGAGACATTTTTTTAGAGATGACCTGTCAGCACTCTCCAGTGGACAAACTGTGGAAGAGTGAGTGTCTTTCTACCTTTCACTAATTTCTTATATTGGCCGAGATATACAGGGCTGCAACAACCTGTCAGTTTAATTGATATTTATATTATTTTCTTGATTTTTTTGGTTTTTGAAATGGTGGAAAACAGTAAAAACATGTATGTATAAGCTCTTTTTAAATCACTAAGGGACTCTTTAAAATATTGTTATAATTTTTTAAATGACAAATGCCCTAAAACCTATGGATTAGATTACATGGAAAAAATAGAGAAAAGCAGCAGATGTTTTTTTTCACACACACACCACATAATTTTTCTAAGACACACTACTTTGCAGAATGACTCCATTGTTTCTCTCAGCACAGCCTCATTGAACTTTGTTGTTTCTCCACCTGCTGTTGTGGAATTCATCCTCATTCGTCACAATCTGTCACCCTGAATCACCTTCTGTCATTCACCTGCTGACATCTCTCTCACATAGATTATGTGCATTTCTAACAGGGCAAAACATCTAAAAAAATGGAAGAATGGCAGCAGCGATGTGCAGGAATAACTGTTAATCTAGACAAATGTTTGGGTGCTGAATATCCTGCCGCAGTGTTTGTTGTGGCTCGGTGTTAAAGAGTTTGTTCACTCCACCTTGTCCTCAGTTTGCGATAAAAATAAACCTCAGGAACAGTTACAGTTACCATAACAACTCAAGTGCCAGTGTGACAGTGTGAGAGAGCTTTAAAAATATTTGCTTTTGTTCACTTAAAAAAAACAACTAGAGCTGTTAAAAATAACTACAGAATAAAGAACTTCATGACCGTCAGTGATTTGAATCTGTTTTTCCTTTTTTGCATTTTACTTTTATTTGTTGATGCTTGACATTTGTTTACATTTTGTCGTCTGTTGATAGGTTTGACTTAAGTTCTATAAAAATACATAAAAGACGGCTCAATATACCTGGAGGGATTTTGTTTTTTGTTTTTTTTACTCATAGACAGTAAAATAAATAGTGAAAAAGACATTGCGACATTGAGAATTGTTTTTTGGGGTTTAGGAGCTTTGAATGTGGCATGGTTGTCCTCATCCTGTTTTTTTGGAGCCGTAATCGGACATCTAGCAGGCAAAAATCCACCTCCATACATGTTCTTTAGAAAACAGGTTGTAAACATGTTTGTTTTTAGTATTGGTTGGACATTTTAATAAGGGGCCCTTTGGGGATTGATTCTTTTTCAAAATTCCTTTTCAGCCTCAAGTGGCCATTTAAGGAACTTCAGTGCTCCAGGCTGCATTTTTCTGACCCTGGTGTTTTCTCTGAATTTTGACAAGATGAAGTAAAATGACCACATTAAATCCACATAATTGAATTCTATGTCTAATGTCAATGTTATTGAATTTCTGTGCACCCAAACAATGCCATTTTAAAATGTCACTTTAAGAAACATGAACATGTTGCTTTTTTATGTGACATAAAACAAATTATACTCCTCAAATGTTTCCTTTAATTAAAGGCAATACAGTACACTGCAGTAAAGTTTCAAAATGTTCTTACATGAAGGGTGACACCTTCATGTTGTTCGATTTGTTCAAAATGTGGCAATAATTATACAAGAGAAGAAAACAGCAAAACTTCAAAATTAGGACACCGAAACCAGAAAAGTTATTTGCTTAAAAAAATGTTACCTTATGACACATTACGGTGGAAATAAACCTGTTTCACAGCAGCAGACATTTTGACAGGTCGACACAGGAGTGGCCCAGGTGTTACTAATAACATTAATGATGGCTGTATTCCATTTAAGTGAGCCAGCTGCAGGGTTTGGGACGGTGCATGCTGGCTCACTTAAGACTCCTAGAGAGACTTATTACAAAAAAAACCAAAACAGAGCCACTTAATGTAATTATAATCACCTGAGTTTTCCTGCTATGACAAGTCAAAAAGTCTGCCGTGGAAAAAAGGCATATTGACTTTTGTGACACAGTCCTTTTAACCAGGCGTTGTCCTTCTATATCAATGCTTCATTGTTTTGGGGTTTAGTGTTAAAGTGTTGAAGACTAAAATCTAGTCTCACACACTTGTTACGTGAAAGAGACTAGAGGTCATAGGGATCAGAGACGGAGAAAAAAAAGGCATGTCTTCAGCCTTACCACAGCCACTGCTATTTATGCTGTCTTTCATCAGTCGGACTAAACCTTTTTTTTCCTTTTTTTTTCCATCCCTTTTCCTCTGTTTCTCAAGTGAAACTCCCTTAAAATGTATTATGCAATAGAACTTTTAAGGACAACTTCACATTTATCTTCCTCTTTATTTCTCTGATATGTGATACAAGCCAAATATTTTTGGCGCAGCAGATTTTACAATGTTGTCTGAGCATTTGTAGCAGTCTGTTATGTAAAAATGCTATTAAGTTTACTCATATTTTCTGCATGAGTGTGGGAATATGTATTCGTGTCCACAGCCCCGCATACAGTCATCCGAGGAAGTTTTGTTTTTCTTAGAAGTCCTCTTAAACTTCAGCCTCTGCCTCCTCAATCGCCTCTTGTCAGGCCTCCCACACCCAGGTGATGGTGCAACACGCCGGCCTAGCTGCACGCTCATCTTCTCTCTTTCTCTCCCTTTCTCACTCCACACACACACACACACACACACACTTACACACAAACACACCCACACAACCCTGCTGGGGAATTCATGGCCTCAGGCTAACAAAACACAACCCCGTCCAACGGCGGCAGAAAACCCGGAGAGAGACTAACACAGCTCAGCTCACACAGCATGGAGCTTCGTTTATGAGAAAACACGCTCTGACAGCCAAAAGGCACTTTTCTGACGGATACTGTTGTGAGGTGGGTAACCTGCAGAATCTCTCTTTTAAAGCTGGGTGTGTTGTCAAGGTTGATTTTAAGTATTTAGCTCACTCCTTTTCTGTTTGCTGAGTCAACATGCTCTCAGATTTTTGACTGACAGGGCAGAATATTAACATGAGGAGTGGAGATCAGCTTGTGTCTGGGGGTTTTAAGGCGATAGCAGCTCTGGATGTGTCTGCTGTTTTTTTTTCATTTGATGCGTCAATGGGTTGCTGCCCCTTTTAATGTCAAATGTGACCTGAAAGTTCATTCAAAATGTGTGTAGGTTTTCAGCGTCTTCACCCAGCGAGGAGACTTGTGTTTTGCTGTTTCCAGTTGTGTACTTGTGGCTGTGGTTGTGGTTGTATGCAAAACTTTTTACCATCTCTAGTAACTGTCATCGTGTTTGCTAGCCAGTCTCATGTTGCTGGGATGACTTATTCATGACTTACTGGAATTGTTTGCCTTTTTTAGGAAATACACTCATTCATTTACGGAAAGTAGATTGATACCACTTCTATGTCTATATGCTGAAATGTAAAGCTGTATCCATGGTTAGCTCAGCTTAGCATCACAGAAGAGAAACAGAGGGAAACAGGTAGTTTGGCTCTGCACAAAGCTGCCAAAATCCATCCTCTCTCCCCATTAATATTTCTTTGTTTAAAAGCCTTACTTTGTTTAATTCATCACAAAATTGATGCGTGAAATATATACACACATAGATACACACATAACCCTACTTGACACCACAAATTGTCACTTTTACATTTTGGTTTTTGTAAAAAATTAAGTTAATAATTGTGCTTTAAAGATGCTGCAAGGCAGACTTTTTTTTTATCTTTGTGCAGAGCCAGAATAGCTGTTTGACCATATTTCCATTCTTTTTGCTAAGCTAATTGTCAACTGGCAATGAGTTAGTAATGAATGAATGAATATGGGCAATCTACTCATGTTCCTCCTTTAAAGCCTTGTTGTGTTTCCACTTGAGCTCTTACAAACTAAACTTGAACTTTTCCATTTTTTGACTTATTACATTATAATGTGTGCATCATGTAGTGTAGGAGAAGCTTAGTGACAGTGACGTCGAAGTCCTGTGACTGTTTTATCATTAATTTATAGCCTAAATTAGCTTTTAACCTCTAGTGAAAACATTTACCCTTAAAAAGTCATTATTTTGGTGTTCATTTGTGAAGATTATCAGGATTTGCAAAACATGTAATTGTCTTAAACTTTTGTTTACACATGGAGCTTATTTTCTGCGGTAATCCAAAAGTCAATGGAAAAATCCTATTGGCTTTTTGTTGTGGGAACCAGAGTGATACTAGCTTCTGGGTTGGCTTGCAGAAATACGTCAGTCCTGTGGCTTTTTATTAGAGTGCAGTTACAGTTCTCATGTATCTCTTAGCAATAAGGTGAGCAGAGAGTTTATCCCAAAATGTCAAAATATTGCTTTAAGAAGGACTGAGGAGCTGCTTCACTGCTACATTTGGAGGTTTTTGCTCCTCAGATTCTTGCATTTAGGATGATTCAACACAAGTTGCATAACAGCGCAGAGCTAAAAAGCTACTACATCCGCCCGTTAGTCATCACTATCTTATTCACTGTTGTTTAGTTTTAAATAGCGTTTGGTGTTGTTTGGATTTAACAACATTCGGTTGTCCCTGTCAGCCTGTAGATGTGCTGTTTCCTCATCCACTTTGCATTTTCTACATATCTGTAGTCACATTTAAGTTTCATTTTCATTCAGAGGGTGGGAGTTTCAAGGTGTTTTCCTCATTGATTTTGATAAAACAAGTCTCCACACTGTCACGGTTTTGCTTTATGAATCACAGGCCCTCACTTGAAATCAGGTTAAGAAGGAATGTAATCTGCAGATCTGAGAGTCAAATGATGTGAGTCACTGACACCACATGGCAAACGATCACAGCGTCAATGGGCAGCAAAGCCTGACTGTAGTACTATGATGAGGCAAGTCGCAGAACAGCATGTACCCTCGTGTCAAGACCCAGTCCTGTCACTACAGACTTTCAGACAAAATATTCAGTATCAGTTTTTGCTTTTCATGGACCACGATCCTGAAAACCAGCACCCTATGACATAAAACAGGCTGTGTCTTCTGTGTGTGTTATTTTTCTGTTCTGGGTCAAAGTTTGCAACCAGTTACAGATTAAAAACATGCATTCCTGGTGTTTTAATAACCATTTTTAATCATTTTTTCTCTGTCTGTCAAAAGGATGATGTGGATATGATGGTGCCCACCCAGCCTTGACAATGTATGAGGTGATGTCCGGTGACCCCTTGGCCTGGAAGGTGCCAAGTCCAAGACAAAGTGCCTCAGATACCAGCCCTGAATTGCACTTCACTGGGGATCAAGGGGCCGTCAAGATCCTCAAAGTGTGCTTCTGCACCAACAACAACCTGGGAAAGAACTTCAAGCTGGTTAAATGTGACAGTTCCTGGCAAATTAGGGTGAGAACATCCTTAAACAATAGGGGGGAGAGGCGATGATGTGTCAGAAGACTGTAATAAAGATGGGAGTATTAGTTTGTTCAAGAGTTTAGATTACAGATCTGGAGAAGATCTGCCAAGGTTAAAGTTTTGTATAAAGGCCAGAAATCTGTTTTATTTGGCCCTCTCAAAGTGCAGGAAGGGCTATAAATCCTTTATGAGTGCACAAATAAACTTATTCCTCTTTTTCAGTTAACAGCGACAGGTCAAAATAAACATTTAACATGTTATTTACAAAGCTTCCTCACAGAAATATTTAGAGCACACTTGTTGGCCACTACATAAGCAAATAACCAAAGTTTCAATAAATGTCAAGGATAACTAAGCAATTCACGATACTTTATTTTACTTTAGGAAAAGTTAAAGTCTCATTCTCTCTTTTTTAGGCTATAATTCGTTCCATTCTGGTCAGCGGTCGACTGGGGCCGAACATTGAACACACAGGATGCTACGGTCTCCTGCTGAAGCACCTGAAGTCAGAGGAGCTTCACTGGCTGCATCCAGATCTGACTGTCGGGGAGGTGGAGCAACGCTACGAGAGCCATCATGTGGAGGCTGAGTGGAGGTGCAGATCGATTACTCAGAATGTTTAAATGTTATCTGTTCAGAGACGTCTCCAGTGTTTGATGTTAAAGTAATAATAAAAGTAATCTGTAATCCTTTGTGGTGTGTTTGTTTTTGCTTTTAAATGCAGGTACGACCTCCGTATCAGATACGTTCCTGTCAATTTTGTGGAAAAATTCAAAGCTGACAGATCTACATTTCTGTACTTTTACCAGCAGGTAACAAGCCACACAGTCTTTTATGTACATTTGATAATGTAAAACTTGGCATACCAGCAGAGTTTATTTTTGCCATAATTAACTTGAATTTGTTGTATTTTTCCTCACCACTACTTGTCATGCTTCTGGTAAAAATATGCTAACTTGCTAAATATGCTAACAATGCTAACTCTGCCTTTTAATAAGTTGTCGATGAAAATGTCCAGTCAATATGAAATGTTTATGTATGTATTAATGTCTATCTATATAGATTTTAATTTAACATGTCCTTTTAACAGTAGTGTACAAGTCCACTGTCACTTTAGTACTTATTTGTTAAGTCTGATTTGTCTGTGTCATTTCAGGTGCGCAGCGATTACATGCAGTATCATGCCAGTAAGGTCAGTGATGGGATGGCGCTGCAGCTCGGCTGTTTGGAGATCAGGTGGGTCGCTGCATTCCTGTCATTGTTTCGCTCTTGCTGGTTAAACAGATAATGTCTTCAGTGAGTGCAGGAGTTTGAAGGTTTCACTAATGGCTGACAGGCATGTTTACTCTGATTTGGCAGGAGGTTCTACAAAGACATGAATGCAAAAGGTTTAGAGAAGAAGTCCAACTTTGAGCTGCTAGAGTAAGTTTTTGTTTTCCCTTAATCCTCTCAGTGTAATTTCTTTAACATAACATGCCTCAAATGATAAATTCACTCTGTTTGGGTGGATAATAAAAAAGCACCAAGGACAATATTAAACATTCTTTGTAGCAGCTGAACTACCTTTCCTTTATTTGACATGGTGTTAATCTTTTTCTGTGTTGTTCTTTGCAAATGAAGAAAAGAAGTGGGCCTAGACCTTTTCTTTCCTCAACAGCTGATTAACAGCATGAAGGTAAACTTTCCTCGCTATGACTTCAGTTCATGATCACATGACCACACATGTATTTCCCTTATTTACTACTCAAATGTCATCGAAGTGACCATAGTATAAAAGGTTTTGAATATCCCTGTTTGTGCTTTAGTCAAAACAGCTGCGGAAGTTGATACAGCAGACGTTTCAGCAGTACGCAACGCTCAAGGAGGACGACTGCATGGTCAAGTTTTTTGAGACCCTCAAAGAGTTCATCAGTTATGATGAAGAGGTTTTCCCCTGCGAATTAGTGGTGAGTTGCAACATTACGACTAACAGCATTAACTCCTATGATAGTCAGAGTTTTAAATATCTGGAGCTTCAAACGTTAGTACGTCCCTGTTCATGTTAACATCACTAACATTTAATCACCCTCACTTGTCAACAGCAAGGTTGGAGTCTGTCAGTGGAGCTGGTCATTGGTGGGAGGGGAATTCGCCAACGCACGCAGAAGAACTCAGCGGTGAGCATGT
>JAPZDZ010000010.1:9014069-9027805 GCA_029783805.1 Acanthurus tennentii
CTCTTACCATTTTTTTCTCAATCACCATTAATACTTTAATTGTACACAAATTAGCTGTGAATTCACCAGCTGTTTATCAGGTACATTAGCACAGCTTAAAGCCTAATCTTAAGGTTCCCTGTGGTACTTTCTGCATCTCCATGTTTCAAACAGCCTTATTTAAATCACCTAAATATTGTGATGGTTATTAAGTCAAAAGAAAGGCACTCCAGTGGCCTCAAAAGCTAAACAGCACAAAGGGGACTTGAATCTGTCTCCTGATCTTCAGATATTTATTGTGTGCATTTCCAAGTCATCATTCCCTCTGTCACACTGTATCTTTTAGAAAGGCCTCAGTTTAATATTAATATTCTGGTGACTTAAAAGGTAACACTCTGAATGCTACACTCCATATTGAAGTAGTGATCTATTTATACCGCTATACTGTTTACTAGCTAACATCTCCTTGTTTTTGTGAGCTTTTAAAATATGTGTCAACAATATTTAAATAATCTCTATCAAAACACATAAAAGTAACAATTAGGGTAACAGTTAAGATGTGATGGTACAAGCTCCAAGAATCGTCAGGAATTTTGGGTTAAGGTATTATGAAAGTGCTTCAGTGGGTCTTAAATACTCTCTAAAAAGCTGTAGAAACCCTGGATTTAAAAAAAACAATTTCCAAGTCATTCAAATACAACTTAAATCTAAAAACACTGGTTGGTGAAATTTAGAGACCATTAGATGAAAAATTCAACATCCAGGCTGCCAAATATTGATCAAACCTCAGTCTTGTCAGGTTATGTTTAATTTGGCATATCCTTCATAGCTGTTCAAAGTTTGAAATTTTTCATCATAGATTTTGGAGCCTGAATTCTTCATTTCTTTACATGAATTTTTTACCAGATTTAAGTTTTAAATCAGAATTTGACTACATATTAATACGTTTGTTTAAATAATGGACACTTAAATACTTAAAAATGTATGGATATGGTCAAAAATATGTTAAGAAAGCAGGAATTCAAATCCTAAAAAATCGGATCAGTACTTTTCAAAGTATTGTAAAATGCAGTAGTAATTACATTTTACAGTTTAGTGTTCAGTTCCTCAAAAGCTTCCCTGGAAATATTCCTGATAGCATATCTCTCATTATGCTTTTGATTGTTAATTCATGCTTTTTTCATAGTTTTATTTAAAAAATGTAAAATGCTGTGAGCTGCATGTTTTGTATTTTGCACTTGTGTTGGCCTCACATTCTGTGGTTGGGCCCTGACTTTCTGTAGCAGACGCATGAGCTCTGTAACGCCAGAGCTGTAAAAGCTGACATGGCTACTTGCAGCAGAGTATATATTGTTTTTGGTAATGAGTCGTATTCTTGAGATCTTTCATAACATTTTTTTACCATGTAAATCCTTTAAACACATGAGAGAACCAAAACAAAGCTACTTTTTGAAATCTCTAACAACATGAGAGATTCAGTTTTCAACACGGTTTGCTTTCTCAAAGTGTTTGCCCCTCCTCTCTGCTCGTTTTACAGTGCCCAGCCAAACAGCAGTTTGACAGTGTCACTTTATTATTTTGCAGACTGCCATTCATGTCTCTCCACTCTGCATCTGGAAATATATTTTAAACCTGAACCAGACTTGTGGGGTGAAGGCATCGCAGAGCTCCTCTGCTGTCAGAGCACATTTGGTCTCAGCCACAGCTCACTTTTATAGCAGCCCTGAAACTATTTCAACTTCTCATAGCTGAAATGAAAATTTGAGTTGGTTGACTAGGACATATTGCAATCTTTTGTCAAGAATCGCAGAGGGGAGACACAGTCATGCTCACTAGAACGGACACCGTAAAATTGTCTTATTTATTTTAAGATAGGTTGTTACGTGGCCCAAACCCATAAAACACCCAACTGCTGGCAGCTCTCTCCCTTCCTCCCTCTGTTTCTGTTTACTCTAAACGGTGACCTCACATATGTTACAGCAGCTGTAGGAAGAGCAGTAAACAGAAACCTTCAAACAGTCGAGACTGCAAGCAGAGACACAATCCAGGAGCTTTGCATCATGATGCTAGAGTAATGAGTTTGCTCATTTGGTTTGATTGATATGTGCATTGTGACAGAAAGGCTGATCTCACCCACAGGAATAAAACACATTTAATGAGTTTTTCCAGAGATGACACATGTCATGATGAATGCATGGGGTTTGTCATTTGTACTGTTGGAATATCACAGACATTATTTACTTTATTAGCAAACATACTTGAATAGATATTTGTTGCTGTTCTGTCACAAGACAATCTTGTCTTTAAACCAAATTCTCATATATTGTGTGCACACTATACAAAATAATATATTTTCATAGTGTGCCAATTTATTGAAATACATTTTAAAAACACCTGCATTTTTGTAATTTTTACATGGGCTAGGAATCAGAAAACGCACTTGTAGATGATCTTAGTCATAATATGAGAAAATAAAACGCTTGATTGCCAATTGGTGGCTCCTCCTTTAAAGACATGCACAGCTTGTAAATTGGAGAGCTGCGAACCAGCATGTCCAAAACTTTTTATTACTCTGAACTTTTACTGCACTTGTTTGGATTATAATAAATCAAAACCTTATGGCATAGAGTGACAACAGTTACAGCCTAACGACAGAATGCAGCCAAACGGCAATGTAATTCATCCTAAAATGAATCTTTATTGTCTCTGTGTTCAATTACCTCAGCAGCAGTAAAAGGCACAAGTCAAAGGACATTTAGTGACATTAATTCGGTCTCTGATAGGCCTGCTAGCAAGAAGCACACATGCTCGTCTCTGTGTCAAAGATTGGCAGGAGCAGTTGCCTTTGTCTGCGGAAAATGTCTGCACAATTTCCACGCTGGCATCTTATGGTTCAGTGGAAACAGTGTTTGTATCAGGCCCGCAGTGACCTTTTTTGGCGTCACTGTGAAGGATATGTCATTTTGAAGTGGCTGTTACAGGCTGACTTTTCTTTTGGCTTAAAATAGCAGAAGCTCGCCTGCAGAAAGACAGAAGTTCAACGCCAAAAACTTAGAATACTAAGAGGATAATTCAGTTCTTGTTTGTAACCTTTACAGAAAAGAAAAGTCTACTGTAGATTCTTGTCCTGTTATTGCACTGCAGCTATTATTAAATGATTGATTTACTATACAGCTTTTCTCTTAAAGGGACTTACAGTACATTTTATACACATCACTGAGACTGTTTAAAATAGATACAGTGGTACTACTTTAG
Organism: Acanthurus tennentii; assembly: GCA_029783805.1. Classification (NCBI taxonomy): domain Eukaryota; kingdom Metazoa; phylum Chordata; class Actinopteri; order Acanthuriformes; family Acanthuridae; genus Acanthurus; species Acanthurus tennentii. Next base: position 9,017,304 of record JAPZDZ010000010.1, read on the forward strand.
TTTCCATAACAAAATAACATTATTATATGCAGTGGTTAAGAAAAACAGGGGTATTTTTTCATCTTAATTAATTAAATGAATCAGGATTACAACTAACAATTATTTACATTATTAATTAATCTGCAGATTAGTACCCAATCAACGATCAATCATTTTGTCTGAAAAAACATGTCACTTGTCTTGTGTGATCTGCTTTCCAAAATGATTTTCAATTTATAATTAAAAAAGCAGCATATCTACACAACTAATCAGCAGAAAAGAGGTGCATGTTGGGTGTATTATTCTATAAGTAAATGAATTACTCATTACAAAGGTTGCCACCCTTGGGGCCCTCCTTAGCTGTAGGTCAGAGCTAATCTGGGTGTCTGTGGAGTAGCTGCAGCTCAGCCCTGTGGCCCCTCTTGTCAAAACTTGAACAGGTGTGTTTCACAGGTGTCACAACAATCAATGCTTCAATGTTGCTATGACAACAAGGTCTCTGGCACAAAGCCAATAGAGAATAGAGAGGCCTTACAGGTTTAAAGGCCTCATAGGTAACCATGTCAGGTGGAAACACACCCGGTGGAATAATAGTTAAAGAGATAAGTAGCAAGATGTAATATTTCAGATCTGCATTTGTCAAAACTAAATTTCTAATCAACTGTGAGACAACCACCCACATTAAAATATTCAGAAACTGGACAATAATGTAATTTTAAGTTCATAAAATGTTGTAAAAAAGTGTACCAGCAGGTATATTGTAAGTTATATTTCTACTATTAACAGTGGTGTGCCGGACGAGAAAGCCCAGGTCTCCCATTTCACTCTATAACTGAAGTTTCATATATCAAAAAAACAAACTTACCTAGCTCCTGTAATTTTTCACAGCTAAATTGTGTCACCTCCACTTTTTCAGTCAAGCAGAACGACTCAAAAGGCTCAGGACTACCGTTCACAGACACAGAGAACAAATACTCACTCGGTTTCCTTCTTCATGTCAGGGAAAAAAATGCAGACACACGAACACACAATTAGGGTTTGGCTGTGGAGTGCGGCTGTCTCTGTGCCCCTGTCTGCTGTTGGGAGGGGAAGGTAGGGGAGGGGGATGTTTGTAGAAATGGCTGAAACTGAATGATTTCTTTCTTTGCAGTGGAAAGAGGGGCTGGCAAAAGGAGGAGTAAAGAGGGGGCGTAATCTACTTCACATCTGTGGGCTGTGGTGGGGTACAGAGGAAACATGAGGGCTCCTAAGTATGGGGGAAATGTGCTTTTATAACTAAGCTGGATATGCACTTTCTAGGAAAGGTCCCATTACAGTGAGTCTGATATAGGCATGTAGGTAATTTAAAACAACAACACCAAGCTCTTTTCCTAGCAAAAAATAGTAGCAAGTGGTGATGCGTTCATATAAAGTGTGTGAAGTTGAGTTTATTTGTTGGTTGGCAAAGCCAGTGGAGCTCCAGTAATGTCAGTTTATTATGTTTACTCTAATGAAGTGTCCTAATAAAATCACACTTGTTTAATACACTAATGAACCTGGATTAGTTCTTACTCCATATCTAGTTCTAACAGTTTAAAGTTTAAAATCTCTTTATGTAGCTCATGCATGTGCTATAGAAAGTCAAGGCTCAACCGCAGAATGTGAGGCCAACACAAGTGCAAAATACAAAACATGCAGCTCACAGCATTTTACATTTTTTAAATAAAACTATGAAAAAAGAGTTTAAAATCTCTCCTTTTTGACTCTGCCATACTTCCTGTTGTTGTAGTCTTTTTACAGATACTCCCTCCTTCAGCTCTGAAAAAAGCAGTCATTGCTGTTTGATGCAAAAGTATAAATTTAGGTTCTAACATAAGAAAGTCACTACACACTCCGGATTTAAAATCTCGGTATGCTATGAGGTGCAGAAAGATTCACCTAGCATTGATGAGCGTCATCAACATTGTGTAAACTCAATGGGCAAAGACTTGAATGGGGCAGATGTTCATTTATATGTAAAAATTCCAAACTGCAGGTTTGAAATAAATTTGGTTGTTTTTCATTTGCAGCAAAATGAAAAACAACCAGCAATACTGAAAACTGATTGTTTCAAACTATTGCTTTTAAATGTTGTGTCAGAATACCTACAAACGTTTAGAAAGGCATAAGCTTGCAGGTTTCTTTGGACATACATGACATGATATGGGATTTTTAGGGTTGAGGCAAGACCAAAGAGCTTTTATTGTATTTACACTTGGATGCAGAGGCTTATTTTGTGTGTATTTTTGTCTGTAATTCAGTTACAGCCATTGAAATGTTTCAAATGTTTTTAGCTTCAGGCTTTGGATAATTGGAAAAGAATAGAGCTGGTCGTTTTACAATATGAGTGTTTTTCTGTTGAAAATTGGATACTTTGTATGCTTTTGAAATTAATTATTTTCTCATTAGACTTTGTGAATACAGTGCTCCCTGCTAACTTAGAGTAAGTAGAACTTCGCAGTGAGAACTGCACATTGATGACTTTTAAACCCAAATAAATCAGCGTGATAGCAAAGAATTTCAAGCAAGAAAAGGTCAAAATACATGGAGTCAACCACGTAACGCCTTAGTAGAACACCTTAGGTGTGCGAGGTGAAAGGTAAGGTTGCAACAAGTCCAACCTTCATGCATGAGAGCAGAGTTTGTGTGCAGTTAGTTAAATCTTTTTATTATGGTAACCATAAGTTTTACTGTAGCTGCATCACCTTTAACATTACTTAACAAAGATCTCTCCCTGTCAGTTATCAGACCATACTTGCAGTGTTCAAGAATTTAGAAAATCTTCAGTAATCGACATAAATGTTCTCTGCAAAATTATCAACAACAATCTGTGTTTGCCCCTTTTCACTCATTGTTGCATATCTTTATCTGTGGTAAGAGTCACAGTTCACAGCAGCTGCACAGCACAGCTGGAAAAGAATTACCATGATGTGCGCAAGTATCATAAACGACAGTGTTTGCCATTTAAAATAAAAGAGAGAAGGCTCAGTTTCTCGTTAAATGAACAAGTCATGTTTGTTTTGTTGAAAATGCGACATCCACAGAGTGCATTTAACACCAGGTATAAATGGGATGTTTTTCATTTCCTCCCCCCTCTTGCTTCACAGATGTTCTTGTCTCTTCAATGTAGAATAATAGACAGTAAAAAAACGCTGGAAAAGAGAGTGCACATGTTTCTGGAACAGTGCCACTGGGGGTGGGTTTGCTCTCAAGCAAAAAAGGAAAAAAATTAAGTCTTAATCTTGGAGGTACAAAACCATGACAGGTGCTGATGGCAACTAATAATCCAGATCAGCAATGATTTGAAAGATTCATGATACCTGCTGTAGAACAATGTTTGACTGGAGGCTGAATTTTAAAAGGGCATGCAAGAGATCTGTGATTTTTATCAACCGACAACCAAGACGTAACATTACAACTTTTTATGGCACAGTCAACTTATGTAAGGAAAGTATTAAACACATTTCAAGTCATGGATAATAAAATATCTGATATGGTAATATACCATGGCTGCATCAGTGCTGTTCTGTTGAGGTATTTACTCTTAACTTGTTTTTTACGTTTTGGAATGCTTTAATAAGAACATTAATCATCTGTGAACACAGCTTTAAATTGGAAGTATACTCTCAGATGTTAAAATGTTGCATTGTTGCCTGTTAGTTTGTGATCACTTTGTGCTCACAGTGACTTTGATGCTACAAAAACGAAGATGAAACATCACAATTGAGGTTAACCCTAGCCTAAAATTGAGCCAGGTTGCTCTGCAGGCACAACCTCAGTAACCGGACTTCATTCATGGACTTCATTCACAGACTCTGGCTCTCATTAATGTTACCAATACAAGATGACAGCACCTGTACATTATAGGTTTTCTGACTTCAATGTTGTAGCTTTTGTAGCTTTTAGATCACTTCCTTGGCTATTTTTTGCCAAAACTGATATTTTTGCTTGTAAATTGCTGCTAAAAATTATTTATTTATCACCACAGTCATGTGGTTGGTCTGTTTTATTTCCACACTATAAACAAACACCATCAAAGTCAAACTAAAAGTGAACCAGGAGCCATTCTTTCAAGTGGTTTTGGTATGGTTTTTACACTAGACTAAATTAACCACAGAGTGGCTGAACCAAAGCAAACATGTTAGGTGTGAAAGCCTCTTGAGTCATTCCATAAAACATAAAAATAAAACACTACTGTAAAGGTTCAAGAAAAATCTACCAAAGATCAACAAGTGTTTTTATGAGCCCTCTAAAAAATAAATCGCTTAACATATTTAATTGTAAAATGATCATAGGTTTTTGCCAAGTGTAAATTACATATTCACACACGCATAGGGATTTAAGGAGCAATGTTGTGGTGGTTTAGCAAACAGCAACCACAACCTTTTAACATAGTTTCTGATTTTTATCAAATTATTTGCAGGTCTTTCTATGAAAAGAATTTGAAAGCAACACTTTGAGCCACAGACATTAGCCCTCATATTTCGGAGAGCCAGATGGTCTTTGTCAAACATCATAGGGTTAAAAAGCCTTCAGCCATGTTTAGACATGCATGTGGTGTTTCCAAGATGCTCCATCTTACCCTAAAGGACAGGAAGGGACCATGTGAGAGTTGTTTTCCATTCTCAATGTAAATCAAGTCACATAACTGACCGCAAAATCCTTGACATCTGCACTGAATGATACATGAAATGCAGCAGTTTCCATTATGTAATTCTACAGGAGGTAGTGATTCCATAAGTGAAGAAGGCTGTTTTCTGAGGTGAAAAATTGATTTTTTGTAACTTAATGTCACTTAAACTTCAAAGTTATCTGTTTAGTGGGTTCATAACTGCTGTTTGTATGCATGGAGAATTTTTCTCTAGTGTCCTTATAAAAGCTTTGTATCACACTTTAAATGGTTAGGTTAGGGTTAGGGTTAGATTAAACATTAGGGTTAGATTGCAATGAAAACATTTGCACTGCATTAATTTCTCTCTATCATAATATTATTTAGGTGATATATTTTGCCTTGTGCAATATATTGCACTACAATTAATAAATATTTGTAAAAAAAAATAATTATTCAACATTATAATTACATTGTTTTATTGACATTGATAGATTTAAGAGTTTGTTAATTTTTCACCACTTTTATTTTACCCACTTCCATGTTAAAAACATCCAATGTGAATTTTATGGTAAATCAAAGCAATGTACAAATTCACACAGTGATCCACCGAATGTTTACAAAATACATAGAGGATCAGACTGTGGCCATGAATGTATTGACCAAGAAACTGTTTCAGCATTTTCTAATTGACCAGTACCTAGTGTGCCCTGAGGGCTGTTATTGACCAAGGCCGAGGACTTGGTACTCTCTGCAGCCACTTTATCCACAGCAGCATGCAAGCAATGAGTGGCACAGTGTGCTGGTGCTGATAAACTCTGCTAATCCACTCTGGGAGCCCAACACAGTCCAGGCTTCCCTCTTAGTGCTCAGAATCAGCGTGCCACTTTATCCATGTTTCCTTTTACAGCACAGATTGGGGGGCTTTCGGAGTAACAGGCAGAGTGTTGTGATAAAGTTCACTATAATATGTCAAATTTTGCAACAATTAATAAGTCTGTCACGGCAAATGTTCTGTGAAATTTAAGGTCGTTGCCAGTGGATATTCTGTAACAGCGATAAATTTTCTGACACATCATGGCTGACCAGAAATAACAAGCACCTACTGGCCCATTAAGTTGCACCTGAACACACAGCAGCTTAGGGCTAGTCAACTCCCACGCACATTCTCATGTAATATGAAAACCCCACATCAGAAGAAATACTATTCATAACTAAATGTAGAAGCAGCTGGTTCTGTTGCAATATGAGGACTTTTATTATACATTATTAACAAATTGTGTGCGGGCCAAGAAAAAGGGAAATCGACCTGAGGAAACACCATGGCATGTTTTTTTTAGCTATATTCACATTTGAGCCTCTTCATGGTAGCATTACACAACCCTGACGGAAAATATGATTTTTACTCTTTGGGAAACTGGCCAGGACCCTGCTGACGCTGCATTCACAAATTAATAGTATGTCATGATAGCACAGAGCAGTGCTTTTTAAGGAACAAGCTGAGCTGTGATTGGCTATGATTGATGTTGGCCCCTAACATAACTACTGCAGCTGCAATGCTGGTGCCTTCTAATTTCACCCAATTTTCAAGAAAGCCACAGGTCACAAAGATACTAAATGTGTCATCATGCCCTCTGCAAACTGCACACTTGACCACACTTAATGCTGCACATTTTGTTTCATGGAAACAGGACCCCGCAGTGGCGTTTAAATGGGTACTGAAAGGTTATAAGTTGCATCCACAGTGCAGCCAAAGGGCACGTGGACAAGCTGCCTTGGCCAGGCTACGTGCTCCACAACAGATGCCACTCTTGAAAAAGCAAATGCAGACCTCCATCCAGACCTCATTATATAAGTCAACCAGCAGGAAATTAGACAGCCTAAGGATATTGTGAACACTGATCAATCAGACTGACACTGATTTGGTCCAATGGAAGTAAAAGTGTCTGCCCGTATCAAGGGCAGTACTCTTTTACATCCCAGTTCTCTTAGCTTATGTTTAATGTAATTAAGTATCCCAGGATAAATATAAGATAAATGGTTAGAAGGCAAGCCAAAATTTAATCAGGCAAACATAATTAGCCAGTTTGTATGCTTCTGGGAGACCACGAGGACAGAATAAATGACTGCTGAATGCACGTCATAGTATGACTACATCCTCTTACAGTGATGTTGCCACTTACAGAAAGACTACAGAAAAACTAGATGTAAAAAATGATAAATGCAATTGTGGTATTCTGAAGCATCATATGGTGTTACTGGAATTTTTTGAAATCGTAAGATCATAAATCACATTTTTCCATATGCTATTATTTAAAATTTACACATTGACATGTTATTTGGACCTGGGTGAAACTTCATATTGTGATTTTGCCATCTTACTCCAGACGACTTTGCCCATTTTTGAAAGTGCTGTTGACTGTTAAAATTCAAAATCATTAAAAGCTTGGACGTCCTCCACGGTGCTGCTCACCAATCATTAAATTCAGGGGAGATAACGCACTGTTGATTCCTTGCTCACAGTTTTCCTGTGATACTAATATTGATTAATGTGGCTTAGGAGAGATGTGTTGTTTCAGCAGGAGAGGAAAACACTGCTGGAGTGAAGCCAGAAGATGCTTTGATCACCTCCACAAGACTGAGAGGTGTAAAGTAAATGAGGTGTCTGATGTTACAGGTTACTAATTTCAGTAGAACTAGTTTTTCATGTCAGTGAATCTTAAGTAGGTCTATTACTGCGAGCATGACATATGGTGTTGTTTAGTGTTTAGTTGTCTGCATTATTGTGGTCTCAGTGTTGTTCTTGCTTGCTGTTTAACCTCCTCCTTTCCACATTGTGTACATATGAGAGTAAACTAGAGGTCCATTAATTGCTATGCGTATCTCCATGATCACATATTTGTTTGTAATGTCTCCTTCCATTTTCTTGTTCTGGTCCAAAAGTAATCAAGTTTTGCAGTGGATTTTGGAAAACAGAATGCCAGCTTTAGCTGAAATGGCCTGAAGAGTGATCATTAAAATGATTTCTCTGATGGCATATTTATTTTTCCAGAAATTAGAATATCACTGATATACTTAAAAATTATTTTATAGCAGTCATCTGTCTCATCTCCTATCTGTGTGCATTAGCTACGCACAAGAATACAAATAACATAAACAAATAACATAAAATCCTGACAAGCAGCATGTATGTTTTATGCTGTGTTTTATGTTTTATGCCTGCTACAGTTTAGCTAAACTTAAGTTATGGTGTTCTGCCACAGTTAAAATGTTTGCATTGTTTTTATTAACTTCTGCCAGTTTAACAGTGAAAGAGGACCTTTTTTACTGAAAGTCCTCGTTGCCCACACCCTCCATCCCACCCGCCGAGTGAGTTTACCACAGAATCCTATTGTCTGACCTCTCAACAAGGTCATTTGTTTGTTCGATGTAATAGTGTCCGTAATACAGGCCTCTGGCTGATTAGCTTCCTGTGGTCCATAAACTAAAGATGAAAAATCAAAGCAGGATAGAAAATCTCTGAAGAAAACAACATTTGAGAACCCTTGGTGTTCATTCATCACAGTCAAGCCTAACAAATCTCAAACAACTAAGTAAAGGCGGGCAGCATTCTTTAGACTTTTGTTCACTTTTCAAGTGTTTTTATCTTCTTCTCCTGCTTTTTCCAAGTCTCCTGCAGTCTCCTACATGCTAATCCCTATTTTTGGCCCAGTTTCTATCTTCGCTTTTTGTCTGCCTCCTCCTTTCCTTGCAAATATCCATGAAGTTAAGAATATTGTTAGAAAAGCGATAAGAAACCTTTAGGCAACAATTTACTCAATATAGCACGTAAAGAACTAAGTCTTTTATACCATGTAAGTCACAGTTGGAGATTCACTTGCTAAGATTGTTTGATTAAGGTCGGACTCATAGATCTTATTTTTCTCTCTTTTTATGATTATAAGACATTTGATCTTTTTTTATCCATCTACTGTACATGAAAAGAATTTAAGGAGTCATACTATATTAGAGAGGAGGCCTTGGATGTGTTTGCCTCTATTCAGGAAGAAAGGAAAGTCAAGTAACAAAGAATGTTTCCTGACTGTGCATAAGAGGCTCTTTTCATTATAAAAGTGCAGGTCATAAAATGTTTGTAAGCTGATGCTGACAAGTAAGCTTGTTTTTAAGCAGTAGACCATAAATGAAGTTTTGTCTTGTTGACTTGTTTACTCAGTACCACCTTCATCACCGGTTCTGGCATCTGTGTGGACATAGATATGTTATATGTCACAACTTCTCTCTTTTATTTAAAGAATATTTCCAAAGAAGTCCGAGAAAAAACAAAAAAAATATATAAACATTTTTGTTTTATTCTGTATCACTTTTGTTGTCAGAAGTGGTATCTTAACAAGCAATTTCTGTCTATAATTTAACCCTTAAAACCTTATTTGCTTAAAACAGTTGAAAACATCTGCAAATGCAGTGAAGCTTTCAGTTTGTTTGAGGAGCTTTTTAGAAATCAAAGTATGTTTGCTGCTGTATTGAAAAGAAATTAAACCTGATTTTAAAATATATTTTAAACAAACTGATTTAGTGTGGGACACAAAAGCAAAGTATAATAGGAAAAAGTGCTAGCATGACAGCTGAATTGATTCCCAGCTGTATCCAGTACTTCCTCTGTCCCTCTGTGCCTTCGTGGTGGGTAATAGACGAAGGTCAGCAGGAGAAAAGTGAGAATGGAGACCCCAGCTGTGTCTTCAGCCAAGCATGAGCTCTTAATCAATACCAGGCAGCCATAAGAGGCATGTCAAATAGTGAGGGTCAAGGTCACAAATATCAAGCCAGTCTTGTGTGTTTAAATGAAAACTTGGATTCCTCGCGGTCTTTGGGTTTTGACCCCATGGAATCAAGAACGATTGAAAGAATCTATTTTATATTTTTTTTCCCTATAGCTCAATCAGATTTGGCTTCAAGTTTCAGCAAAAAGAAGTTATTAAAGAAGTTTTAGATTTTTACCTTTACTCTCTCCACACAGCAGTATGTAGTTTGTCTCTTCAAAAGTGCAATCCGATTGGAAAGAGCAGACATAAATTAAATAATCACACTCAATTTACCTCTTCTTTCATCCTGTCTTGATGTTGGTTTTCAAACAGGCACAGTGCTCTGCTATCCGCCATTGGCATTCAGATCACACCAGTGCCAAATGCACTCAGGATGGCTCTGAGGGAATCAGGCTGTCCTTCAGGCTCACATCAGTCTGCCTTAATAATGGGATTTCCACACATTACATACAGACTCAGTGGGTGCTAATGTGGAGGAATATTTCCCGGAAAAGGTGCACTTGAATCCCAAATTGAATTTACAATGTAACATTGACTTTAAAAAGAGGCTGTGGCACGTGTAACGCTCAGGAAATAATAGTTTGCTCCACTGAGCAGCCGAGTGCCGAGCAGAGGATTATATGGTGGTGCTGCTCTGGATTTGCCACACACTGGGGCGAACTTGGTACAGTTCAAACACTGACACTGATTTTAGCAGATCTGCTTACTGTAAATATGTTGTAGTCAAACACTTTTAGTGCTAATATCCAGAAGCACGCTGTGTCTGGAATTTCTGCTGTTTTGATTTTGTACTCCTCTTTTTTTTGTGTTTCCTGTTTGCTCAACTTTGCACAAATACACACCCAAGCACACACATTGCTCAATCCCTGATAACAGAAAATTTCATTAAATTTGACAGCGTATAAATTTGTTCAGTGATCGCATTAATACATGGACATTTTCTTTCTCTTCCAAGCTTTGTCTCAAGAGTCACACAAACTTCATTTAGCTGTTACATTTTATTGAAATGTTTGATCCCTCAGTGTGGAAGGAAGGATTTTTCAGGACTTTTGCATGTAACATTAAGTAGTACACAT
>JAPZDZ010000010.1:9035073-9047643 GCA_029783805.1 Acanthurus tennentii
CACAGGGCATAAGAAAAGAATTACAGTAAAAACAAATCAAATACAACAGAAAACAAATCAGATAAAATAGCAGTTAAAATTCATAACAAGAGAATAAAAGCTTTATTAAAAATAGAAGAAAAAAGATAAATTGAATATGTTTGCTATCTAGTGGAAAGCCTGAGCAAATAGGAATGTTAAGTATATTGGCATTCATTTACATTTATGTGTCACTCCCCATAACCTAATTGTATCCTAGTTTGGATAAATAATAAGTAAATAAAACAAAATATTTTCTTAAAAGACACATTTGACCTTTTCACTTCTTAAAAGTTTTGCTCTGACAAGATGACTGAACTATTTTGCAGTGTGGCAAAACGATCTTCCCTGTTACAGTACCTGTGCCAAATGAGCCTATTTAGATATATTTCTGCTGCTCAAGTGCTGCAGCTGTGCAGTGTGGTGAAGTGGCGCTCCCTTCAATGAGTCTGCCTGCAGAAATTCATTATCTTGAAAGCAAGCGTGGCAAAGAGCATGGGCAGGTGGTATGGGCGATTTCACGTTCCTCCTGTGCCCTGTGAGTGAAGATGCCACTTAGTATTACTTCCCTGTAATGGAAGAGCACACTGGTGTGATCTGTCCAACTGTCTGTGCATCTGAAACGAGCCGCTGTTGATAGTCAGACGATTAGATGAGCAGCCCTAAAGTCCACTGCAGTAATATATCTTCTTTTCTAACTGCAACTCATATTGAAACTTGGTGCCACGGACTGATTGGGTTTAATAACTGATAGTAGAGCAGCTTTTGTCAAATAAATTCAAGGCTGCAACAATGAGTCACAAACACAATAGAGTTGTTTTGTTGAGCTTGTGCACTGAATTGTCATCAAATCTTTTGGTTTGTAAGCTTGCACTGGAGTCCCAGCAGAAATGACAGAGCTATTTGGAGGCATGTGAGTCATATTGATCTTATCACCCAAAACACTGAGAGCCATACGTAAGTCAGAGGTTTTTTTGAACAAGATAACATGATAAACATAGTCTCTGTAAATCTGTTTTCAGCAGACTTGCAGATTGTTTTGAACATAAGAAAACTGCTCAAATGTATGATGAGCTGCTTTACCAAAACCTCAGTAAATATGCTGCCTGTTTCGATCTTACTATTTTTAGCTCTGCACACAATAGATCGCACAACACAGATGCTATCATAGATTTTCCCACAGTTGTCTTGAAAGCTGTTTGCGAAACAGCATGAAAACACTAAGTACCAGAAGTGCACCTAGGAGAAACAGTGCACAGTTCGCCCCATTTGGAAATTTATATGTCGTCTTTGTCCATCACACAGTCAACCCTGTGCTCAGAGATACATACACACTATGTTCCCTCTCTCCTGCTGATGCAGGGCTGGCACCATTAAAATCCACTTTGCTGTCCTGGGCACTTCTCCTTTCCATTGTTTGTACAGGAGCAACAGAGTGATTGTACTAATCAGGTGTGATATACAACCTCAACACCCATCTCTGCTGCTGAGGAGTCAGCGAACAGATTAGAGGACGAGATGTCCCAGTTCCCATTGCTGCCTATGTGAGGGAATCCAATTTCATTTCACATAAATGCAATGTTTATAATGTGTGTCTTTTACACAAATTTTTTTACCAATAGTTTGATAAATATAAATGTTCTGTAGAGTGCATTTTCTTTAGTTTGCAGCTGATGTATCTTGTGGAAATCTTTAGATGCAAATAAATGATGATAAAATTGATGCTTATGGAACACTAAAATGACCAGCCTGCATTATGCAGGAGGCAGTAAAGTAAGCTCAGACCAACCAATTGACTGGAAAGTTAATTTATGGGTAGGTGTTGTTATGAAAATAATAAGAAAATTATGTTAATGCATGACCCACGAGTTAGTGATAAGAAAGTAATGATGTGGTGAAAAAAATTTAATTGAAAAAAAAGGAACGCCTTAATATAAATATTTCTAGTAAATGCTTAACTAATTTCAACCTGGCCTCAAGCAGTGAAGATGGGGAATAGCAAGCACGGTTTCTCATCAGCTGGGTGTTTTTCCACAGTGTGTGGATATATAAATAAGGAACACTGGAAAAAAATAAATAGATAAATAAATAAATAATTGGAAGCTGAAATTGGATTTTTTTATTTTATTTTATTTATTTTTTGCATCATATCACTGTTTTGCCCGTACCCCACAGTGTAATATTCCAAAACATTAATTAAATACTATTCAGACTGGTCAAGGGTCACAATCTCATCAACTGTGTCCTATAGGAATTCATTACTGAGTATATATATATATTATACGTTATATTTTCAGGATAAAAACATCAGCGTTCTTTTTTTCCCCCCTTACAAGCAAGTTCACCTTGATTTTGTAACTAAAACACCTTCGTCAAATGTTTCCTCACAGTCCATCTCACTCATATTGAGTCTGGTGCACAGAATCCTCAGAGTGACAGCAGTGCTTGAAGATAAACAACCACCTTAAAATCCAATATAACATATTGATAAAGATATTTGTAACCCCTTTCAAACCTGAATCCATGTTTTACTTTGATTACTGGGCTTCATCTGGGAAACCTGTGTGTCCTCTCATGATACAAGGTCATTGGGTCTTGGTTGATCAATAAGAACCATTATTTAAAGGGAATAGTAGAAGTTATAAATAACCCAACAGGACATACACTGATGTCTTGAATTAAATTTGTAGTAATTAGATGTTTAGGTTCTGTAAAGGATGAATAAAGAAATGGGGTCTTACATGATTGACAGTAACCCCTTACACTATCGAGATCTCTGCTGTGAAAAAAATAGTCCATAGTGTCCATACTGTTTAACTGTATCATTAGTCTAAATTAGATGGTGGTGGTTGGAGTGCAGTAATCTAGACTTAATATAATTTGCATTAGCACAACAATAAATTAAGGGAATACCAAGACGGAATTTTTTTATTGCACGTTGTGAACAACCAAAAATCAATAATATTTCTTGCACAAACCTTTGTAAACCTTCTCAATAAAAAATAAAAACATACCTTGTTCAGAATTTCTCGAGGTACAATTTATTTTCCATTCTGTGAATTGGAATTATTGTTTGTTATTATTCTATTATGTTTAATTTAAAATTCCAACAGATAGCTTTAAGATAAGGTAATGTCATTATCATAACATCAAAGATTAACCTTACACATAAAAAACTGACAAAGCCAACATTACCTAGCTAACTACATTTACATCTACAGTTTAGTAGGAGTTTCCAAATGTCAAGATGTCCCTTTTTGTTTTTTAGCACTGCTTGTATACTCTTGCGTCCCTACACACAATCCCTGCCAACTAGCTGTAATCAGACTAGCTGTAATCAATGTACAAAAAAGAAACAAAGAAAAAAGGACCATGAAAAATACTTTTGTTTAATATAAATGCGTATTTGCTAATATGCGTACTTTCACTAGATTGCTCTCCTACTACCTGCCTCTAAAATTGCTTTACATAAAACAAAATGATGATAGCACTTTACATAAGTCGTCTGAATTTAAATTTAAATTGAAATTATTGAGTGGATATAATTGAGGAAGTACTTATTAAGTGAATTAGGAAGTTAGTTTGGACACAGCTCATGCAACAGTTACTGCATTGGTTCTTGATGTATATATCAAATTAGTACCACAGTATAAGATTTATAAGCAACCAACAATTCACAGTCCTCTTGGAACACAAATGTTCATTGTTTAAAATCCTGAATGGTTCTATTTCTTCAGCACTACTCTTTCTGTTTAAATACATTTTTAGACCAAAAACAAAGTCAAGGTTGACATGAACCCTTATATCCAACAACTGCATGATGAAGGCTGTGATGACAGTATATATATTCGTGTTGTCTACCTCTATTAGAGAAGCATAAATGGCCCCAGGCTAATATGAATACATCCTAAATTGTCTTGAATTTGACTGAAATTGATACAGTTAAAAATTGTGATGACTGCTCTCTGCCCATTGTAATATTCAGAGCTATTAAAAGGGCCATATTTTCCAGTCATATGGCCAAATGACAATTCCCAATTGATTTTTATGGCTGCAGTCAACAATAAAGAGTTGAACCATTATTCTGAATGCCATATTTGTTAGGCATGAAGGTTATAATAGCTTTTATCAAATTGACTTTAAAGGGTGCACACAATGCTAGCCTGCTGTGCACACATACATCTTGTATTGTTAATCAATAACTGATTTATTTTTCACCTCAAACAAGGACAGAATGTCAGCAGATATTTACTTTCCAAAAAACACTCATCAAATTAAAATTACTTTGCTGTTGTGGTCACAGAGGACACTTTTTGTGTTCATATTTTGAGCACTACGATTAACAGAGTTGTGGAAAAGTCTGCTTTCATGTTGCTTATAAACCCAACTTGCCATCAACTTAAAGTTTGGGAACACTCAACATTAAGGTAAGCATATTTACCATGACCATGAATCATTTTGGCACTTTTGTAGTAACTCTGTAGCACTTTATAATGCAATATTCTGCATGACCAAATTCTATATATAATAGGCCAATAGCTAGTAGTTATCCTACCATAAACTCCTAATTACTCATTTTTAATTGTGAGTGAAGCAGTTGTTTGCAAACTTAATACCTAACCCTAACTTTTTATCAGCCTAACCAACAGAATTAGACTTTCATCATTTTTTATCATGACTAATTAGGAGCCAGTATTCTACTAATATGTCTGCTAATAAGCAGGAAACTAATCATGAACATAATATAAAGTTATATCAGTTTGTCTAATAAGCTTTCCTGATTAATGGCACTGTTAAAAAGAATAGATGGACACAAAGATAGCTCCATCTAATTTGTTCGTCCCTTCTATGGATGCATGTCATTCTCTCAGACAAAAGATTCTATTCTCTATTGTGAAGTTTGCAAAGAAATGTTAAAAACACTGCATTTATAGCATTTTCTAGTCTTTTGACCACTCATAGTATTTTACAATATAACATGCAGCATTTACCTATTCATGAACACATTTTATGCTGAGTTCCAGGCTGCTCTTGAGGAACACATGCATACACTCACACACCGATGGCATTGGGAGCAATTTGGAGTTAAATATCTTGCTCAAGGACACTTCAACATGTAAACTGAAGGAGCCTGGGATTGACCACTGACTTTCTCAAAAGTGGACCACCTGCTCTACCTCCTGGGCCACAGCTGACTCATTCGAAATACCTAATATTTTTTATTCTCTCTGGACTGTAAAGCTTCAAGAGTAAGAGAGAGAGAGGGACTATCTTCTGCAAAAGAAGTGCATGATGGCAGACCTGTAAATATGTGTGAATCACTGCATCATAAATCTCCAAACTTCAGAGAAGAGATGGAGGATGAGGTACTATCTCATGGATGACATGTCAATTATTCCTCCCTCCTGCTTCCACCCATTTTCAATGTGGCTACTTGCCATAAACACCACCAACCAACAGCTATCTCTGACATCTTGAATCTACCACATTTCTCATCATGGTACAGACACATGATTGATGTACAGTCCACGTGTCCTCATCACCTGGGGCCAGGGTTACTGAATGAAACTGAATAATTCATCCAACCTGTTTGAAGGCTTCATCAGTTTAACTTTGAGGCTCAGGCTGCTGTTATATTGGAAAATCCTTCTTCTTCTGCTTCTCTCTGACATGTAGACAGCTGTGATTACAATTAGAGGTAATTGCACCTTTTTAAAACAGACGTGGGAGGCTGGTCAATATTGACCAGCCAGTATTTCATCAGGGCGACATCACAGTCAGCTAGCGAGGTGACTGGTGTCATAGTGTAGCAACACACCACATCAAAACAACCTCCGTCTAAAGGCTGTTTTAAAAAATTGCTGCTGTTTGCGGTTTGCTGTGAGTATGTGAGATGCTTAGCTGTCATTTTGTTTGCAATGCTGACAAGGGGAATGGGATTCACCAAGGGGAAATTTAGTGACTTAATACTTCACCCGCTCAACCTTGCCAAGCAAAACTCATGACGTTTATTTGACTGTGATGCGATTACGACATAAATTCAAGCAGTGCTGTCAGAGCTATTTAGGAGCAGAGAATTCTGGACACTTCTTTTACTGTGTCACATTTAATAAAGAGTGGCTATTAAGTGGAAAAGAGTTTTAGAAAAAGTATATGCTTACTGGTGTAATCTGATTGAAACAGCAATTCTGTAAAAAGAAATTTCTTCACAAATGTAGCATAGTTCCACTCTGATCATGCTCATCACAATATACATCATCCTTGAAGCAGCTGTTTGATGCTATTAACCACAAGTGTGACATTGTGTAATCTACTAGGGCTGTGATATGAGTCACTGCTTGTTAAGGAGGAGGATCATTTGGGTTGACATATAATTAATATGTTGATGGTCATATATCTTATCCCCAGACTTACATTTCCACCGAAACAGTAATCAATGGCTTAACCAGAGGAGTCATATGTTACTGGTCAATCAATGAATTTTTACCCTGATTCAGTATCGCTTTTGTAGATAAATGTTGAAGAGAGACAGCTAGATTTACAAACATGCAAACCACTGTGTTTTTTAGGATATCCATGTCTTTTGCATTTGATAATAGTTTTCGGCATGTATGGCTAAAATCACACTTGCTGTCAAGGCCCTTGAACGTTGGTAGAGAGAGTACTGCTAATTTGCACTGTCACCATCCCATTGTATTCAGAAGTAAGGTGTTGCTTATTTGTCTTTCTGGCAGCTGGAACTTGGCATCTGAATTGGAGAAACCAAGTTGCAGCTTCCTCCTTCACTTAATCCCCTCATTCATTGTAACAAAGATTACTGGCTCAAAAATATACTCTAGTAAACAGTAAATGTGCAGTTTAAAAAAAAGGAACATAAAAAGTGCTCATTCTTCAAAATAGCTTCTTTTTCCCTCATGTTTGGTACTTGTAATAGGTTACTATCCAGCCTTACCCCTGTAGGAGTAGAGCTAACACTTGACAGCTCCTAATCTGTCATTCATTTAATAGATGAAACATGGTTCAGCTCAGTATCCTCACTATCCAGTCTGTATTAATCACAGTCTCAGGATGAGTGAGGGAGTGAGAAAGACAGAGAGAGAGAGGTTATCCATATTCCTATCTGCCTTTTCTAGTACATCACCCAATATGTACTTAAATACACAGACACAGGATTACCTATAACCTTGCCAAAGGGAAAGAAATATGTCATCAACTTTGACAGGAATTTTTATGGGTCTGTCAGATACAATCACAGGATTTACACAGATAAACAATCCTATTTATTTGAACACCTCCTGGGATGAAAATCCACTTTTTTAGACTGCTGTGATCTCATATATTAGCAGATGGATGTCTGCAAGATTTAAATGATGTCATATTTTTTGTTATTTTGCAAATTTGTAGCACCTTCTCCGTTTTTATCTGGAAAGAATAGTCTAGTAAATAAAATGCTGGCATTACAACATGCCCTAATTTTCAATACAGAACATGACTTAAAGTAAAACAGTCCAGGTTGAAAAGTAGGTGTCACCACCTGTCTCCACACATCACACACAACACACAAACAACCCATCACATCAGTAATGCCTGGGTGACATGTACACAAGACTACTGCTTAGCCCCAAGGTCAGGCCTCAGCCTTGAGTCACATCTGCAGACCTCCCACTTATAATTCTTCTGCCAGGGGCCATGATTTAAGACCAAAACTGTCACTGCAATCCACCAAAGTGCCAGGAATGGTTATGACCACAGTAGATGCTGAGCCACTGTTTAAAGGTGCCAGAACAAAAACAGTGGTATAAACTTGAAAATGTTGGAAGAGCCTGTCTACCCGATCTGAGCTGAAATACTGAGAACGAAGATGGCTTATGCATTAGCGTGCAAGCTTGCATGCATATTTGCACAGGTTCATTAGCTTCTTTAAGTATGTGGCGCTAGTGAATTTCTATGACTGACACGAGCATGACTACAATGATAAATTTGTAACTTTGTAACCTCGACAGATGCCAGTCATCATCTGTCATTGTGAAGATTCTCCCTTCATTAATCTGTTAAGGGTTATGGTTTGTCATAAATAATAGTTCACTTTCTCAAAAACGCATACAATGAAATGCCATGTTTGACAAACGTAGGGCAAAAAAAAAGATAAATATTCAGCCTTAATATCTACAATCCAATCACTTATAAATTGCAGACTAGTTAAGAAGAAATTAGGCAATCTGCTTTTGTTATGTTTACAGATTATAGGCTATTACAATAAGGAAGGCACCACAGTTTAGATAGTCTTTATTAAATAATGAAACAGAGAACAGCTGGGCATGGACAACCATGCAAGGAAGGTATATATTGTAAATTAAAGAACTGAACTGAATTTAAAGCACCCTTACTTTAGAAAAATATCCCAGCTGGTGTTGCAATTTCAAGTTCTGTCTCTTGGCCAATTTTATTCTTCCACCATGACCAGCTTTCTTTGGCCTCCTGGGAGCAGCAGAACCCATCTATAAACATCACAGTGACATATCATCACTTTTTAATTTGATCAGGCAAACTTGTTATCCTATCTGCCAGATAGTATTTATTTTTGAGGCTTTGTGCCCACCTAATGATTGTAAGTCTCCCTTTAGCTCTGTACTGGTCTTCACCCACTATTATTACTATTTTTACCATTATTCGCTCCACTTGTTCTCTAGCTAGGCATTTACTTCATTTGCTGTGCAATGCTGGGCAATGCCGAGTAAGTTTATTAGTCCGTTTTTGTAAATATTGCTTATGAAAATAGTGATATTAAGGCAAAATAGAAAGAAACTGAAAAGGCTAGTTACAATAGAACTTAGTGAAACTGCAGAGTTAGTATTAATAACAGCTGTAGGTCTGTCAATGCGAGTGACCCCCTTTATATGTAGGTAGTCATTTCATCTGTTGTTTTCACAAAACATTTAATTGTAACCACTTAATTCATAAGTAAGAGGGCCATTCTAATTGGCGCACCTCGGGAATACTCAATGAAAAACACTCAATAAATGTTGTGTGCATATGCTTGGGATGATGCACATATGCTCAAGTTTCTCACAAAACACTTTTTGAAAATGCAGCATATGCAGGCTGAATTAATTTTGCAGAAGACAAGGATGCAAAATTAATTCCTCTTCCTATAATAGATCTATAACTCTTGTCTCTGACCAAAACAAATCACATTTGAGGTCCCTCTGTGATGGTCTGAATTTATCGACAGGCTCTAATTTGTCATTTCCAATCTCTGATTACTGAATGTGATCAATGTTTGACTCCAGCTCCAGCAGCTCCTTAACAGAGTGAGTGCACCTGAATTAAAATGGAAGGCTTAGTCAAGGCTCTGCATCAATAATTGCTATTGATTTATTGATTTTTTTTTCTTTTTGGGTGCACACTCTTACCCCAAACACACACACACACACACACACAGACACGCGCACACAAGCGCACACACAAACACGCTTTACTAAAGCAAGAGCCACCATGCTGAGTCATTTGACATGGCAATCTCTCCTAAAGTCTATTAGAACTGCCAAGTGGACAATGTCAAATAGATGAAGAAGGAGTTCATCTGTCGTGGATATTATTCAATTATATTATGAACAGTTTCACACTTTGCTGTATTCACTTGTTGCTGAAAAGTCTGTCATTTTGATATACACCATACTATATTATATATCTATTCTTGAATTAAGTAATGTAATGATAGTGTTTTGTTTTGCATTCTGCTTTATTTTTTCTTATTTTATATTGATGGAATTTCTTCATGATTTTGATTCACTTCACTTAGGCCTTGGTTTTTTTCCACCTGTTTTTTTTCTGTCACCTGTGTTTGATTAATTCCTCAAATATTTATGTTTTTTTCAAAAGAGGTCAGAACATGAAAATTTCTGAAAGCTCCATGTTGTGATGCATGGATGACACTTGGAGAAATAGAACGAGCAAATGAAATCACTTCGGAGAAGATGGTAAATATTACATTGTAATTTAAGAAGCATAGCATTCTAATTTGACTCTGTAAAATGTTGATATTTCCAGTGTCATCTGTGCTTATGTTGTAAGTAATCAAAGTAAGGCCCAAAATAGAGGAACAAGGGCTCTGGTTGGTTAACACACAAGAAAGGGACAGAACAAAGTCTGTGCAGTCTGTTTACAATGCCGTATGGTTTTGACTTATTGTATGACACTACATGTGTGGTGGTAAGCTAAACTCTTAGCTTTGGTGCCTATAAGATGTTGAAGTTACTGTTTATATTTGCTAATGTAGCTAGCTAGCTTACTATTTTGGATCTTTGTTTCCCTGGATTCTACTTATTTATTAGATCTTTTTGTTTTTTGTTTGTTTCTTGGGTTCACCCATGTTGGATTTGTTTGCCTTTCTGGACAGCTTTTCTAGGTTTTGACCGTTGCCTGTCTCACTTTCTGGAAACTCTTTTGTGTGACGGATTTGTTGGTCATTAAATCGTTAAATCAGTCACCTCATCTATGCACCCTTGTCTGCATCTTGGTCCAGTTTTTTAAAATCTGTGTTTCCTAGTACGCACAAACATAATGGGTAGTTGATTTATAGTCACCTAAGAGTCTATTAAAAGCTCATTCCTACTGTAACTTATGGCTTTTGTAAGCCAGTTAAATTGATGTCATGAATTAATTTCAGAAGACAGGCTGCACCCAGAATAGAGTGGGTGAAATAAGGACTAAAGAAGCAAAATTCTGTAAATTTATTTTAGCATTCATCATCTTCTGCCATAGTGATTGTTTAAAAAAGGAAGGCTTTTGTAGCATTTTTATTTATTTTTGTAGCACTTAGCAATGAGCTGGTGCTTTGCAATCCTGAGAAATTAATAAAGCATAGTGTAATTTTTAATTGAATAACCTACTTTCCCATTAAACATAAGAAGATGCTTTTTTCAACTTTAAATAGAAATAATTGGAAAACTGAGGACCATAATCAGTTTGTATAAGACACATATACATAAAAGAGAATTATTCATCTCATTTATCAAAGAATATACATTATTTATTCCCATCAGAAGTCTGCTCATGAGGTGTGCATAATGACACTGTACATCAAAAGAGAAACAACCTCTACTTTGTCTGTGCTGACAGCTGTTCAATACCAACATCCACAGCAGAGACAAGATCATAAAGCATCAGTGTTATTATTGGACAGTGTCAATATGGTTGTTGTCGTGAATGGCCTGGATTTCAGTCGTCAGTGTGCAGTACTCTGCCACATACCGAGAAGCTTACTTTACCAATAAAATGTCCTCAAGGGGATCCTTCAGCATTACAACCTCTACCTTTTAGAAACCACCACAGTCTGTTTTTACTTGACCAAACGCACAACTAGCATGCAGTTTCTCCTGCCGAGATGCAACTGCAAGGCAACTGTTGTGTATCTGAATACATAGATGAATCAGATCTTGCACATCACAGTGAAGATGCAGTTGCTTAGACAGGACTGTGTGTATGTGTAAACTCAATGTATTTGATAAATGGGGACATAGGCAGTTTTTTCCAGTGATTAAATAGACAAATAAGTGTAGTGATAGACCCCTTGCAGCTTTGCCTGAGTGAAGCAGCAAACTCAAACCATTTAAATCAGTTTCTTATGTTTTTGTCATTTTTGAGTTTGCAGAGCAACTAGAACTCAGTTGGCCTTTAAAATATTAGCTTATTGCAGACTTATTATCAGTATATTTTACTGATAAGTAACAAGAAATGTCAGTACAGAAATGCCAAAGACTGTTTGAGGCAACTTGGACAAAAACAAAATAAAGGAGGGAAGTTGTTGAATTCAGAGGACTGAGAGAATTTAAAATTCTCTGCACTTTATATGTACAAATACAAGCAGTTAATGACAAAATTAAAAGTTTAGACTCGTAGCACGTTTGGTGGACTTTTTGAAGCAGCATCAAAAGATTTTTGCGGACATGCTCGAAAAATTGTAAAAACTATTAACATACTTTATATTTTGTGTTTATGTACACTATTTATAGATAGGTCTCAGACACATCTAATGATCAACATGCAAGTGTTAGCTGTTAGCTCCCCTTTGTGTCTCCACGGCTTTATTGTTTTTCACATGTTAACATGTTTGGTAATGTCACTCCACTTTACTGTCTAAAGCTACCTTGGAATGTCAAGGTATTGTCATGCATTTTGTACATCAGCATACAAAATGCATTCTGTTTTTCTGATGTGGCCAGCAGTTAGCAAGGGGATGTCTAGCATCAAGTTACAGTTAAATTTGGAAGTGTATCAAATGCCCTTCTTATAGTACCTCTAGTGTTTTCCTACATTTAGGTATGATAAAAAATGTATATGCAAAAAATAATAGGTACTTATGTTATTAAGTAGTCTATGACACTAGATTTGTTTATCAGTCCCCCCAGGAATTCGTGATGTTGCGATCGCAACAATTAACGAAAATTCAACCAATCTCTGTGAATTCTGCATGACCTTGCAATTTTGGCCAGCCTCTCGTGAGTTCCACCAATCACAGCAGTCCCCAGCGCAAATGTAATGCACATGCGT